>MCJB01014136.1:87874-160935 GCA_002018475.1 Nicotiana obtusifolia | reverse complement strand
TTGTGAATAATACTTTCTTTTCATGTTATATATAGAGTACTTTTTTTTTATTTCAACAAAATAATATAGTACATATATTTTCTTTCATTTCAACAAAATGAGTATTTTCTTTTCATGATGTAGAACAAGTATTTTCTTTCATTTAACGAAATGATGTAATAAAAAGTATTTTCTTTCATTCAACAAAAATAGTATTTTCTTTTCATGATGTAGAAAATGATTTTTCTATCATTTTAACAAAATGAGTACTTTATTTTCATGTTGAAGAAGAGTACTTTCTTTTTCAACCAAAAAAAGAGTATTTTTTTTTTAGTTATAGAGCGCAAATTTAAATGTTGCTTTTTGTAACGACCCCATTGGTCATTTCGAGTATTTGCACTTCGCTCGATAGTTTGAGGGCATGAGTAGCTCCGTGTAATGTATTATGACTTGTGTGAATCGTCGGTTTTGGTTTTCAGGTTAATCAGAATCGATTTGGAAAAATGAATTTCATTATTGAAGCTTTAAGTTGGAACAGTTGACCAAGTTTGACTTTTTAGTATTCGACCCCGGAATGGAGTTTTAATGGTTCTATAAGGTCCGGATGGTGATTTTGGACTCGAGCGTATGCCCGGATTTGCATTTGGATATTTCTAGAAGGATTTGACACTAATTGGCGAAAATTAAAATTTGAAGGTTTTGAAAAGTTCAAAGTTTTACCAGAAGTTGACTTTGATGATATCGGGTTTGGATTGTGGTTCCGGGAATTTGAATAGATTCGTTATGTCATTTGGGACTTGTGTGCAAAATTTGAGTTCATTCCGGGTTGATTTGATATGTTTTGGCGCGCATTTTGGAAGTGTAAAGTTCAAAGTTTGATTAAGTTTGATTTTGAGGTGCGATTCATCGTTTCGATGTTGTTATGTGTGATTTGAGGCCTCGAGTAGGTCCGTGTTATGTTATGGGACTTGTTAGTATATTCGGACGGGGCCTCGAGGGGCCCGGGTGAGTTTGGGGCCAGGTTCGGACCAATTC
The DNA here is from genome assembly GCA_002018475.1 of Nicotiana obtusifolia. NCBI lineage: Eukaryota > Viridiplantae > Streptophyta > Magnoliopsida > Solanales > Solanaceae > Nicotiana > Nicotiana obtusifolia. The sequence continues at coordinate 159,921 of MCJB01014136.1, read as the reverse complement.
TCATTTTTATTTGGTTGCTCATAGCTGCTGGTACTGGTGTTCCGCACCTGCGGTTGAAATTTGTGCAGGTGTGATTGTCGCAGAAGCGACAAAGGGGTCGTAGGAGCGTGTGTGGAGCTAGAGCAGGGCTTCGCAAATGCGTGAAATAGGCATCACCTGCGGAAGTAGTGTGTCACGACCAAAAATCCACTAAAGGTCGTGATGGTGCCTAACACTGCCATCTGACAAGCCATCGGTGATTAATCAACTTAATTACTCATTTTAGTACTTTAAAATCATAATTTTCATTAATTAAATAGTATGAAATAAAATTTACAGTGTAAATCATACTATTTACATGAACTACAATAATGAACGACCTGTAGGAACTCCCAAAACCCGATGTCATAAGTGAATGCGCATTAACTTGGAAATATAATAAAATACCACATCTGTCTAGAATATAAATTAGACAAGAGAATATAAATAACTCTGATGGAGACTCTGCAGTCTGCAGATTGTAACATGGAATGCAGCTCACAATAAAGTCCACGTAATAGCCGCGCATTTGTGCCCAAGAGACCACCAGACATATATGTACCTACACAAAAGTGCAGCAAGTGCAGCATGAGTACGTAAATCAACACGCACCCAGTAAGTATTTAGCCTAACCCCGGAGAACTAGTAACGAGGGGTCGACATCGTCACTTACTAATGGTCCAATAAACCATGTACAGTAAGAAGTAAACAGATGTGAGGCAGAATAAATAAATGAAATAACAAGTATAAATTCGTGGTCAAATTCTCTTCTCACCAATAACTCAAACTCTCAGCTAGTAGTTACCTCCTCAACTGGAGTAAATATATAATGGACCTCACCAGATAGGTCGTCACAGATCAAATTACGAAAAATCACAGATATACTAGCTTCTCATCAATTATTACGCATGATTTCATAAGAGTATTTTATAGAAATGTCGAGGAGTAAGGCCCGATCCCATCATAATATGTGCACTGCCGAGGGTCGAACAATACGAACCATAGATACATCTATTTATTGCCGAGGCGAACGGCCCGCTACCATGAGAGTGTGATACATAATCCTGCCAAGGCGAATGGCCCGATCCCATCATAACGTGTGCACTGCCGAGGATCGAACAACATGAACCATAGATGTATCTATTATACTGCCTAGGTGAACGGCCCGATCCCATTTGAATAAGAAGCTTTAACGGGTCCTTGACCCCACTCACGAATAGATGTGTGAGTTATAAATTTTAAGGGAAACATTTCAATGAAAATGCATAACGCGGGAGAAATTCGTACAATTATTTCGCGGTTAATCATGAAGCCATCAAAACACTACAATAGCAAGTCTATCACTCTACGCAAGTCTTGTCTCAAGTCGCAACGTAAAATAAAGAAATTTAATAGGCAAGAGACAACTCAAATAGTACAGTAATAGCACGGCGGGAACCTAAGTCTACCCGGACATAACATGAATCTAAATACGTATGGACTCTTGTTACCTCGTGCATATGTAGCCCCTGCAACAAGTAGTACATATCAAATACATCACCCAGGGGTAGTTTTCTCCCTCACAGAGGTAGACAGGAGACTTACCTCGCTCCGTAGTTCCATAACCGACTCCAAAGCCCCTCTAACACCTCAAACCGGTGCCCGTCGACCCAAAACTAGTTAAACAACGTGCAGACCAATCAAAATATACTCTAATACCCATAATTAATCAATTTAAACAATTTTCAACTCCGCTCGAAAAGTCGATAAAGTCAAACCTCCGGCCCACGTGCCTGGATTCTGAAAATTTTCGAAGATAAACATTACCCGTAACAATACGATTTCAAATATATGATTTATTCCCAATTCCATATCCAATTTCGTGGTCAAATAAAAAATATCTATTTCTAGGTTTTCTAGCAAAATCCCAAATTTCTATAAATTCCCATGCTTAAATCCATATATTAAACCATGTATTTAACTCACAATGTGAAGAAATCACTTACCCCATAATAGATGATGAAAATAGCAGTCCAAAATTGCTCCAAAATCGGCTCCCATAGACAAAATGAAGTAAAAATAAGCCAAACTCCTGATTTTTAAAGAACACTGCCCAGTCCAACCTTCTTTGCAAACACGGCAAAGTCCATTGCATTTGCGAAGCACTACCAGCTCTAGTTCCAACTGTTCTTCGCGAACGCGAGCCAAATCTCACGAACGCGGTGCTATACCAGGCGAACCTTCGCGAACGCAGTGCACCTTCCGCGAACGTAAAGGCTAAGATCTCTCAGGCCAGTTTTCCCTTTTGCAAACGTGATGCCCCAATCGCGAACGCGTAGCTTTGCTCATCGAGCCTTCGCGAACGCGTGCCTACTATCGCGAACACGAAGCACAAATATCCAGCAACCAAAAATCCTTCCTCGTGAACAAGATTACCCTTACGCGTTAGTGATGAACAATACAAAAACCAGCAACAGCAGCAGCAAAACATGGAAAAATGTTCCGAAACCATCCCAAAACACACCCGAGGCCCTCCGGACCCCATCCATTCACACCAACAAGTCAAATCTTGAAACGAACCTGCTTGAGGCCTCAAATCACTCCAAACAACATCAAAACTACGAATCAACGACCAAAATCTTTTTTAAAACTTTTCAAACATCCAAACTTCGACGAACGCATCCCAATCATATCAAACATTTCGGAATAATGCCAAACTTTGCGTGCAAGTCACAAATCACGATACAGACCTATTTCAAGGCTCGGAACCCCAAATGGACATCAATAACATCAAAATCCAATTCCAACCAAACTTATGAAATTCTTAAATTTTCAAAATGCCAACTTTTCATAATAAGCGCTGAAATACTCCCGGACCACCCGATATTCAACCTGAATATACACCCAAGTCCGAAATATCATACGAACCTATTGGAACCTTCAAATTCCGATTCCGAGATCATTTACTCAAAAGTCAAACCTTTGTTAATTTTTTCAACTTAAAGCTTCCGAATTTAGAATTTTCTTTCCAAATCAACTCTGAACTTTCCGAAATTCAATTCTGACCACACGTACAAGTCATAATACCTGAAGTGAACATACTCAAGGCCTTAAACCGCTTAACGACGCGCTAGAGCTCAAAACGACCAACCGGGTCGTTACATTCTCCCCCACTTAGATATAATTTCGTCCTCGAACGTGCTATGAACTGCTCCGGATTGTCCAAAATCACTGTTCAACACCTCGTGCACCTCGTTAGCTCGAGCTAGACTGAAGATCCTTCCTATAACCTTAGTTAACAAGCTTCAGAACCAAATTCCAACATCCGGAATTTTTCATAAGATCCGATTCTAACATACGAACACCGCATCAATCACTACACACTTTACCCAACATGACCATGCTCCCCCGCTAAAATCACACCATGTACCACATAATTCACTTGATCATAATAACATCCTCCGACCATAATAGCCGCCATTTCACAAATCCGGTGCCTGCAATACCCTCATAACACATATAAACCCTGATCCAACTCTCCCAATACTGCCACGACGGAAGAGATATGTAGAAACTAATAACCGACTGCCGAATCAACAAATAATGGAGTCTCTCCTCCTGATAGAACCATTACCTCATTCTGACTGCATAACGATATTTGCTCTTTAATATACCTTATATAAATTTGAGTGCATTAATTTCTGGTCCAATAACCTCGTCTCACCCAGTACAAGCTGCTCAGGCAATAAGCTATCTCAAACATTAACCGAGATCTCATATGACGCTATCAATGCGCTGACAAGCTACAACTTGAATATGACACATAAGGGAGAACGAACTCTGGAAAAAAAAGAACTACCCGACCCGCGTAATGAATAAAACGGTCAAAAAGATGCTATGAACCTTCCTCAAAGAATGAGAAACAAATACACAAAAATAAGAATAGAGGACCGTACTCAACATCTCACTATTGTGGCGTGCAACCTGATCCACACATGATACCGTTGCGGAGTGCAACCCGATGCAAACATGATACTACTGCAGCGTGCAACCCGATCCAAAAAATGTACCTGTGGCGGCGTGCCACCCGATCCACTCATAAAAATAAATAAGGACATACCTATCTAGCCATAATGCGTCTACCTATAGAATACCGAATATCGGCCACAAGCACGCAAAGCACAAAAATACAACTCTATGGAGACGGATTGCGCAATATGCCACAAAACCCAAGCACAACTAAGGTGCGATAAATGACCTGCATCTCGAGAGCCATTCTGATCATATAACACCACAAGCTACACGCAACCTCAACACATGTGCGAATAATCAAGCCGTCTCAATCCGGAACGACTCCCACAGTTCACAACCAAAGGAATAGAGCGCCTTCCAAGCATAAACTCTCACATTATGATAGTACCATAATCTTCATGCTTGGTTTCAATATTTAACAATCAAGTGACTAACATGTCACACTTATACAGATTTCCCCGTGGAATACTCTCCCACGACCTTTTGCACCAGGTAGCAAAGTCTGCACCTCCACACCACCAATTGCACTAATTCTGCAAAGCCAACCAAGAGTCCGCAATTCAATACACAAAGCCTCTTACATAGGACACCGTTCTCAGGTGACACTAAAGAAAATACCAGCTTACTCTGAACATCTGAACTCCTTCCTGCTCATCCGAGCTCGCGACATTCTGGTCGACACCGAAACGCAACCTTGATCCTTAACTTTTGAATTCCCATGCCGCTCACTACACCTATCATGCCGCTACATGGGAGTACAACAATTCATCATAACCCCTGAACTGCTAGTAGAATAAGAACTCCATTGGCTAGGAACCTTTCACATAACTCATTTCTGAAGAACCAATGCAACACGCAGCTGAATTCCCAAACAGTAGAAAATACAAACCTCAAGTCGTGATCTAAACCACCATGACTCTTTCGGAATACAATTACACCACAAGGCCATTTGAATCAAATACCTCCCTAATCAATCAAGTTATGATGGCTGTCGAGCCCACACGTACAACCACAAACCACACGTATAACTTCACGCGCCGAAGGAACTGATCATTACCATTACTAACCAAACCAACTTCTTCCAATTCACTATTGACTTGCCTTAGAAATAATAGTAGTTCCATAAAGAATCATAACGAAACTCAACAACACTCCTCCCGAGTGACCCATTTCACGAGACCACATCGTCTTAATACCCATGTACCATCTCATACCTTCCTTATGCGCACAAAAGCATCTCCAACTGGTACACCCATTCTGAAAGAGCTTCCACGAATCCGAACTCGTTTCTCTCATTTTTACAATACTGCCCCATAGATCCGATGATAACATAGAAAATATTCCCAACTATCCTTCACACTCTGCTGCAAAATCCCCATCTCCAGCCACGTAACGAACCCATTAGAACCACTGTTAAATGTCACCCACTCTGACTTGGTCCAGAATATAAGCCAAACTCTAGTGCGCTGTCAGCACATGATCACTCCCAAAGAAACAACTAGATGAATTAATTTTCCTTGTACATCACATATTATTGAAGCATAAACTCTAGTCTCCCCAAAATTTGTGCATGAATCGATAAGGCGAAATATAGCACACATTCATCAAATCCTTTCCTCGAATTACCCATGATGTTTCCTTTTCTTAGTCATAAATAATCCACCAATGCACCGATAGCCAGAAGCAGCACAAGCAAATAACCACGCAATCCAATCTTAGAGGGTGGGTCCCCTACTTAGCTTTAAGCTACCATTTACATAATGTAGAACCCACAAAGATTGTTCCTTCTCAATTACCATGATCTCGTCCCGCCAACCCGCAAAAATTCTCATAGTCTCTCGTTAAACTTTTCATGAACATTTCGAATTATTAGCCACAATCGTATATTCGACCTTCTGCCGGGTAGTATGTAGAACTTTTCGTAGAAACTTCATCAAAATCATGCAACCGCTAACCTACTCACAGGAGATGATCCACTAATGGAGTTCCATATCGACATCTTCCAACGATGCTGCACTGGGTACCACTACTACGAAATCAGTAAACCCTCCTGAGCCCATGCTCATTCACCGACTGTCCAAGTCTGTTCATTCCCCATTGACATCAACTGAAAGTCCAACGATACATTCCAAACTCAAAGTCACGTCGTATCCCATAACGATAATCAAGCCCTTACACCCCTAGACATCTGAGCCAGCTTCTTTCTGTCATATTCAACCTTCCTCAGCACAGTAGTCACCATTCCAAATGAAATCTGTAGACCTAGTCACTTTTCACCATGCCTCACAAATTGCTCTAATCTTCCTCAAGGTACGTGGCTATCCTACCACAAAATCCATACACTACTCTGTCACTCCTACTTTGGTCAAACCATCTCCTTTAAGCAACTTCTCGACCTCTACTTTTCATACTTGGCCTGCTAGTAATTCAACTACCGCGAGACACCTCCCACCATGTCCTTCCTCATCCTTCGCTGCCCAAATGCTGCCTCATATCAAAACCCATCTCTGTAGCACCTGAACTAATAAATTGCTACTAACTCTAAGCCTCCTCAAAAACCATATTTGTCGAGCCATCAGCATTAGAAATACCGACTCGATTCTTAAACCTCTACACACCGCCATCTCTAACAACTGCTTCTCTGGCACCATTTCACAACACCTTGCCCCGAAGGCAAATCAAAGAAGACCATAACACCGGCGAACCTTAATGTGTTCAAACAAGGATAACTACACCACATCACAAATGAGAATTCCACCATGCTCGAAAATATCAAGTCTCGTTGCTCCATCAACCAAAGCCTAGACATCCATAGTCCGATTGCCTTTCCTCCGCTGGAATTAAATGATGAACCTCTAAATAATGCACTGGGAAATCCTCCTTTCAAGTCATTCACTGCCTCGACAAATAAACAAGCACCCTACCATCACACCAGCATTATGCGATAATAGCGCATGAACATCATAGCAACCTGTGCATAGCCTCAAAACCATAGGGAATACAGATACTGAGCCGAAACGACAGAACATCCTTCCGCAAGACGACGATAATAGCCTGCTCGAACACCTAGGGAAAAACTCCCTGCACCACGTCTGCAGTACCACTACAACTCCTTGACGCCCAATTGATAACAAGCGCTTCACGTCGCATAAGATTGAATAGGAAGGAAACAAAGGCATAAGACTCAAAGGAATCATATCGAACGCTGAGGAATCAAGAAGGAAAGTGATCCTAACAGCCCTGTAGCCTCTCGAAGATAAGTACAGACGTCTCCGTACCGATCCACAAGACTTTACTAGACTTGCTCATGACTCGTGAGACCCAATTGAAGATAGGGCTCCTATACCAAGCTGTACGACCCAAATCCACTAAAGGTCGTGATGGTGCCTAACATCGCCGTTAGGCAAGTCAACGGTGATTGATCAACTTAATTACTCATTTTAATATTTTGACATCATAATTTTCATTTATTAAATAGTATGAAATAGAATTTACATGGTAAATGATAATATTTACACAAACAACAACAATGAACAACCTGTAGGAACCCCCAAAACCTGCAAATGTACATGAGCTTTAACTAGGAAATATAATAAAATACCACATTTGTCTTGAATATAAATTACACAGGAGAATATAAATAACTTTAATGGAGACTCTGCAGGCTGCAGATTAAAACATGGAATGCAGCTCACGGTAAAGTTCTCGCAATAGCCGCGCCTTTCCGCCCAAGAAACCACCGGACATATATGTACCTACACAATAAGTGCAGCAAGTGCAGCATGAGTACGTAAATCAACGCGTACCTAGTAATTATCTAGCCTAACCCCGGAGAAGTAGTGACGAGAGGTCGACATCGACACTTACTAGTGGTCCAATAAATCATGTACAGTAAGAAGTAAACAGATGTGAGGCAGAATAAATAAACGAAATAACAAATATAAATATGTGGTCAAATTCTCCTCTCAGCAATAACCATAGATGCATCTATTATACTGCCAAGGTGAACGACCCGATCCTATTAGAATAAGAAGCTTTAACGGGTCCTTGACCTCGCTCATGAATATACGTGTGAGTTATAAATTTTAAGGGAAAGCTTTTGATAAAAATGCATAACACGGTAGAAATTCGTAAGAGGAGTATAATGATTCCGCGGCTAATCATGAAGCCATCAAATTTCTACTCTAATACCCATAATTAATCAATTTAAACAATTCCCAACTCCGCTCGAAAGGTGGATAAAGTCAACCCTCATGCCCACGTGTATGGATTCTGAAACTTTTCGAAGATAAACATTACCCGTAACAATAAGAACTCAAATGTACGATTTATTCCCAATTACATATCCAATTTCGTGGTCAAAATCTAAAAATACCAATTTCTAGGTTTACTACCAAAATCCCAAATTTCTAAAAATTCCTATGCTTAAATCCATATATAAACCATGTATTTAACTCATAATGTGAAGAAATCACTTATCCCAAAATAGATGATGAAAATGGCACTCCAAAATTGGCTCCCATGGACAAAATGAAGTAAAAATGCGCCAAATCCCCGATTTTAGAAGAACACTGCCCAGTACGACCTTCTTCGCGAACGCGGCAAGTCCATCGCGTTCGTGAAGCATACCAGCTCCAGTTCCAAAACTGTTCTTTGCGAACGTGAGCCAAATCGTGCGAGCGCAGTGCTTTACCAGGCTAACCTTCGTGAACGTGAAGGCTAAAATCTCCCAGGCCAGTTTTCCCTTTCGCGAATGCGATGCCCCAATCAAAAATACATAGCTTTGCTCCTCGAACATTCGCGAACGTGTGCCCTTAGTTGGGAACGCGAAGCACAAATATCCAGCAGCCAAATATCATTCCTCGCGAATTCTTACCCTTACGCGTTCGCGATGAGCAACACAGAACTAGTAACAGCAGCAGCAAAACATGGAGAAATGTTCCGAATTCATCCCGAAACACACCCGAAGCCCCCAAGACCCCGTCCATTCACACCAACAAGTCCCAAAACTTGAAATGAACCTGCTTGAGGCCTCAAATCACACCAAACAACATCAAAACTATGAATTGATGACCAAAATCCTTCGTAAAACTTTTCAAACTTCCAAACTTCAATGAACACGTCCGAATCATATCAAAACATTTCGGAATTATGCCAAAATTTGCGTGCAAGTCATAGATCATGATACGAACCTATTCCAAGGCTCGAAACCCCTAACATACATCGATAACATCAAAATCTACTTCCAACCATACTTATGAAATTCTTAAACTTTATAAATGACAATTTTTCATAATAAGTGACGAAATTCTCCTAGACCACCCGATACTTAACTCGAACATACGCCCAAGTCTAAAATTATCATATGAACCTATTGGAACCTTCAAATCCCAATTCTGAGGTTTTTTACTCAAAAGTAAAATCTTAGCTAATTTTTCAACTTAAAACTTCCGAATTTAGAATTTTCTTTCCAAATCAACTCCGAACTTTCCAAAATTCAATTCCGACCACACGTACAAGTCATAGTACCTGAAGTAAAGCTACTCAAGGCCTTAAACTGCTGAACGACATACTAGAGTTCAAAACAACCGGTGGGGTCATTACGTAGTGCCTTGGGCCGCAGAAGCGAGTTATGGCGCAGGTGCGATGGCACAACCTTACTTGCGGGAGCGCAGGTGCGAAGTGAGGTTTTGCAGAAGTGATGGCTGCTATGTTTGGTTTGATCACAGAAGTGAAGATTGGGCCGCATATGCATGTCTGCAGAAGCAGAAATTTGGTTCACAAATGCAAAAACCACTCGGTAGATTCTATACATTTCGAGGTTTTGGTTCTTTTATCATATTTTGAGTTTGGGGGCTCAGATTGAGACAATTTTTAAAGCAATTTTCACCATATGGATTGGGGTAAGTGTACTCCACTTGGTTTTCATTTTATTTTATGTATCCATCTTTATTTTTGGCAATTGGTTGATGACTTTTAAAGAGGAAATTGGGGGGTTTTGCCTAAAACTTCATGAAGCAAATTTTTGAGTTTTTAATATCGATTCAGAGTCGGGTTTGAGTGAAACTTGTATGGTTGGACTTGTAATTGAATGGGTTGTCATATTTTATAAGTTTCTTCAAACACCGAGGCGCGGGCCCCAGTTGGACTTTTGGGTTGATTTTTGACTTTTGGTTAAAAATTCGACCTTTATCGATTGGGTTTGTTTCCTTTGGCATTATTTTATGTAGTTGAGTTGCTTTTGGATAGTTTCGAGTCGTTCGGAGGTCGGGACGCACGGGATGGCATTTTTAGAGCACCACTTGGTCTCCTCGGTACTGGATTTGGCTTGTTCAAGGTAAGTAACACTTCTAAACTTGAAGTTGAGGGTACGAACCCTGATTATACATGTAATGTGATTTGTTTGGAGGTGATGGGCGTGTGGGCGTGCATCATAGAAATTGAGACTCAACCGATTCCGTAGAGATGTATAGTCAATTAACTTGTATTTTTATATGTTAGAGAAACTGAGCTGTGACTCATGTTAGAAATCATACTTAGACAAATGCTGGTAGTATTGGGACCCACTAAGGTCATTTCAGTTGTTGAATTATATGGTTAAATTTTAATTTCGTACTCAGTCATATACATTTATTGCATATCATATCTCGGTCTCTGTTGTTATTTATTGATACATCATATCATCACTTTGGGCTAGTTTCATGACATTACGAGCTCGAGAGACCGGAGAGACTTATGACTGAGTGAGGCCGAGAGCCTGATTGTGAGGTTATTCATACTATGGCACATAAGTTGTCCATGCAGCACGTGAGTTGTCCGTGCAGATCCGGATGTTGATACTATGGCACTTGAGTTGTCCGTACAGCACGTGTTATTGAAGAAGCCCCTTCGGAGTCTGCACACACCCCCAGTGAGCACAGGTACCTACTGAGTGCGAGTGCCAAAAGCGAGTGCCAAGCAATTGGGAGGAATGAGTGAATTGATACTCTAAGAGTATGCATATGGTTTTATCATTGATTTGCATCCCATTTGACTTGTACACTTGACATAAGGCATAGAGATGCATTTTCCTCATGTTGTACGATATTGTATCATTCATGAATTCACCTATTCTGTAACATGTAGGCATAGAGATGTAGTTTCCTCATGCCATGTGAAAATGAAACATTTACCTGTTGAAAGGTTTTGGGAAAAAACACAGTTTTTCAAATATACTCATATTTTGGTGATTTCAGTAAAAGTTTTGGGTTTTTGCTGATATACTTGACAAACATGCCTATATTTCGTAACTGTGAACGAGTTGAGCATCATGCCTCTGGGTTATTTTTCTTGTATTATTTTATCATATTGTTATGAACTGTTGCTGGTTCTTTGAGTTGGACTCGGACCCTTGTCTCAGCTCGTCACTACTTTCAACCTAAGGTTAGGTTTGTTACTTATTGAGTACATGCGGTCAGCTGTACTCATACTACACTTCTGCACCTTGCGTGCAGATGTTGGATGCTGATGTTGTTGTGCATGATGGGAGCTGGATTTGAAGATATACTTACGTTCCGGTCATAGCAGCCTCTTGGTCGTGGTAGCTTTAGAATTTTAATCTATTCATGTATATTTCAAACAGATGATTTACTTTATTTTATACCAGCTTTGTAAATTCTAAATTTTAGAAGCTCGTGATTTGTACTACCAGTCATTGGAAAGTTTTGTATAAAAGCGGTGTATTATCATTTCTTATCTTAATAAATCTCATTAAATTGGATAGTTGTTAATTGGCTTACCTAACGGGTTAGTTTGGTTCCATCATGACTAGGTGGATTTTGGGTCGTGACAAGTTGGTATCAGTGCTCTAGATTCATAGGTTCTACAAGTCATGAGCAATACCTAGTAGAGTCTTGCGGATCGGTATAATGACATCCATACCTATCTTCGAGAGGCTACAGGGCATTTACGATAAACTTCCCATCTTTCTTTCCTTATCGTGTGGCATTGATTCAGTTGGAAACATAACTGTTTGAATTCCCTCCACGCATTTGTGTGCGCATGTGAGCGCTCGTATCAACTGTGCATTACTGACTTGTGATTCCATGGATGAGGTGCAAGATGTGATTTCGGGTGCTGATGATGGGCCTATCTGGAGGACTTGAGGCTAGGGCTTGACTGTAGATGGAGCACGAGGATTTTGGTTGTGTGAGCACGTGCTTTTGGACTTATATGTCTGGTAGCGTCCCTTTGAGCGGAATTCATGGCTCGATGAGTGGCTAGATGGCTATATGATGAGTATGATGTGACTGCAGAATGTGTTCAGATGTTTTGATTGTGACGAGAATAGTTTGCTTGAGATGTACAAAAAAAAGGACTATTGGGTGTTAGATTGATGTCTTGATGTGATGTATGGTCTCAAGTTATGAGTGTGTTGAAAGATTTTTCATGTTGTTTAATTATGGAACGAAGTAGATTTTCATGTCTTGCTGTGAGTTCAGCCTTAGGAAGATTAAGTGATGGCATAGTAATCGTGGTTGTGAAAGGGTACAACAAGATGTCAGTTAGAGGCTAAGTAGGTGGGTTATCTCCTGCAGAGTAATCTATAGAGGTGTGATCCTTATAATGTTGTGTGGAGAGTTTCCTTTCTACCAGCGGGGTATATGTGTTGAGATTTGAATTTTAATTTGGTTGAGAAAGTTGGCTTGATCTTCATGTGGATGTATGTAAATAAATTGAGGTACTATATGGTTTGTCTTATGTGGGCTTATGAAGGATTTAGTCGAATCTCCTTGCGGTGTTATGGCAATAATAGAGTATGGGTCTGGTGAGTTATAAGTGTTCTATTCTATGACATTGAGCTAAATGGGAGAGTCTGCTATCGATGATTTGATTGCATGGCTGCGTGTTGGACTGGTTTCGGTATGAGGCATACTTGTGGATCTATTTTAACTTGCAGAGGTTGAGATCGAGGATGACTCGAGCAAAGGAATTTCTGGATACAGGATATGTTACACCTTATGGGCATATGGAAATCATGGAATGATTGAGTGGCTATTCGTGAAAGATGTAGTGCGCATGGAGTAGGAAATTGCTCGGTTGCTTAAGGGTGTGGATTACTTCTTTAGGTGTTGTTGTGTTAATGGGGAACAGGTCATTTGGCCCGTTTGGTCGGTGCAACTGAGATTTGAGCAGAGTGGATAACTCTCGAGAAGGTTCTAATGGATTCAAGATTTATATGTAGCAATTGAGAATTTTGCAGATTTGTATATGGGTAAAATATGAGATTTAAGTTGGATGGTGTCGGACGTGTGGCATTTCTATATTATTATAGATTCTACATTTCAGCGTTAGGAAGGTGAAGGAAATGATTTTGGATTCACAGAAGGTCTCTTCAGAGTGGGTGTCTCGGTTGTGGTACTTTTGGAGTGCTTAAGAGGGAATACAACTGCTTATTCTAGAATCTCTTGTAGTGAGCTTGGATGGGGAGCGTGGTATTCTAAAAGGGGAAGTGTCAGCTTGAGAGCAATTCGAAAGGAATTCGGAGAAATGGGACAATGTGGCAGTAGATTCGATTAGTATGGTAATGGTATGCTTGGTCCTTTTGGTTCTAACGATGGTCGTGAATCTCTATATGTGTTTCGTGGCAATGCTATTAGGTTTTGACGACCTGCGTGGCTTAGTTTAGTTAGAGGGATTCGATTCTAATAGCCTGGTTATGTGCAAATGGATTCCAAAGAGTTCTCAATGGTTTCTACCCCAGTTCGAGGTGTATATATTTCTTACCGGCGTGAGGAGCATGTTGCAAATTGTGATTTTCTCCTGGATAGGATCAAACGGAAGGTTTTTGACTGATCGGGTATCATTCTGCTGGTGACTCAGAGTTGATTATGAGATTCTCGTACTTTTCATATTCATGATAAATGTTGTATGTTGTGTGTGATTAAGATTTGCGTGTGCAAGGTCACGGTTTAGTTTTAAAAGGAAGGGCATGAATTCTTAGACAACATAGGCAGTTTCAGATGATTAGATGAATGATATTACTACTTGGTATTTCCTGAGAAGGGTGCGCATTTCAGAAGGTGCGCTGAGTTTTACTTACGGATGATTCATTGGTATTGCGATATTCGCCTGGTTGATCGACTGCTGATATTCAAATTTTGCCATGTCGCACGGAAGAATTATAGAAGTATTCCTCATGGGATGATCGTGTATGAAAGATGTGTCAGACATTCGGGTAGTGAAGTTGGGATCAGATATGGTGATTCGTGTGTTCTGTGGATCTGAAGACTGGGATTTCTCAGAAGCAGATTATTTCGTGGTTGTGGACTGTGAAAATATGGCCAAAGTTAGCCATATGATAGTATGTGTTATGGTTAGGTCATTGTAACTTTTGGAGGGTTATTTATCTATTTGTGGATGACCAGAGTTGATTTGGGGCCCATTGGTAGGTCCAATGAGGATGTGTATTCCATACCGGGTCAAATTGGTTGACTCCGTACTGCTATTGTTGAGGGGTGTGCCATTCGGTTAGAGTTGAGCTTATTCGTGTTCTGATATGTTCTACGAGTTACTCTTTTATGCTACGAGGGGTTGTGATTTGTTAGTTATATGCACACATGGTGCGGTTCTATTTGGGCCTTATAGCGAAATTTGAGCGAGATGGGTATTAGGATGTTGAATGATTGATTGGGCATTGGTTATGTTCTTTCTGGACTGTGGTATTGTATTATTTGCTGCTCCGTGGTTATGGTCATGCACCGTGGGTACTTGATGTCGAATTGCACGTGATTATTGATTTTGAGCATGGTGGCTTGAGGTATTTCATATGGACCCGTGTTTGGATGAGGTCACATATTGCAACTAGGCTATGATAGGACATGATCCTTTGTGTTGAACTCGTATGTTTTTGTTCTACTGTGTGTGATGGATACTTATCATTATGTTGTGGTGGTACTTATTGGGCTTGCAGGACAATTATCTCATTTGAGTCATTTTCCATTTCTGGGTACATTTGAATTGTTGCTTTTTGGTGCACGGATTGCACAGGTTATGATTCTAAGCAGTATTGGTGTGGCATGTCAATGGAATAGTTGTGCTTGATGAGGTAAGGTCACTGGACCATAGGATGGATACTATTGGACTTGATTACTGTAGGTTTGGAAGAATAATATCGGAAATCGACTTAGGACTTGGCTTTGGTTCCTGTCAAACGAGAGAGAGCTCCACGACTTATTGATCTGATGAGTGGTTAAGAGTTTCTGCATGTTTCTTTCATCATTGGCAGTGTACGAAGGTTCAGAACAAGCTCTTAGTTGACATGAGGTATGTTACCGATGTCGAGTTGGTTATCGAGCATCTATTACAGTTGGAATTATTGCTATGAGTATTTGAGTTATGTGGTATATCATGTGATTGCATCTTGGGTGATGGTTATGGCTTGATATAGCTTCTTTACACTTTTACAATATGTAGATACGAGATTAAGATCTTATAGGAAATTCCGAATGTTGGGAATTGGATTTTGTCATTTACCGCCAAAGGTTGAAGTAATGATCTTCAGTTATGTTACGTTGTCAGGCCTATATGGAATAGGGTGAAGTGGGATCACCCCCGGGTATGTGCGTGGTAAGGTTACACGGCGGTTTGATGGTTTTGGAACGGCTCTTGGCACGTTCAAGGATGAACGCATGTTTAAGTTGGGGAGGATGTAATGACCCGACCGGTCATTTCGAGCATTTGCACTTTACTCTATAGTTTGAGGGCATGAATAGCTCCATATGATGTATTATGACTAGTGTATCGTCGGTAATGGTTTTCGGGTTAATTAGAATCGATTTGGAAGAATGAATTTCATTGTTGAAGCTTTAAGTTGGAAGAGTTGACCAAGTTTGACTTTTTAGTATTCGACCCCGGAACGGAGTTTTGATGGTTCCGTTAAGTCCGAATTGTGATTTTGGACTCGGGCGTATGCCCATATTTGAATTTGGATATTTCTAGGATGATTCGACACTAATTGGCGAAAATTGAAATTTGAAGGTTTGGAAAAGTTTATAAGTTTAATATGAAGTTGACTTTGATGATATCGGGTTTGGATTGTGGTTCCGGGAATTTGAATAGATTCGTTATGTCATTTGGGACTTGTGTGCAAAATTTGAGTTCATTCCGGGTTGATTTGATATGTTTTGGCGCGCATTTTGGAAGTGTAAAGTTCAAAGTTTGATTAAGTTTGATTTTGAGGTGCGATTCATCGTTTCGATGTTGTTATGTGTGATTTGAGGCCTCGAGTAGGTCCGTGTTATGTTATGAGACATGTTAGTATATTCAGACGGGGCCCCGAGGAGCCCGGGTGAGCTCCGGGCGAGGTTCAGACCATTTCTCATTTTATTTCGTTGTTGGTAGCTGCTGGTACTGGTGTTCCGCACCTGCGGTTGAAATTTGCACAGATGTGATGGTTGCAGAAGCGACAAAGGAGTCGCAGGAGCGGGTGAGGAGCTGGAACAGGGCTCCGCAGTTGCGTGATATGGGCCGTACTTGTGGAAGCGCGGAAGCTGTGCCTTGGGCTGCAGGGGCGAGGTATGGCGCGAGTGCGATTGCACAGCCGCACCTGCGGGAGCGCAGGTGCGAAGTGAGGTTCCACAGAAGCGATGGCTGCTGTGTTTGGTTTGATCGCAGAAGTGAAGAGTGGGCTGCATGTGCGGGACCGCAGAAGCGGAAATTTAGTTTGCAAATCCGAAAACCACTGGGCAGCTTCTATATATTTTGAGATTTTGGTTTTTTTATCATATTTTGAGATTGGTTGCTCGGATTAAGACGATTTTTGAAGCAATTTTCACTACACGGATCGTGGTAAGTGTTCGCTACTTGACTTTGATTTTATTTTATGAATCCATTTTTATTTTTGGCAATTGGTTGATGAATTTTAAAAAGGAAATTGGGGGGTTTTGCCTAAAACTTCGTAAAGCAAATTTTTGAGTTTAGAACATCGATTCAGAGTTGGATTTGAGTGAAACTAGTATGGTTGGACTCGTAATTGAATGGGTTGTCAAATTTTATAAGTTTTGTCGAGTTCCGAGGCGTAGGCCCGGGTTGGACCTTTGGGTTGATTTTGGGCTTTTGATTAAATATTCAACCTTTATCGATTTTTGTTTCCTTTGGCATTATTTGATGTATTTGAGTTGCTTTTGGCTAGTTTCGAGTCGTTCGAAGGTTATTACGTGTGGGATGGCATTTTTGGAGCATCGCTTGGCCTGCTCGATAATGGATTTGGCTTGTTCAAGGTAAGTAACACTTACTAAACTTGGAGCTGAGGGTACGAACCCTTATTCTACGTGTTATGTAATTTGTTTGGAGGTGATGCACATGCTAGGTGACGGGCGTGTGCCATAGAAATTGAGACTCAATCGATTCCGTAGAGCTGTTTAGTCAATTAACTTGTATTTTTCCATTTATTTTTATGTGTCAGAGAAACTGAGCTATGGCTCATGTTAGAAATCATTCTTAGGCAAAAGCTGGTAGTATTGGGACCTACTGAGGTCATTTCTGCTGTCGAATTATATGGTTAAATTGAAATTTCGTACTCAGTCATATACATTCATTGCATAATCATATCTCTGTTGTTATTTATTGATACATCACAGCATCACTTAAGGCTAGTTTCATGACATTGTGAGCTCGAGAGACTAGAGAGATTTATGACTGAGTGAGGCTGAGAGCCTGATTGTGATGTTATTGATACTATGTCACATGAGTTATCCATGCAGCACGTGAGTTATCCATGCGGATCATGATATTGATACTATGGCACGTGAGTTGCTCGTGCAGCGCGTGAGTTATCCATGCGGATTCATGCCATGATTGGCTCATTATAGCGCTTGGGATGATGGAGTCCCTCCGGAGTCTGTACACACCTCCAGTGAATACAGTTACCTACTGAGTGCGAGTGCCGAGTGCGAGTGCTAAGTGATTGGGAGGATTGAGTGAATGGGAGGAGTGAGTGAGTTGATACTTTGAGAGTATGCATATAGTTTTATCACTGAGTTGCATTGCACTTGACATTCACACTTGTCATACATGCATAGAGATATATTTTCCTCATGTTGTACGATATTGCGTCATTCATGACTTCACATGCTCAGTGACATGTAGGTTAGAGATGTATTTTTCTCATGCCATGTGTAAATAAAAAATTTACCTGTTGAAAGTTTTTGGAAAAAATTAAAGTTTTACAAACGTTCTCATATTTTGGTGATTTCAGTAATAGTTTTGGGTTTTTACTTATATACTTGAAAAACATGCCTATTTTTCATAACTGTAAACGAGTTAAGCATCATACCTCTGGGTTATTTTTCTTGTATTATTTTATCATATTGTTATGAACTGTTGCTGGTTATTTAAGATGGATTCGTACCCTTGTCACAGCTCGTCACTACTTTCAACTAAAGGTTAGGTTTGTTACTTATTGAGTACATGTGGCCGGTTGTACTCATACTACACTTCTGCACCTTTCGTGCAAATGTTGGATGTTGATGTTGCTGTGCACGGCGGGAGCTGGATTTCAAGATGTACCTGCATTCCCGTCGTAGCTGCTTCTTGATCTTGGTAGCTTTAGAATTTTAATCTGTTCATGTATATTTCAAATAGATGATGTACTTTATTTCATACTAGCTTTGTATATTCTAAATCTTAGAAGATCATGATTTATACTTCTAGTCCTTGGGAAAGTTTTGTATAAAAGAGTTGTATTATCATTTCTTATCTTAATAAATCTTATTAAATTGGATAGTTGTTAATTGGCTTACCCGACGGGTTGGGTTAGGTGCTATCATGACTAGGTGGATTTTGGGTCATGACTCTTTTGCGTAAAATCGTATAGCAGCATATTAGTTTCTTTGGGTTCGTGTGAAATTTTAATTCTTGAAAAAAAATAAAGTCCTGAAAATGTTGGGTATTTGGGGTAGGGGGAGGGGGCGGAGGGGAGGGAGGAACAACACATGAAACATGGGAACTTGGGGAAGAAGGTGAGGAGAGTAGCATAAAAATATATTTTCTACTCTCTACCCAAACACGAGAAAATATTTTCCGGAAAAAGTTTTTCACTCATCAACCAAACAAGGGAATATAAGTGATAAAATCACTCATTTTTCATAAAACTATTCTCTAGAAAAATATTTCCACGGAAAAAATTTTCTTCATACCAAACACACCCTATGTCTTTCCAAAAGAAGATTGACCTGTTTGGTTTAAGAGGTAAGCGGACACGTAGTCGCTTTCTAGCCTAGTTAAACAATAACCATCACTGAGGGTGTATAACGAAAATCACACACTCCAAATTTATAGTCTAAGTTAAACAGAGAAAAAACTCGACCAATGATTTAGTCTAGCTTGGTTTAGTATAGAAAAAATATTTAGCCATAACTAAATTGGTTTGATATTAATTATAAAATATCAAATCGAAACGAAATTAATCCGCCATTACATATATACATTTTTAAAATTATATATACATAAAATTTTTTTATTAGAATGTAATTTATAAATATTTATTAATTTTTTTAATTTTGTTTTTTGTATTTTAACATACTAGTCATTTAGCTCTAAACCTCATTTCCTCATTAGCTTTAATCGGTTAAAGGCAATATTTTTTCACTCTTTTGCTATCATCATCAAGCTAGCTCTTCTCTTTCGATATTAAAATAAAATAAATTATTGCTGAGCTATAATTGTTGTATCATACAAGGAAAAAAAATATTTCCAGCACTAGCTATATGTTTTATGTTGTGGAGACCCTACAAGTAAAAAAGCTCAAGAAAAGCGAACCAAACTGAAAAACTCAAAAAAATTAAAACCAAAAAACTTTACTGTCGTTGGTTTGATTTGATTCATATTTAAAAATTTAACACAATTAATTTGATTTTATAAATGAAAAAATCAAACCAATCCAACCTATGTGCCTTAACTATGACACTGGAGTAAAGAGCTGATAATAAATGATCCAAAGTAACATGAGTAATCACCTAATTTCGGATAGACGGATCCAAATTCAAGCGCCGTTGCGGCATGCAACCTGATCCACAATAATATTGAAGTCCAAAATCAATATCCCCTCATAATATCTTTTGTGTCAGATCCTCAACTTTCTTCGATATCCATCTCTCCAAATCATATATATGCACATGAGATGATGTAATAAAGGTGCACCGGGATAAAATAACAAATGCATATGAATATCAACATGAATAAAAGATAGCTATGGGTAACCATATAATTCAACTTTCCATAACAGTTCAACATGTTCATTTATCATTCTTGAGTGTGATCTTGATATCCGATAAGAATGTGCCATTCGATAAGAATGTGCTATTGAGACTTAAGGGTAAGTGTTGAGTATTGGAGCTTTGATGATTAACAATGTGTGACTAACTGCTCAAAGAACCAGGTCCTTAATGTAGCTGCTTAATTGTTGTGAAGAACCAGCTCCTCATGGGTTATACTTGTATGTATGAACACGATAGTAACTTTATCTCAAAGTTACCCAGGTTTGAGTTTGAAGGAAGATGGCTGCTATAAGTGATAAGGGTCGTTACTCAAGAAGATAAGGATAAGTCAATCAGAGACAAAAGTCCCAAAGCTTGTGGAATCCTTGGAACAGTAGGAGTCCTATCAAAGAGGAAGCTGACTATGAATAGGACTCCTAGAAGATCTCAAGTCGTATTTAAATAAGATTGACTTTGGACTTTTGAACTATCCTTTCACACATCAACTAAAGTGTCATAAGTTGTTTTTACTTGTGTTGAGTACTTGCTTTGTATTCTTCCTAGTCAGTCTAGTGAATGTGTTTTAGGAAATTGAGTTGTAATCAAACATCATAAAGAATTAGTGAGTTGGAGTGAATATTTTGCTTTACAAGTTAGAGTAACTTGTGAATCAAATAGGAGTAGTAGGAGTACTGGAGAGTATTGAATTACAGTCTTGTAATTAATACATTTTGGTTCATTGTTCTAGTGGAGTTGGAGTTGAAAATACTACATGGTAGGTTGTGGTTTTTGCACCTTTTGAGCCGGGTGATTTTCCACGTAAAAATCACTATGTTCATTGTATTGCTTATTTACTTTAAACTTAAGGAACACTGTAAAGAAATAAGTTCTTTAGTAATCCATACAGGCACTCAAACTAATAATTAGTATCAGAGTAGGTTTTCTCATTTTCACGGTTAACACCTAGAGAAATCTTGGAAGAAAGATGATTGCTCCACCTGGAATTATTGAAGGACAATCAACTACCAGACAACCCTTGTTCAATGGAAAATATTATAGTTGGTGGAAAGCAAGAATGGGAGATTTCCGGACAGTTGAAGACTAATGAACAATGGACCATAGTAAAGCAAGGTCCTTTGATTCATACTAAACAAAATGCACCAAGTGAAACAGTTGCTAAGGATCCCTCCGAATTTGTGGTAGCAAGTTTCAGAGTGTTGGAGAAGAATGCAAAGGCTAAAAAAATCCTTATCTGTGGACTTGGTCCTGATGAGTACAATAGAATTTTTGTGTGCTCTAATGCAAAGCAGATATGGGATGTACTCAAAACTTCTCATGAAGGAAAAAATCTAGTAAAGAGATCAAGGATTGAACTATTCATGAGAAACTATGAGCTTTTCTCCATGAAGGAGTCTGAGCCCATCTAGGATATGATGACTAGGTTCACTATAATAACCAATGAACTGAAATCACTTGGAAGGTGTTTACCTCAGAAGAGTTGGTTAGCAAAGTTCTAGGAAGACAAGGAATTGGATAAACCTCACTTGATGAGTTGGTTGGAAACTTAAAAACTCATGAAATGAGAAAGATAGAATTGCACAAAGAAGAACCAAAGAAGGATAAGGCCTTGGTTCTTAAAGAATATGAGGATGATGAATCTAACTATGATGATCCTGATCTAGGAATGTTTTCCAAGTTGAAGAGTTTTATGAAGTATTCCAAAAGTGCATCCACGAGAGAGACCAGTAGTAAGCACAAGCACATCGACAGAGCTAACTATGATGGGTGCTACAAGTGTGGCAAGTTAGATCACATGGTAAAGAACTACCCAATGTGGGAAATTGAGCAGAGGAAGGAACGAGCTGAAAAGGAGAAACGGGAGAAGATGAGAGAAAAAGGGGTCCAACAAAGGAAAAATCCTAGGCAAAGAATTTACTGAAGCCATGAATCAGGCATTCCTAGCAACATATGAGGATAGTGGGAGTGATCAAGAGGAAGAAAAGGAGGATGAGGCTATAAGTCTCTATGTTGTGATTGATGAACACCCCCCAGTACAGCTTGGGATGCACATTGGAAGACCTCTTTTGTTTGATGAATACCACTATGATGAATAGAAGCTACGTATGGAAATATTTCTTTAGACTACTGACTTTGCCCTATGGGTAATTGTCAGTCATGGATCAATTCTCCCAACCAAATTGGATGGTGAAAGTAACATGTGCAGCAAAAGAGAAGTGGAATACGATGAGGAAGATCGTCAGCTAGTTCAAAAAAATGCTAAAACAAAGGACTGGCTTTACAGAAGTCTATCTAGAAACACCCTCCTCAGAGTGTCCTCTTGCATCTCTGCTCATGACATATGGAGGACCTTGGAAATTGACTTTGGAAAAGAAAATATCGAAGTGGCTCTGATGGCCATTTAAGAATAAAAAACAGAGGTAAGAAGTGATAGGAATGATGGCCATGAATGATTCAGAAATTGAAGATGAGGCAAACCAGGTAAATATATCTGACTTGGAAGAAAATATTCATGTTATGTCCCAAAGCAGCCAATGGCCATAAATGTGACCTTAATGAGTGAAATGGAAATGATAAGCTAATCAACAACCTTTCTCGTGTCAAATTTACATCAAAGAGCTTGAATTTGAGAAAGCTAGTTTAGAGAAACAAGTCAAAGACCTTAAGAACCAGGTTCTTGAACTTACTTCTGAGAATGAGAAGTCTCCTGATACACATGGCAAAGAAAAAATGAGTGATCTCCTGGATAAGCTTGAAAAGGAACTAAAAATTTCTAATGATAATCTTTATGATGCTGAATGTAGAAATAAAGTCCTGCATGAAAATCTAGAAAAGGCTAATTATGATCTCTCTAGAATAAGCAAATGACATAGATCTTCAGATGCCTTGAATTGGCTGAATGAAATTTGTAGCTCTAAAAAATCTAGAATTGGCTCAGGAAACATGTCCCTTAATTTGACCCAAAGTATGTAGGAATTTCTGATAATAACATGTGCACTCATTGTGGAAGAGTAGGACACTTTAGAGACACTTGTCCTACCTTAATTCATGTTCACTTTAGAAACACCTTTGGTATTGCTAAAAATGTGAAAAAGGAGAGGAGCCAAAGGTTAATCCTCCTGTCCATACTAAGTGGATTAAGGTTAACAAGGAAGTAGCTTCTAATCCTCTCCCCTTCTGGTGCAGGCTAAGGTGAGAGGAAACAATTAGGGTTGTTATCTAGACAGTGGATGCTCAAGACATATGACTCGGGAAAAGAAAAACTTTCTCTCACTGACAGCCTTCCAAGGAGGGAATGTATCATTTTGAAAAGGGAAAAAGGGCCAGATAACAGGTATTGGCAAGGTTGGCAAGTCACTCTCTCATGCTATAGAAGATCTATATTATGTGGTAGGTCTTAAACACAATCTTCTTAGCATCTCTCAAATATGCGACAAAGGAAATGAGGTAAAATTCAATTTCAAAATCTGCACTGTTACTAAGCTTGATACTGATGAAATTGTGCTAAAGGAAAAGAGACATAACAATGTCTACAAGATATCGATTATGTCACTTCCCCAGAGTGAGCACACATGATTGAGTGTAGTGGAAGATGATCCACTACTATGGTATAAAAGACTGGGACATGCAAGTCTATCTCAACTCAACAAGTTGGCAGCAAAGGACTTGGTCCTTGAGCTACCTAAAGTTGAGTTCACCTCTGACAAGGTATGTGATGCCTGTGTTAGAAGGAAACATGTTAGGTCATCCTTTAAATCTAATAAGTTTGTAAGTACTTCTAAACCTCTAAACTTCTTCACATAGATCTGTGTGGACCAATGAGAATACGGAGCAGAAAAGGTAAAAGGTATGTGTTAGTGATTGTTGATAACTTCTCCAGGTATACCTAGACTTTATTTTTGGGATCCAAAGATGAAACCATTGATGTTTTCTGTGTATTTGTCAAAATGATTCAACAAAAGATAGGTTGTAATGTTTTAAGTATAAGAACTCACCATGGAACTGAATTTGAAAATTCAAAATTCCTTGAAATTTGTGGCTCACATGGCATTAACCATAATTTCTTTGCACCTAGAACTCCACCAAAAATGGATTTGTAGAAAGAAAGAATAGATCCTTAGAAAACATGGGGAGGACCATGCTGATTGGCAGTGGACTTCCTAAGAACTTTTGGGTTGAGACAATCAATACTGCTTGCTATCTGCTAAATAGATGCATGGGCAGACCCATTCTTGAGAAAACTCCCTATGAGTTACTTTGAGGAAGAAAACCCAACATCACTCACCTGAGAACCTTTGGGTGCAAATGTTTTGTGCATAATAATGGGAAAAAAGCTCTAGGTAAGTTTGATGACAAAACGATGAGGGAATTTTCTTGGGTTACTCTCCACATAGTAAGGCCTATAAAAGAACTGTGTGTGGAAGAAAACATTCATGTTATTTTTCAATGAATCTAACAATTTGGATGAGAAACGTCTGTAGGGTGAAGATTATGACATAGGATACACTGGTGATGGAGATACAAAGGAACCTGATAAATATGGATCTAAAAACCACAAGGAAATTGACAGTGATCATGAGAAACAAGAAGAAGAAAAAACTACTCTAACTGCTGACCAGACAAATGAAGACACACCTACTGAACCTGCTCTGTTGGATCACTCCTCAAGAGAATCTTCTCTGGGTATATAGATCAGACCATGGAAGCATCAAAGGTCACATCATCTTGAGAATATCGTCTCTGATCCAAATGCAGAGGTGCAAACCAGGTCTTCTCTAGAAATCTATGTGCACTCATAGCATTCCTCTCACAGGTTGAACCTAAGACCATCAAAGAAGCTCTGAAGGATCCAGACTGGATCATAGCCATGCAAGAAGAGCTAAATCAATTTGAGAGAAGAAAGGTCTGGCACCTATTACAGAAACCCAAGAATAGAACTGTCTTAGGTACCAGATAGGTGTTCAGAAACAAGATGGATGAAAAAGGAAATATCACAATGAACAAGGCCATACTGGTGGTTTAGGGATACAATCAAGAGGAGGTCATTGACTATGATGAGACAATTGCACCTGTAGCTAGAATGGAGGCTATAAAGATGCTGATAGCCTTTGCTGCCCACATGGAATTCACTTTATACCAGATGGATGTAATGAGTGCCTTTTTGAATAGGTACTTGAAGGAGGAAGTGTTTGTCAAACAACCTCCTCGATTTGAAACTGAAGAATTTCCGAACTATGTGTTCCAACTGGATAAAGCTCTTTATGGTCTGAAACAGGCTCCTAGAGCTTAGTATAAAAGGCTCTCAAAATTCCTCTTAGCCAACAACTTTGTAAGAGGAAAGGTGGACAACACTACATTTTCGAGTAGCAAAGGGATGAATATTTTGATTGTGCAAGTATATGTGGATGATATTTTCTTTGGGGCCACCAATGAAGTAATGTGCAAGGAATTTGCTGAGATGATGGGAAATGAGTTCGAAATGAGCATGATGGGTGAATTGAACTTCTTTCTGGGGCTGCAAATCAAGCAAACACCTACTAGAACCATGATACATCAGCAGAAATATATCAAAGAGTTATTGAGGAAATTCAACATGGACACCTCTAAGTCTATTGATACCCCCATTGCCATTGCAACAAAGCTGGACCTTGATTAAGAAGGGAAAAGTGTTGAACATAATCCATATAGAGGAATGATTGGGTCACTGTTGTACCTCACACCAAGCACGCCTGAGATAGTGTTTAGTGTGGGATTATGTGCAAGATTTCAGGAAAATCCCAAAGAATCTCACCAGAAGGCTGTTAAAAGAATACTAAGATATCTCAAGGGGACCCCTGAACTCTGTCTATGGTATCCCAGAGGGTACAAATTTGATCTAGTTGGTTATGCTTATGTTGACTTTGCAAGTTTTCATGCTGACAAGAAAAGCACTTCAGGAACAGCTCTTCTTGTCTGATGTCTTGGGGAATGAAAAAGCAAAACTCAGTGGCCTTATCTACAGTTGAGGCTGAATATGTGGTAGCAACATCCTAATGTGCTTAGTTACTATGGATAAGACAACATCTAAGGGACTATGGCATATTTATTGATTATGTTCCCACTTTCTGTGATAACACCAGTGCCATAAACATTGCTAAAAATCCATGTCAGTACAAGGGAACCAAGCACATTGACAGTAAACATCACTTTCTCAGAGATAATCCCATCAGAGGACTACTAGACTACATCATCGTCGAGGCGCCCCGGTCTGAACATGCCAGGTTGATTGACAAACCCAAGGGCAAAGCCAGGGGGAAGGGGGATTGAAAAGGGGAATATCTTAATTAACTTCTGTAAAATTGAAGATCAAATTGCTGATATTTTTACTAAAGCTCTGAATAGAGATCACTTTGAAAGGAATAGACTGGAACTATATCTAATCAACTCCACCCACTAAGTTGACTCCCAGTGATTGGTTAGAAAAAATATAATAAGATGTAGATAATTAAGTACAATGTGTTTAATCCATCTTTGTGCTTGTTTAAGCTCACACACTCGCTTAGAAAATGTGGCTGATAACTGTGTTGCATGATACTAATATGAAGTGATGATGCTTTATGCAGAAAGGAATAAGGAGTTGCTAAGTAGTTGGTTCTTTGACTCGGGGTATGTGCCATACTGTCTTAAGTCAGTAGGACTTTATATTATAAAATTACTACTATACTCAGACTTTAATTCTGTTGGCATCACTTCTACTCATCTTTTAGTCAAAGAGTAAGGGGGAATCCTTGTGCAATTAGAGATCAATTACCCCTGAAAACCTTACAATCAAAGTAACTGTTATAAGAGTCCTGTTAGAACTCAAATTCAGTCACCTTCTCTTTTCCAGTCAAATCAGGAATAACGCCTTTAAAAGGCTCTTATGATCAGCTTCTCTAACCTCATTGTTTCTCTCAAACCCGAAGCAAGAATCGAAAGAAATTAGCAAGAACTAACCCTTTCTTTCTCTTCTTCCAGTCTCTCATCCGATCACCATGCCTAAAGCTTGTGAAACACCCTATATAGCTAAATCATCAACCAAGGCTGGAGAAAATCGGAAAATCTTGAAGCCCAAATCGAAGAAAAATACAAGCCTTCAAGAGAACCCACAACCACATCCGTTCCTTCTCCTTCGATATCCTCTACTATACCTACTTCATCCTCCCCTGTTCCTACTACTCCTGTTTCTATCATTCCCATCTCCAACGTACCCCCTCCTTCAAAAGAAACTACCCATGCACCTGAGTTCCCTATGAAAAATACCTCTAAGACAGCAAAGGTCAAAGCAACTTCAAGAAAATCTATCAAGAAAGTGTCTGAGGCTGCTATGCATGGTGACACTAGAATTAAGGAATCTGTGATTCAGGGGAAATCAGGTATAGGCACTACTGATCAGGTACCACATCTACTTCCAAGTTAATTGTTTTGGCTTCTACTATAGATGGTACACCCTTAGATACTCCTCCACCTACTAGTGAGAAGTCATTTGTGGAAAATTCATGGTAGAAGAGCATACAGGGGATCTGGGAAAGGAGGTAGATACAACGTCTGTGGAGCCTGTGGTTGAGGGAGGAGGACGTAAAGAACTAGGTGCAAACGGAGGCTTCTAATAGCCTTGATTTTAGCTGGACTGAGGATGAGGAAGATAATGAAGGTGAAAAGAAGAAGTTTTGACCAAGCATGAGGAACATGATGCTCAAAAAATATCCAAATGAAGAAGAAAAGAGTGAGAATGAGGGAGTATCTGGAGATGAGAAGGAGAGTGATACAGAGGATAAGACAGATGAACAGGCTAATAATTCTGCGAAGAAGAAAATCATAGTGAAGAAGAGGAGGTTTCTGAAAGTGAGGGTGAGGATCAAGAAAAGGTAAGTGAGAGTGAAGGAGGTGACGACGAGAGTGAGGAAGAAGAGGTGAATGTGAGTGAGGAATCTGAAGGTTCCATGACAATTGGAAACACTGTCATAGCCCCTTGAGAAGAAATTGGTGAAGAGACAAGGGCTCAAGAACCTGGGTCTCTGTTAACTCCTTTCACTGAAGATGAAGAAGTTAGCAGTGCTGAAGATGATATGCCACTATTTGAGGTAGGAAAGAAGACCAGAAAGATAATTGTGAAAGCTACGAAGACAACAGTCTCAACAAGGAAAGGAGTGGTTCCTCCTGCTAGAACTCCCCTAACAAGGAGTAAAAGAAAGGTTGTTGATGCACAAATCATGAAGGAGTCCAGAATTGCAAAGAAGACAAAGAAGAAGGTTTCAATTTTGGAACCTATTGTTGAGGTGGATAGAGAAGATGAATCTGACTCAGCCTTGCCAGCAAAGTGTGCCACACCAAAGAAAAAGGGATCCAAAGTCACCAAACTTGCTTCCTCTTTTACAAGGGCCAATAGGGGTAAGACAAGAAAGAATGTGTCAGCTGCAGTTGATTGACCCACAGAGTTCAGAAATAGAAAGATGCTAAATGGGAAGGTTCTTGCGAACACTGATGAGAAGGGAATGTCTCAACTAGTTGAGAAACTTGAGCTACAGGTGTAGCAACACATGTTTGTCAAAGCTTTCCCCCCAGTATATGTTCCTGCTGTGGTGGAGTTCTACAAACATTTGACTTTTGATGGGAAGGTAGTTAAGAGTAAAGTAGGGGGCTTCGACATGGAGTTTGATGCTGAGGATTTGGGGCTGCTTTTGAATATCCCTTCTTTGGGATTTGACAATTATTGGAAGAAGAAGTGGCTAGCTATAGACAACTATGTTGACACTGGCATTGTGGTCACTAAGAAATTCTCTCAAAAGTTTGAACTAGATGCTCCCAAGAAAATGTACAAGACTGATATGACTCCCTTTCACAAGCTATTATTTCAGTTTGTCACCTCCTGCATTCTACAGAGGTCTGAGAGAAGGCATGAAGCCACTCTGCTAGACATGGCTGTGCTGGAACTGCTTGACACTGGTCGACCTATCAATCTTCCTAGCCTGATGATTCAGCACATGGCAAGAGCTGCAGATACTTCCAAACCAAAGCATGCGATGCCATATGGTTTCATGTTGACTGAGTTATTTGACAAGCTCAACATTTCCTTGCTTGAGCTTAAGTTTAAAAACCACAATGATGTTTTGGATGTTGTTACCCTCAAGCAGTGTGGCTATAAGGAGATCAAGGCTAGAGGACCCACAGGATCTGCCATTCTTCCTGGGAGCAGTAGGGTTGCAGAACTTAGCAAGAGGTTGGAGTTGGCTGTTGAAGAGAATGCTAAGCTTTGTGAAAAAATAATGAGCTGAGAAAGGAAACATAGCAACTCAGGGAAGACCTTAGAAGAGTCATGGAGGCCCATGCTCAACATTGTTATCCTTGTGAAAACTTTGAATTCCTCTGCTTCTCACCCTTGAACCAATTCCTTCCCAGTGTCCTTAGTTCTTTTGCTATTCTAGTGATGCCTTATCTTTTGTTACTTTTGTCTTAGTCTGAGTAATTGGCAGTATGCTTATTTTATTTTGTTCTACTGATGAAGATAAGGCCCTAGGCTTCTTTTGGCACTACTTACTGTCTCCTATTGCTCTGCTTTACTGCTTTGTACTCTATTGGATCATTAACCTAGTTTATTTGCCTTTTCTTATGCTTCTGCTGTCGCCTGTTTGGCCCTGAATCTTACATTATATGTGCTTAATGTCTAACATGTGTTTTTGTTCTTTCAATGATTCCAAAAAGGGGAAGATAAGGTTGGAACTGTGAACATACATGTATATCAAAAGTACTTGTTGTGATCGTTTGAGTCTTTGATGTGATTGCCTGGTTCTGTGTACAAAGTTTGCCATCATCAAAAATGGGGAATTTGTTGAGTATTGAAGTTGTAATGATTAACAAAGTGTGACTAATTGGTCAAAGAACCAGGTCCTCAATGTAGCTGCTTAACTGTTGTGAAGAACCAGCTCCTCATGGTCGATACTTGTACGTATGAACAAGACTGTAACTTTATCTCAAAGTTACCCAGATCCGAGTTTGGTGGAAAATGGCTGCTATAAGTGATAAGGGTCGTTACTCAAGAAGATACGGATAAGTCAGTCAGAGACAAACGTCCCAAAGCTTGTGGAATCCTTGGAACAATAGGAGTCCTATCAAAGAGGAAGCTGACTATGAATAGGACTCCTAGAAGATCTCAAGTCGTGTTTAAATAGGATTGAATTTGGACTTCTAAACTATCCTTTCACACATCAACTAAAGGGTCATAAGTTGTTTTTACTTGTGTTGAGTACTTGATTTGTGTTCTTCCGAGTCAGTCTAGTGAATGTGTTTTAAGAAATTGAGTTGTAATCAAACGTCATAAAGAATTAATGAGTTGGAGTGAATATTTTGCTTTACAAGTTAGAGTAACTTGTGAATCAAATAGGAGTAATAAGAGTATTGGAGAATATTGAATTACAGTCTTGTAATTGATAAATTTTGGCCCATTGTTCTAGTGGAGTTGGAGTTGAAAATCCTATGTGGTAGGTCATGGTTTTTGCACCTTTTGAGCCGGGTGATTTTCCACTTAAAAATCACTATGTTCATTCTATTGCTTATTTACTTTAGGCTTAAGGAAGACGGTAAAAAACCAAGTTCTTTAGTAGTCCATACAGGCATTCCAACTAACAATTAGTTCTACAAGGTAGTGGTTAGACCGACTATGTTGTATGGGATAGAGTGTTACCAGTCAAGAACTCCCATATCCAGCAGATGAAATTAGCTAAAATGAGGATGTTGAGATGGGTGTGTGGGCATACTAGGTTGGATAGAATTAGGAATGAAGTTATTCGAGACAAGGTGGGAGTGGCCCATGTGGAGAAAAAGATGCATGAGGCGAGACTGAGATGGTTTAGGCATGTTAAAAGGAGAAGCATAGATGCCCCAGTCAGGACGTGTGAGAGGTTGGCCTTGGGGGATAAGAGGTATGGAGGTTGAAGATTAGGGTAGAAGGTTAGCAGGTAGTCATGCGTTTCCCTTTGTCTTCACTAGTTCGATAATATTAGTGTTAGTATGGTACCTTTTTTATCCTTAGTTTGCTATTATCGCATTTCTTATTCTATTATTACTTGCCATCAGTACTTCTGTAGTTTGCTAGCAGTACTTCTTCATATTCTCTATTGTTACCTTTGGATTTAGTTTTCTATATATATATTTTCTTGCTATTACTTGCTATCGGCACCTCTTCATATTCTTTATTGATATCTTCGATTTAGTTTTCTAGTTATATTGTCTTGCTATTACTTGCTATCAGGGCTTCTTCCATGTTCTTTAGCCGAGGTTCTATCCGAAACAGTCTCTCTGCCCTTCCAGGGTAGGGGTAAGGTTGCGTACATCCTGCCCTCCCCGGACCCCACTTGTGGGATTACACTGGGTTGTTGTTGTTGTTGTTGTTATTGAGTCCAATCGTGATATCAAAAATGAACAACAAGAGTCAATAATAGCAAAATCACAAGTCAAGTACAACAAATAATGAATATGGCTAAGTAGAAAGCCCAACACAGTAACAGAAGTCCATCATGTTCAAATCATCAAGTGATGAGTCTAGCATACTCTCTAGGCATGTTGTGATAACTCGATATGTCATTTTGAATTTTAACCTTTATTTATGTATTCCGAGACCTTTATTAACTTCATTTAGCATTCCTCGATTTGTGTGTACAGTCCGTTTCTTATTCCGAAAAGTCTTTATGTGAAAAATCAAAGAAAGTGTGAATTTTTGCCTTAAAAATAATTTAAGTTGACTACGGTCAATATTTTATGTAAACAGATGCATATCAGTATTTTGATGGTTCCGGTGGGTCCGTATCGTGATTTTGGACTTGGGCATATGCCCGGAATTGTATTCGACAGTCCCTAACTTGTTTTGACATGATTTGTTGAAAACTAGTAATTTGAAGGTTTAAAAAATTCTGTAGTTTGACCATAGACCGACTTTATAGCTACCAAGTTTGGATTTCAATTCCCCGACTTCGTATAGGTTTATGTTACTATTATTGACTTGTCTGCAAAATCTGGTTCAAAAAGGAGTTGATTTGACATAATTCCGACGCTCTATTGTAAATTTGAAAGTTTTTAAGTTTCATTGGAAATTTCATACATTTATGTCGAATTCGTAGTTAGGCGTTATCGCGCGAGCGAGTTCGTGTGATGTTATTACACTTGTGCGCATGTTTGGTTTAGAGTCCGAGGGGCTCAGGTGAATTTTGGATAGGCTACAGACCATTTCGGACAAAGGAATTTGTTGGTTTGAGCTATCTACTGATGCCTGACGTTTTGTGCTTCGCAATCGGGAAGCTACTCTCTCGATCAGGGAGGGGAAATTGGGACTTGGGCGGAGTTACTCTTTGCGAACATGAGGAACTAGTCGCGAACGTGAAGTGAAGGCGAACTTACCCTTCACAAACGCGACTGTCTTTTCTCGAACATGATGTTTTATGGGATCCTAGGGAGCTGGGCTGTTACTCTACACGAACGCGAGCTATGGCTTGCGGACGCGAACGCAGGGGTGAGCTAAGCCTTCGCGAATGTGAAGGTGACATCGTGAACTTGTAGGCCTTCTGGCCGTTGTTCTTCGCAAATGCGTCAGGTGCTTCGCAAACGCGAAAAGCACTTGACGCCTAATTAATAAAATAGCTGAAAGTTGGGCTTTCCTCATTTTTCACCATTTTTAAGTTTGAGCTCGGCCTATAGGTGATTTTGAAGAGAATTTTCATCTCAACTTCATAGGTTAGTAAATTTTAACTTGTTTTCTTCACAAACAGCTATTGATTTTTAACCTTTATCCTGTGCTCTTTATGGTAGAAATTAGGGATTTAGTTAAAATTAGGGATATTTAAAAATTGAGATTTAGACCTCAAATTGAGGTCGAATTTCGAAACTAATCACATAACCGGTCTCGGGGGTGAATGGGTAATGGGGTTTTGATCCGAATCTCGGGTTTTGATCAAATGGGCCCTGGGTCATGACAAGTTGGTATCAGAGAATTAGGTTACTTAGGCCTCACGAGTCATGCACAAGCTTAGTAGAGTTTGGAGGATCGGTACATAGACGTCTATACTTATCTTCTAGAGGCGCTGGAGTTTTAGAAAAAATTCACTTCGTCTTTCCCTAGCTTGTGATTTTATTCTATCATTGATGTTTGAATCATTCCATTTTTGTTCTCTCGCAGATGGTGAGAACACGCACAACATTTACGGCCAGAAAGGAGCCAGAGCCCCCTGTTGCAGCTACTACCAGGGGTAGAGGCCGAGGCCAAGGTCGAGCTAGAGGCTGAGGAAAGGGTAGGGCTCAAACATAGAGCCCGAGCAGCGGCACCTACAGTGGAGCCTCAGATTGATTATGAGGAGGAGATCAAGCTCAGATCGTACCAGTTGGACCAGCTCAGGTCCTGGAGGATTCATAGCCACTCTAGTGCTTCAGGATACTCTAGTCCGCTTGGTGGGCCTTGTGGAGAGTGTGGTCTAAACTGGTGCATTTCTGGTGGCACAGGCTGTCTCTCAGGCTGGGGGAAGAGCACAAACTCCCGCTACTCACACTCCGGAGTAGATAGCTTCCCTATATCAGACTCCAGCAACCCAGCCAGTTGGGGTAGTTCAGTCGATTGTTGCTGCACAGGCTGGGGATATGCCCGCTACGTCTTCTGCGGCCCTGATGAGGCTAGATAAGTTTATCAAACTCTTTCCTATTCATTTTAGTGTTACACCGTCTGAGGACCCACGTGATTACTTGGACTATTGCCACGAGGTGTTGCACAACATGGGTATTGTTGAGAACAATGATGTCGACTTTGTAGTGTTCCAGATGACCGGTTCTGCCAAGAGATGGTGGAGAGATTATCTATTGACCACACAAGCTGGTTCACCTTCACTTACCCAGGATACTTTTTCACAGCTATTTCTAGAGAAGTTCATTCTTTTCACTCTGAGAGAGGAGTATCGCAGGCAGTTTGAGTGCCTTCAACAGGGTGGCATGACTGTCACCCAATATGAGACTCAATTTGTGGACCTAGCTCGCCATGCCATTGTCTTACTTCCTAATTAGAGGGAGAGAGTGCGGAGATTCATTGATGGTCTCACTTTCAATATCAGGCTATAGATGGCCAAGGAAACTGGAGATGATATTTCTTTTCGGAGAGTCACAGAGATTGCTAGATGGATCAAGATGGTCCGTGGTCTGGAGAGGGGACCGGTATCAGATAAGAGGCCTCGTCATTTTGGAGGACTCAGTGGCACCTCATACAGGGGTTGGAGTACATTTAGTAGAGGCTATCCTCCCAGGCCATTTTAGTTAGCACTTTAGGCAGCCCACCGTGTTTCGGGTAGTCGTGGTCCATATGTATCTCATCTTGGGCGACTAGCCTACGGTGTACCATCAGCTCCTATTAGTGCGCCCCCGATCTAGAGTTACCACAATGGTTATCCGGCCCGTCCGAGTTAGTATCAGCTTCAGCAACCACAGCAGTTGGGAGGGTTTTTTGAGTGTGGGGGTACAGGTTGCATTAGAAGGTATTGCCCTAGATTGTCAAACATGCCACAACAGAGTTCTCGTGCAATGATTCTGGCACTGGTTGCTTCACCTCCCGCTCAGCCAGCTAGAGGCAGGGGTCCGAAAGCTAGAGGTGGAGGTCAGGCCATTAGAGGTGGAGGTCAGGTCATTAAAGGTGGAGGCCAGCCACCTCGAGGCCGCCAGAGAGGCGCAGGTCACAGTGGTGGGGCCTAGTCCGGTTTTTATCCGTTCCCGGCTAGACCTAAGGCCGAGTCATCTGACGCCGTTATCACAAGTATTGTTCCAGTTTGCCATAGAGATGCTTCAATTCTATTTGATCCGGGCTCTAGTTATTCCTACGTGTCATCCTATTTTACTTCATATCTGGTTGTGCCTCGTGAGTCTTTGAGTGGTCCTATGTATGTGTCCACGCCTGTGGGAGATTTTATATTGTAGATCATGTTTATCGCTCATGTGTGATTGCTATTAGGGGTATTGAGACTAGTATAGATCTTCTACTTCTTGATATGGTAAATTTTGATGTTATTTTGGGCATGGATTGGCTGTCACCTTATCATGCTATATTGAATTGTCACGCCAAGAAGGTGACCTTAGCCCTACCAGGGCTGCCTCGATTAGAGTGGAGAAGGACTCCTGGCCATTCTACCATCAGGGTTATTTCCTATGTGAAGGCTCGTCGTATGGCCGGGAAGGGATGTCTAGATTATTTGGCCTATATTCGCGATTCTAGTGCGGAGGTGCCTTCCATTGATTCGGTACCAGTTGCGTGAGTTTCCAGAGGTGATTCCTGTAGATCTGCCGGGGATGCCACGTGACAGAGATATTCACTTATATATTGATTTGGCTCCAGGCACTCAACCCATTTCTATTCCACCATACCGTATAGCCCCGCCTGAGTTGAAGGAACTGAAGGAGCAATTGCAAGATTTGCTTGATAAGGGATTCATTAGACCTAGTGTCTCGCCCTGTGGTGCACCAGTGTTGTTCATGAAGAAGAAGGATGGTTCGATGAGGATGTGTATAGACTATCGGCAGTTGAACAAAGTCACTATCAAGAACAAGTATCTGTTGCCGAGGATTGATGACTTATTTCATCAGCTTCAGGGTGCCAAAGTTTTTTCGAAGATTTATTTGAGATATGGCTACCATCAGTTGAAGATTAGGGCATCGGATGTCCTTAAGATAGCTTTTCGGACTCGGTATGGGCAATATGAGTTTCTAGTGATGTCATTTGGGTTGTCAAATGCCCCAGCAACATTTACGGATTTGATGAATCGGGTATTTAAGTTTTATTTGGATTCTCGTGATCGTATTCATTGATGATATTTTGATCTACTGCTGCAGTCGAGAGGAACATGAGCAGCTTCTTCGGGTTGTACTTCAGACTCTGAGAGATAATTAGTTATATGCCAAGTTTTCAAAGTGTGAGTTTTGGTCGGATTCAGTTTCTTTTTTGGGATATGTTGTATCGGCCGAGGGTAATATATTTGATGCTAAGAAGATTGAGGCAGTTCAGAACTAGCCTAGACCTACTTCAGCTACAGAGATTCAAAGTTTCCTGGGTTTGGCGGCTTATTATCGCCGGCTCACGGAGGGATTTTCATCCATTGCAGTCCCATTGACTAGATTGACCCAGAAGGGTGTGCAACAACTAATTTTGCTCCTGAAAAATAATAATCAAGACAAGAAATATAGCGACAAATATTATATTTGGCTTCAAGTGATGGCGTTACAATCTCTAAAATATCCTTAATCTAAAGAGATGTAGTCCTCTGATTCTCCTCCACATGAACGATGGTTCAAGAGCTTGAGAGTTTGATCTTGAACTTGACGGATTTCATATTTGTAGTACATCACGAACAATTTGAAGGTCTTCATGAACCAGGATTTGGAGTTGAATTATCACAAACGGAAGATTTGAAGCTGCCCGCCTATGATTTGAGTTCGCCTTTAGAATTTGACCTTAGACGATGATTGCATATATGGATGGAGACGTTGATGCTATTCTTCAGAGCTTCTTTAATGTATCCTTCTACTTACTTGATTGTCTCTCTAGCCTTCTCCTTTGACTCTTTATATAGGTGTGGGGTGGAGTAGTATCCAAGAAAACCCCAGTGGGTCGTTGGGCTTGAGGCTTATGGGCCGACCCATTTGATCGAAGACCAGTTGACGGGCTAGCCCAATAATACATTGGATTGTTATTTAAATTAACTTATTTTAGATTTAAATAATCGATCCGATTATCCTAGCCCATAGTATCATTTGGACTAATATGTACTTAATATATGATGAAATCCAAATTACTTTTTAATAAAATTTTACTTCAAAGTTTGTCGAGGTGTAGACTTGTCGTAACTTGAAGACATGATTTGAAGTAACCGTTGTGGAGCCAATGGACATTGTTAAGTGTGACATGGAATAATGAAGAAGGTCTTAATCCAAATAGAATAGACGATGTAGCTTTGACTTGCTTTTTTTTATTATTCTGAATATACGTTAATGACATTCTCATGGCATGCAAGAATCATGTAGAAGAATTACTCCTCGAATGCAGTATCTTAATTACCCATCAATATACCAAATGTTCATTATTTGGAATCTGTTTTTTTTTTTTGGCGAATTGATTGTCTCCAAGAAACAAACCAATTTGATGTCTAAGTATAAGCTCATTATACGTAGATAATAGCTTTAATTACATATGAGCTCGGAGGAAACGTAAATTGCTTCTTTCGGACTTATGCTAAAAATTTTCCATAATTTGCCCAAATCGTTCTCACAATAAAGCTTATTCCTATTTTAAAGAGGAGTTTGAGCTTTCCTTAAGTATCCTTGCCTTTTGGAAAATAGGAACATGAGACCCTCTTTTTTTTTATTTTATGGAATTAATCCATTCCATAAAGAAAATAAGGCTTACCAATCCTCCTTTGATTCATCCAAGCTTCTAAATGAGAGACCTTTCAAAAATTATATATTTTTTCCATACCATAAAACATTTCCAAGTTAACTAGGAATTGACTTTTCTTTTAAAGGTAACTTTTGCTCACCAAGCCAAAGAGCCAACTCAATATTCTATATAAGGAGCATAGCATGCAACCATGCCCACCACCTATTCTTGAAATCTCTTAACTCTTCGATAGCTTCCTTTGAAGGTCCCATCTTCTACTCCTCCTCACCATGATCATGATGGACGTCTCGCCACTTGGAGTGTTCCTCCTTCCGGTATTGGTGAAGTTCGCTATACTTCTAAATATTGGGATTCGGTAGGAGATGTTCTTGCCCGTAACAAGTTGACTCTGGATGGCATCAAGGTATATGACATCATCTTTGCTTCGTTGTTCACGTACGACTACAATGAGAATGTCCTTCGTGCCTTTTGGGAGCTTTGACGTCCATCTACCAACACAATTTCTACCTATATTGGTGAACTCTCCATCTCTTTGTGGGACGTACGAGCAATCAGACGCCTTCCAGTGTAGGGATCCTTCTACGATGAAGTTATCCCCTCAGCAAAGGAGTAGACATAAGCAGACAATTAAGGAAAACTTTTCCTCCCAAGATTTGCCTACACCTGTTCTCGGCTTTCTACAAACTCATGAAGGATGGTGTCCACAAGGTCTCCCTTCGTGATTGGGTGGAATTTTGGTTTCGAGGTCCGAGTAGGTATGCTAAGCCTCCGCAAAAATCATCAAAAAATTGAACTACAAGACTGAAGTTGAATCATAATCCTTCTGGAAATATTGATGCGAGTTTCCTGCCACAAACCGATGAGGAGAATGCCCCCTTTTTTAAGCTTGGAGTGGAGGAGTCACTTAGAGCTGAAACTTATTCGGCGGAAAGTTCGATGGCTCATGGAAAGAGGTTTTCCTTAGCAATTCCAGTCCTTGCAAGTATCTACCATGGCTTGAAGGAGATTTTCACTTCTCAAAATTTGGGCTTCTGCAAAGCACTCTTTTCTATTCATTTTGTATATGGATGGATAGGAGCATATTTTGACACCTACTATCGTGCTAAGCGTCTGCAATGAGGTCCGCAAATGTGCAAGGCTTCTGGCGAGAAGATGGCCAAGCATTTTGACCTTAGTAATGGCCGTGAGTTGTTTCAACAAGTTAGTGCCCGAAAACTTACTATTCGCGATGCTACAAAGGAGGGAATTACATCTTACCGATCATGACGAACAATTGAATTCTTGGGGCGACTTTTTTATAAGTCTTTGCTCAAGCTTCATCACCCTTAGGCATGATGACAGTCATATTGTGGAATCATATTGCCCCCATAGGTTTAGTAGTCAATTCGGTTTTTGTCAAAATGTTCCTAGCAACCTCATAGAGCTTCTTTATGACGGCTCACTAAAAATGCTAGTGGAATTCTAGGACTCCTATGTTCATCTTGGAGGCACGTTAAAGGTTATCGTCCCTATGCGTCCATCAAAAAAGGGTTCTAATGACTCGTGAGTATGCAAATTGGTGGTCACTTCATCGAGTGCACTCTTCCCGACAAAGTACTCACATCATTTTGAAAGTTCCAAGGAAAGATGATATACCTTTATCATCCAAAGGTGATCAACATCAAAAGAACACTCACGAAGGGTCTTCCAATTCTTTCAAGTCCAAGTTAAGATAGAAAGATCCATCGCAAAGCACCAAGGTCTCATCCAAGTCTACCCCTTCGACGGGTGGGGATGCTCGTGTGGACAAAGGAGCTAAACATGTTTTGTTCACTTCCAAGACAACTGCTCCCACTGTGGAGGTGACAAACAATCCTTGTAAAAGGAAATCGCCTCCTAATGCACCAAAAAAAGATGTTATGAAGACAACCCACGCCGTGCCAACAAATGAGGAAAGGACTCAAACTTCTAATTTGCCGAATAAGATTGTGAACGTTAGTGCAACTTCCAGTTCAAATGAGAGTAATTTTATCCACGACATACATTGGAATTGTTCAAAGAAGAAGGCTAAGGACACGGGCCATAGTGAGTTTGCTGACTTGGACGCTCTTAGTATCGAAATTGGATTTTTCATAGAGGGTGACCCTGGCTCAACGATGCCGTTGTTGGAACTGGAGAAATGAGTAAATATTATTTCCTTCAAATTTACTCCTTTTTCCATTTTTTTAACACTAAAGTTATTATTAATATGATTTTTAAAAATTGCAATTGGGTGTCGATGAGTTTTATGATGATGTACTT
The DNA here is from genome assembly GCA_002018475.1 of Nicotiana obtusifolia. Taxonomy (NCBI): domain Eukaryota; kingdom Viridiplantae; phylum Streptophyta; class Magnoliopsida; order Solanales; family Solanaceae; genus Nicotiana; species Nicotiana obtusifolia. The sequence goes on along the minus strand of MCJB01014136.1, from coordinate 119,934 downwards.
GGTGACATCATGGTGAAAAACTGTGTTACAAGCCCAAATTCCTTCAGTTGGGCGCAAAAAGTCCTCACACTTCATTTGATGGTGTTGAACATCATGCTATAAACAACGTTCCGTTGACATATTTAATTCTACCCAAAGAGTTGCACCTCGTCCTTACAGAAGATGTTATGCTTTCTAAGCCACCCATGACGAGTAAGATGGAGGCTGCTACAAGTCAAGTAAAATGTCAAAAAGTCTTCGAGCCTACTCCATGGCCATTGTATCTTGATGCTCCAAACTTCAAACCACAAGAGGCTATCTCCCGTATTAAACTTTTTTTTTTAACACGATGTGCCATACTTCGTGTGAATGGATCAAAGAGATCTCTCTTGATTCTATGGATAACTTCACATGGAGGAAAGTATCCCTTTAACTCTTGAGAAAATTAAGAAAGAAAATATTATTGATACTTTCACTTTAGATACCCTTGTCGAGGTTTTCTTCAAGATGTACACGGTTTACGATACTTTAAGATCGTCCAAGATGACCAAAGAATTTCACCAAGAGTCACTTTCTAATGCAGGAAGACGCGTCGATGATGCAAAACAGGAATATAAAAAAGTGAATGAGTCTATAGAGAAAATTCAACCCAATCTTATGAGTGTTGAACAACAGCTAGTTGTCTTGGCCTCCAAAAAGAAGAAGATCATCGCGCTCTTGGATAAACAACAAGTGAAGGTGGCTAAAAGTCAAGAGAATGTTTCCATCACGGAAGGGAAGATTTAAACCATTGAAGCGAATCATCCATTATCTGATGATGAAGCAGAGAAATTATCCCTCCTGAAAGGGGCAATTGAGACAAGCCACCAATAAATCCTTAGCTTCAAACCTTTTCCATGTTTTTAGAGTTTTTTTCAGGGTTCTCGACTTACGATTTGTTTATAGCAAATATTATGTAGTGGAGTACGTATTTCTTAGAGCAATAAAAGTATCTTTATTTTTTGCATGTGATATCTCTTTTTGAGACTTGGATTCCCTCTGTCACTCCCAATTATTTATTTCTTAAATTTCAGCACGTGTCTTGTGTGTTGGCCTTGTTGCTTCTCGCGCTCTTGTTAAAGAAAGTCATATCTTGAGCTAGAAGCGTCGAAATTGGAATCCATTTGCGCCGTTATAAAGAAAACTCAGAGACCTACAGTACCTTGGAATTTCATAACTCCTTTCGGAATGTCAATAGAAAATTCGCGAAATTGACTTAACTACAGTGAATTTTCGTATTTGCGTACTTTCGGCAAAAAAATTATATCTTGAGCTATGAGTGTTGGATTTACAATTCGTTTGTGATGTCAGAATGTAGGCTCAGAGATCTAAAACTCACATAATTTTCATGGAAGAACTCTTTTTAGACTGTCAATAGAAAATTTTCGAACTTGACCTAACTGCAGCAAAAGATTCGTGTACTTTCAACAAAAAAAAAAACGTATCTTGAGCTTGGAGTATCGTAATTGAAATCCGTTTGTGCTGTTAGAAAGTAAACTCAGAGACCTAAATTACCTACAAATTTCGTGACAGAACTCCTTTTGGACTATCAACAGAAAACTTTCGAACTTGCCCTAATTGTAGTAAACTTTCAGATTCGCGCACTTTCAGTGAAAAAAATCGTATATTGAGCTTGGAGTGTCGGAATTGTAATATGTTCACGCCATTAGAAAGTAAACTCAGAGACCTAAAGTACCTGTGGATTTCATGGCAGAACTCTTTTCGGTCTATCAACAAAAAATTCGTAAATTCGACATAACTGCAGTGAACTTTTATATTCGCATGCATATAGAAGTCTTTGCGCCATAAGACCTTCTAGGTTAGTCAAAGTTCCAAATCATGTATTGCTTGACTCTTCTGAACCCAAATTAGAAATTTTATTATTAGGCAACATGATGAAAGAACAATTCACATTGGATTCAGCAACGCAAAGCTTTGGTTGTAGCATCATGTTTTGAACAAATGAAGCATACTTGGAAAGTCATTCAAGACAAGTTAGCGACAATCATTCGCGTCAATTGCTTTTATAGATTCTTCATATAGGACGAAGTATAAATATTTTCATCCTTTTATTTTCTTGATAATGATGTATCAGATCCATGTAGGATTGAAGCAATGAAATATCCATTTTGGCTCGACACAAATTGCCTTCTTTCTTTCTGCAATGTACGCTTATTTGAGTAATCATTTTGATGCCTTGACTTAAATTTTGATGATCATGTCACTTTGAAACACATTTTTTTAAGTTTTTGTGACTGAACTTAGAATGAAACTCTAAGCTGCCTACGTACCTCGGTGAAAAGGATCAAGTCATAACGTAGTTCAAAATAAGTAATTTTTTTTACTCATTGACTGAACTTAGAACGAAACTCTAAGCTACCTACGTACCTCGGTGAAAAGGATCAAGTCATAACGTAGTTCAAAATAAGTAATTTTTTTTACTCATTGACTGAACTTAGAACGATACTCTAAGCTGCCTATGTACCTCGGTGAAGAGGATCACAAATCTTGGTCATCAATTTGTTATCGAACGGCTTTCCATTATCTATTATTATATAAGTAGGAATGCCGAAATGATAGATGATGTTCACTCGAATGAAGTTTGCAACATTCTCCTTCGTCACTTCCATGAGAGTGATGGTCTCAACCCATTTTGAAAAGTAATCAGTTGGAGCCAAGATGTATAGATGTCCTCCAGAAGATTTGGGAAGTAGTCCAATGACATCTAATCCCCAAGCATCAAATGGCCAAGATGCAATAGTAGGGTGTAACATTTCAGGTGGTTGGTGTATAAAATTTGGATAAAACTGGCAACCCTTGCATCTTCGAGCATAATCTAAGCAATCTTTCACTTTTGTCGGTCAGTAATAACCCATCCTCTTAATGTGAAAGTGGAGCTTCGGCCCAGATTAATGTGATCCAAAAACTCCAGAGTATGCCTCTTGCATAGCTTGAGTTGCTTCATCTTCCCCAAAACAACGCAAGAGAACTCCCTTAATGATCTTCGATACAAAGTGTCTTTATAGTAAAAGAAGCGAGGGGCACGCCGACGAATTTCGGTCTTTCTCCTTGGATCTTCTAGAAGTATCCCATAACATAAGTAGTCGATCATGGTTTGTCACCAATCAACCTTCTCAAGTTTAGCTACGGCTACCAAACGCTCAAGCTTGCTTTCTTCATCTTCGTTCTCATCTGGTGGTACTATCCATTTTTGGCAGATAGTGGTTTGTGTCTAGCTGGGCATAGTCAATATCGAAGCTAGGGCAGCTAAGGCTTTCAGCTTTCTTATTTTCCTTCCTTGGCACATGCTGAAGAGTTACATTACCAAGCCCTCCAATCAATTTATGCGCATAATCATGGTAAGGATGCAATTCTGGCTTTTTGACTTTCTAGTTACCTAGCAATTGATTGATCACTAACTTAGGGTCTCCAAAAATATGTAATTGGAGTTGTCTCATATCAACGGCCATTTCAAGCCCAAGTATGAGTGCTTGATATTCTGCAACTTTGTTGGAGCAATATTGTGTTAACGTGAAGGAAGACCTCTCCTTGAGAAGTGAGAAACACGACACCTGCGCCAACTCCTTCACGATGTGCGGCACCATCAAAATACATTTTCATGGTGATTGCACTTCGATGTCCATTGCATCCTCATCAGGTAGTTCACTAGTGAACACCCAATCATCAGGTATTGGATGATCCCCCAAGAAATCTGCCAAAGCTTGTCCTTTCACAGCTTTTGGTGGGATGTACACAATCTCGAATTGTTGAAATTAGAGGTACCACCTTACTAATCGATCATTGAGGATGGGTTTTGACATAACAAACTTAATTGGGTTCGCCCTTGAGATGAGATGGATGACATGAGCTTGAAAGTGGTGCTTCAGCTTTTAAATTGTGAAAACCAATCCCAGGCACAACTTTTCGACCGGAGAATACTTCAACTCATTTGGGTCATCATCCTACTCAAGTAATAGTGGGAATTTTCTTTACTTTCGCCATTTTCCTGGGCCAAAAGGGCTCCAACTGACCTTTCTTGGGCCGCAATATATAGAATCAATTGCTTTCCTGGTATAGGGGCTGCCAGAACCGGAGGTTTCATTAAGTAGGATTTGATGCTTGGGAATGCGTTGCTACAAGCTTGGTCCCATTCAAAAGTTACACCCTTCTTCATGAGACGGTTAAAAGTTTCGCACTTCTCTGCTAGATTTGAGATGAATCTTCTAAGATACATCAATTTTCCTTATAGACTTTTTAGTTCATGTATATTTCTGGGCTCAGGCATCTTCAAGATTGCATCAACTTTGGCTTGATCTATCTTAATCCCTCGATGTCAAACAATGAAACCAAGGAATTTTCTAGAAGTAACTCCAAAAGGCACATTTTAGCGGGTCCATTCTAAGTTGATATCTCCGGAGTCATTCGAACATCGTTCTTAAGTCTTGCAAGTGGTCTCCTCCTTTTCTTGATTTCACCACTAAATCATTCACATAACATTCCACATTCTTGTGGAGGATGTCGTCAAAGATATTCTGCATTACCCCACCTTCATTCTACAAGCGGAAAGGCATTACTTTGTGCAATAAATGCTTTTAGGAGTACGAAATGTGGTAAGCTCTTCCTCTTTCGGTACCATACATATTTGATTATAGCTAGATGATCCATCCATGAAAGACATCACCTCGTATCCAGTGGTGGCATCAATCATAAGCTCTGGGATGGGCAGCATTATTGACGTCTCTAAATTTGACACAAAATCGAATTTGGCCATTCTATTTCTTCACAGGAACAATGCTTGAAATCCTTGTAGAATATTTAACGTCCCTAATTCAACCAGCTTTAATGAGTTTGTTGACCTCGGCCTCGATTGATGGGATCAATTCTGGCCTGAAGCATCTTTGGGCTTGCTTAACAGGACGAGCTCCTTTCTTGACTGTGAGATGATGAAATGCTACTTTAGGATCTAAACCAGGCATCTCTTTGTAGCTCCAAGCAAAGACATCTATATATTCTTTGAGTAGCTCCGCATAAGTGCTTTCTTCAGCTGCGGTTAGTAGAGCACTTACATAGGTGGACCTAGAGTATATCGCAGTGCCAAGATTGACTTCTTTCAATGCATCAACTATCATTTTAATTCCTTCTTCTAGTTCCGGAAGAGCGTCCTTAACATCTTCGTCTTCTCGGGGATCACCATCATTTAAAGATATATGGCCACATCAAGAGGCGTCTCCTAAAGTTTCGTTGACCTTCCTTATAAATGAACTGTATTGCTCCTCATTCCCAGTAATATGGTATGAAGATTCTACACTTTCTTCATCTTCATCACGCTCTCTAGTGTAGACCAACGTGCGAGTCTTCACTTTGAGTACCTCTCCGTATGAAATCAAAAGTTCTGATTATTGCCTTATTCTGGAAGGGATCTGACTTTGACACTCTTTGTAGATACTTTGGACTCTAGATGATACATGTCTTCTTATTTTTCAGTAATTTCTTTGGGACTTAATGCCTCCAACCTCTCAAATACAGAAGTTCTTGTAGTTGGTTCTCCAAGTCGATAAAAGAAAGAAGGTCTTTTATTAAGATCAGTGGGTTTATCTTCCATCATGATATAGTTACTACTTGCTCTTCTTATGGAGATACAAACAGGTGAAGGTTTTTTTTAACCTAGACCCCCATGTGATTTCTTCACCACATACTCTTTATCTTTCATCGTGTTTGGTCTCCTAGTAGATTTAGGTGGGAGCTTCCCCAACTTAGATGGTTCGTTAGGATCGTATCCATCCTTTACGAACAACCTGTAAGCATTGGGATCAAAATCTTCATTTGTGCACTTTGTGGGATTGCCTTATTTTGAGGCATGTTAGGGGCCACAAACTTTTCCAGTAGCTGTGAAGACAACTTTATGGTATCAATCTGCTTGATAGTAAGAGTTAATTCTTTTAGTGCATATTTTTTGAGGCTTGATGATTATCCTTCATCTTTCTTTACTTTTGGGATGTTACGAAATAAAAGAGCTATTTTCTTTCCTGTAGTTGCATTCTTTTTGTGAGCTTTCAAAACTTGGTACGCTTATGTTGTAACTTTATCTTCACCAGAAGCTACTTCAGCCCTTTTGGACACGATATTATCACCGTTGGCCTTAGTGATGTCATCAACTTTTACTCCCTTTATGATGTAGTTCTTCAAGTAGAACCTTGCATCAGCTAAGTATGCCTCATCTTCGGCGAACAGCTTGTCATCAGCAACTATCTTCTTTTCGACTCCATATTTATTATACTTCAAATATTGGTAGTAAGTTGATTGGACAACTTTGTTCTTGTGTATCCACGGTCTGCCAAGCAACAAATTGTATGAAGTCTTTGCATCAATCACATGCATCCATGTAGTTGATTGCATATCTCCCATGGTGATTTCCAATTTTATAGCCCCTATGACCCTTTGTCCCCCTTGATTGAATCCTTGAATCATCAAACGGCTTTCAGAAAGTTTTTCAGTTGAGATGCTGAGTTCTTTCATTGTGCGAATGAAAATAATGTTAACTACAGATCCGTCATCTATCAAGATTTTGTTTATCCTCCACTCAAGCACATAACCCACTATAAACAAAGGGTGATTGTGTAGTGTCTCACCAAGTAGAAGATCATCTTCAGTGAAGATGATATTTGCATTACAGATATCTGCTTCTTAGAAGGCGGAATCAACAAGACTATTAGACGATGACAGAGATGGTGTTGATGTGATTTCATTCATTTCCTCTTCTTCTTTATCAGCATTACAACTCAAGACCTTGTCATCGTCATTAGAAATCCTCATGTGAAACCAACTTGGCATGAATTCTCCCAAAGCCACCAGGTGGCATGGCTTTTGGTGATGGCATGTATCTATCTTCAACTTCTTTGGGTTCTTAACCATTTGTCGGCTTTTTGGTATTCTCACCATCTTATTCCTTGTAGGTTACTTCCTTGATCCTTTTTGCGGACTCAATTTACAGTGTCTTCGACGAGTCACCAGGGACCAACCTTCTTCATCAGGTTGATCAAGACTTTGTCATCCTCCAACAACTCTTCATCTTTATTCCCTTTATAGGTGTATATCTCAATTGGATCGAATGAGCCAAAGGCAATAGACACATGGTTTGTGCTCGCCTTTTCATCTTAAGCTCGATCTTCTGTTGACGAGCCAAATCCATAACTTTGTCCTTAAAGACAAAGCACTTCTCAAGAGGGTGACCTACAAGCCGATGGTATTTGCAGTAATTCGAGTCATTGGTTTTTCCAGCTTCATCTCTGACAGCTATATAAGCTTTAGCTCGAGGAATTCTTCCAATATCGCAGGCACGTCGGAGTTTAGAAATGGGTACTCCTTTTCTTACATCTCTTTGAGAGTCAACTTCCCATTTGCATTGTCTTGAGAGGAAGTTGTTTACATACTCTGTTTTTTGCTCACCTTGGTAGGAAACTTCAAAGGAGAGGCATTGACGTTCATGGATTCTTTGCTTTCATTCATTGGTACGAACTTGCTCCATTTCTTGACTTCTTGCTTATCTCTTCCCTTGCGAGGTTCGTAAAAAGGCAACCCTTCATTTCCCGCAGAAGCCATGCTCAACTCCATATCATGAACACAGGTGGCAAGTTCTTCAAATGTCCTAGGCTTAATTCCTTGCAAGATGTAACGAAGTCCCCAATGCATTCCTTGGATGCAAATCTCTATGCCAGAAGCTTCGCTTAGCCTATCTTTGCAATTGAGTCTTGCATTACTCCATTGAAAAGGTCCATGGATAGTATACACAAGTGATAGACATAATCAAGTAAAAGGCATGCACATGAAAGGGATAAGTACAAGTGGTTATTTCTGATAAACCATGAATGAAAAGGTTGTATATTTGATAAGGAGAAGGACTCGTTACTTGAAGAAAACTCTATCTAAGATAAGGGAAGAGTTAGAAGTTGAAGATAACTAGAACTCTTCCACCAAAGAAGAGTAAAGCATTAGAACTCTAGTTAATCTTTATTTACTAACTCTATATATATCAATTGTGTTCCCTTTTACAGGTAATGCACACATACTGAAGTTAAGCACGAATTGAGAGAAAAATAGCAAGGCATTTTGTGAGCAATTCCTGTGAGATTTAAGAGTACGATCCTGAAGCTACACGAACTAGTTGGAGAACCAGCTCCATAAAGAGTTTTATGTGTCTTTCTTTATTTTTAGTTCAAAGTGTAGCAGGCATTTTGAGTTGTACCTTTCAGCTTTCTTAGAAGCATATTGTACTACGTACATGAGTTGTATTATTCAAGTTAGTGTTAACTTAAAGTAGGCACAACAGCCTATGGCGTGTTGCTACCAGGATTAGAGTTAATCCTTAGGTTTGCAAGAGATTGTAAACTCGGATTTTTTTGTTCAAGTTAGAGTTAACTTGAAGCAGTCACAACAGCCTGTGGCTGGTTGCTAAAAGAGTTAGAGGTAATCCTTAGGTTTTCAAGAGTTTGTAAACTTTGTTGTTGGCTTAGAGTTGGAGTGAAGTAGTTGGAAAAATCCTACTGGATTGTAGGTCGTGGTTTTTTCACCTTTTGAGTTAGGTGTTTTCCACATAAAGAATTCTTGTGTTCTTTACTTTCTGCATTTATTATTTTGCAACTATAATGTAAGGAATACGTAGAAAAACTGGGTCCTTCTATAATCTGTGCACACAAAAAATTGGATACTTCTGCAATATTATCTCCTCTTGTGTGGTATTGAAGTATAAAACATCAGTAAATTGAGCAAGAGCGTTCTCCACAACTTCTGCAATATTATCTCCTCTTTCTGATTTGCTGGCAGAGGACCTTTCTTCTCCGGATGATGAAGATCTCAAAGCATGCATTAGCGGAGATGACACTTGGTGTGCTTTCTGTTCTAAGACGCTTGCCTTGCTTCAGGTGATTGGCTAAAGACTCCCCAGAGTAGCGTTCAAGATACCTTCAACATCAGAAGAAAACTTGGAGTTAGTAACTTTTGAGTCGATCTTAAGCCATCTTAGTGATCTTGAATGTTGAGAGTTGAGAAGAGATGAGAGGTAGAGATGGTCTCACCGGGCGTGCCAAAATTTGTAACAACTAAATTTCGCTCCTGAAAAATAATAATCAGGACAAGAAATATAGCGACAACTATTATATTTGATTTCAAGTAATGGGGTTACAATCTCTAAAATATCTCAAATATCTCAAATCTAAAAAGATGTAGTCCTCTGATTCTTCTCCTCATAAACGACAGTTCAAGATCTTGAGAGCTTGATATTGAACTTGACGAATTTCAGATTTGTGGTACGTCAAGAACAATTTGAAGGTCACGAAACAGGATTTGGTGTCGAATTATCACAAACGGAATATTTGAAGCCGCCCGCCTATGATTTGAGTTCGCCTTTGGAATTTGAACCGCAGACGACGATTGCAGATATGGATGGAGGCCTTGATGCTATTCTTCAGAGCTTCTTTAGTCTTTCCTTCTCCTTTGACCCCTTTATATAGGTGTGAGATGGAGTAGTATCCAAGAAAACCTTAGTGGGTCATTCGACTTGAGGCTTATGGGCCAACCCATTTGATAGAAGACCAATTGACGGGCTAGCCCAATAATACATTGGATTGTTATTTAAATTAATTTATTTTAGATTTATATAATTGACCCGATTATACAAGCTCATAGTATCATTTGGACTAATACTTACTTAATATATGATGAAAACCAAATTACTTGTGGATTCAAATTTAATAAAATTTTAATTGTCCACAGGGTGCTCCATTCAGGTGGTTCGATGAATGTGAGTTGAGCTTTCAAAAGCTCAAGACTGCTTTGACTAGAACCCCAGTGTTGGTGTTTTCCACAGGTTTAGGATCCTACACAGTGTATTGTGATGCGTCGCGTATTGGGCTCGGTGCAGTATTGATGCAGGATGGTAGGATGATTGCATACGTGTTGTGACAGTTGGAGGTTCATGAGAAGAATCACCATGTTCGCGACTTAGAGTTGGCAGTCATGATTCATGCACAGAAGATTTGGAGTCATTACCTCTAAGGCGTGTCGTGTGAGGTATTCACGGATCAACGGAGTGTACAATATTTGTTCAAGCAAAAGGATCTCAACTTGAGGAAGTGAGGTGGTTGGAACTATTGAAAGACTATGATATCACCATTTTGTATCATCCCAGGAAGGCCGATGTGGTGGCCGATGCATTGAATAGAAAGACTGAGAGTACGTGTAGACTTGCATATATTCCAGTTGGTGAAAGGCTGCTAGCATCAGATGTTCAGGCTTTGGCCAATCGGTTCGTAAGGTTAGATGTTTCCGAGCCCATTCGAGTTCTAGCTTGCATGGTCTCTCGGTCTTCTTTGTATGAATGTATCAGAGAGCATCAGTATGACAAGCCCCACTTTCTTGTCCTTAGGAATACGGTGCGGCACGGTGGTTCTAAGCAGGTTATTATTGGAGATGATGGGGTTTTCCGGATGCAGGGTCAGATTTGTATGCCCGATGTGGATGGGCTTCGTTAGTTGATTCTTGAGGAGGCCCACAGTTTGCAGTATTCTATTCATTCGGGTACCGCCAAGATGTATTCAGGATTTGAGGCAACATTATTGGTGGAGAAGAATGAAGAAAGATATAGTAGCATATGTTGCTCGGTATTTGAATTGCCAGCAGGTAAATTATCAACATCAGATGCCTAGCGGTTTGTTTCAGAAGCTTGAGATTCTCGAGTGGAACTAGGAATGTATTACCATGGATTTTGATGTTGGGCTCCAACAGACTTCAAAGAAATGACATAGTATGCATTGTGGACAAGGTTGACCAAGTCAGCACATTTCATTCCAGTAGCAGTTAGCTATTCTTCGAAGCGGTAGGCTGAGATCTATATCCATGAGATCATTCGTCTTCACGGTGTGCCGGTGTCCGTCATTTCTGATCGGGATACGCAGTTCTCATAGCACATCTGGAGGGCCGTGCAGTGTGAGTTAGGCACACGGGTTGAGTTGAGTACATCATTTCACCCCTAGATGGCCAGACAGTCCGAGCGCACCATTTAGATATTAGAGGATATGCTTCGCACCTGCATTATAGATTTCGGGGCTTCTTGGGATCAATTCTTGCCGTTTGTGGAGTTTTCCTACAATAACAACTACCAATCGAGTATTCAGATGGCTCCCTATCAGGGATTATATGGGGGGGGGTGTCGTTTGCCAGTCAGATTGTTTGAGCAAGGAGAGGCTTGGTTGTTTGGTACCGATTTGGTTCAAGATGCCTTGGAAAAGGTCAAGATGATTCAGGATTGACTTCGCACCGCTTAGTCTAAGAAGAATAGTTATGCCAATCGTAGAATTTGTGATGTTTTATTAATGGTTGGAGAGAGGTTTTTGCTCTGGGTTTCACCCATGAAGGGTATGATGAGATTTGGAAAGAAGGGCAAGTTGAGCCCTAGGTATATCTGACCCTTTGAGATTCTTGAGAGAGTTGGGGAGGTGGCCTACAAGATTGCATTGCCACCTAGCTTATCAGCAGTTCACCCAGTTTTCCATATCCCATGCTCCAGAATTATTATGGTGATCTGTCCCATGTATTAGATTTCAGCTCAGTCCAATTGGACAAGGATTTGACTTATGAGGAGGAACTAATGGCCATTCTAGCACGGAAAGTCCAGAAGTTGAGCTCTAAGAGTTATCCTTCTATTAGAGTGCAGTGAAGAGGTCAGCCGATCGAGGCAGTCACGTAGGAGTCCGAGTCCAATATACGGAGTAGACACCCAGATCTTTTCACCAGTCCATGTACCTTTCTATGTCCGTCCGAGGACGAATATTTGTTTTAGAGATAGAGAATGTGATGACCCGGTAGGTCATTTTAATTTTTAGCCTTTATTTTCGTATTTTGAGACCTCGATTAGCTCCGTTTTAGCATTACTCGATTTGATGCACAGTCCGTATCTTATTCCTGAAAGTTTTTATGTGAAAAATTGATGAAATTAAAAAAATTCTTTAAAAATGATTTGAATTGACTATGATTAAAATTTTATATAAACAGACCCGGATCAATATTTTAACGGTCCCGCTAGGTCTGTATCCTGATTTGGGATTTGAGCGTATGCCCGAAATTGAATTCGGAAGTCCCTAACTTGTTTTGACGTGATTTGTTGAAAACTAGTAATTTGAAAGTCTAAAGAATTCCGAAGTTTGATCATAAGTTGGCTTTATAGCTATCAGGTTCTGATTTCGATTATGGGACTTGGTATAGGTTCATTTTTACTATTATTGACTTGTCTACAAAATTTGGTTCAAAATGGAATTGATTTAACATGATGCGGACGCTCGGTTGTCAATTAAAAAGTTCTAAAATTTCATTGAAAATTCCATACATTTTGATGTCCGATTCGTAGTTCTAAGAGTTATTTTTGTGTTTTGATTGTGCGTGCGAGTTTGTATAATGTTATTACACTTGTGTGCATGTTGGTTTGAAGCCCGAGGGGCTCAGGTGAGTTTTGGATAGGCTATGGACCATTTCGGACATAGGAAGTTGCTTATTTCAGTTATCTGCTGATGTCTGGAGTTTTGTGATTCGCGATCGTGAAGAAAAACTTGGGATTGATGCGGAGTTACTCTTAGCGAACGCGAGGAACTGGTCGCAAACTCGAAGTGGAGGGGCGCTTATCCTTCGCAAACGCGAAGCTTTGTCCTCCTGGGGGAGCTATACTGTTACTCTACACGAACACGGGATGTGGCTCGCGAATGCAAAGGCGAGGGGAGGAGCTGAGCCTTCGCGAACACGACGGTTACATCACGAATGCGAAGGTGAAATCGCGAACACGTAGGCCTTCTGGCGGTGGTTCTTCGCAAACGCGTTCGATGCTTCACGAACGCGAAGAGCACCTGATGCCCAATTAATAAAATAGCTAAAAGTCGGGGTTTTTCTCATTTTTCACCATTTTCAAGTTTGAGCTCGCCTAGAAGTGACTTTAAGAAGAATTTTCTTCCAACTTCATAGGTTAGTAGATTTTAATTTGTTTTCTTCTATTTCCACAAACACCCATTAATTTTTAACTTTTAATCTATGCATTTCATGGTAGAAATTAGGGATTTAGGTTGAAATTGGGGATTTGGAGAAATTGAGAACTATACCTCAAATTGAGGTTGAATTTCGAAACTAATCCCCTAACCAGTCTCTAGTGTGAATGGGTAATCGGATTTTGGTCCAAATCCGAGTTTTGACCAAGCGGGCCCAGAGTTGACTTTTGTCGATTTTTTTCAAAATCATTAAAGATTAAATCTTTTTCACACGTGGGTAGTTTCTACAGCTTATTTTGAATGGTTTGAACTATATTTGGTTAGATTTGATTAGTTTGGAGGCTAATTGTAGAGGAAAGGTCCCGGTGGGCCTTTGATTTAGTTGCGGAGTGAGGTAAGTGTTAGATCTAACCTTGACTTGAGAGAATTAGGAAGTTTTGAACTATGTGTTGTGTGGATTATGTGAGAAAACGGCGTATATGCGAGGTGACGAGTGTATATATTCCGTCAAAATATATGTTTTTCATGTTTTTCACTATTTCATGAATTATCTTTCCATACCTTAATTGTGACATGCTTTATTTGACTTCTATGGCGTAATTTTTACTTGTCATTTAATCATTATCGTATTAAATTGTTCGTCTCTTTCATGACTCCATGCTTATTTGCTACTTTCTTTTAATTGTTTTGCTTGCACATTTTGATTGTCACATGTTTACTTGTCCTATTAATTTTGCAATATTTATTGCATTTTTTGATTATTTCGTGGTTCTTTATTGCCTTGTACTTTTACTCTTTTGATGTAGAAATTCTTATAAATAGAGTTATTATTGTTTATGTTTATTGAAATTATTTGGGGAGCAGGTTGCCTGCCGCAACGAAAATCGAAAGATAACGAAATGGTAGAATAAGGCCGGATTATGATATTGATAAATGATGATACGGTGGGATCGGGTTGCGCGCCGCAACGGATTGTACATATGGTACTTGACATTGATAAATGATGGTACGGTGGGATCGGGTTGCGCATTGCAACGGTTGATATATGTGCTACTTGCTGTTAGTGTTGAGCTGGCCTCGCCATTTTTTATATGAGATTATGAGACGTGTTATTCTGTGCGTTTGATATTAAGGTTTGAGTTCATTTTCATAAGTTAATTGCTTTACTTTCACTTCCTGCTTCTTTTCTTGTTATAACTATTATTCTTATTATTATTATTATTATTATTATTATTATTATTATTATTATTATTATTATTATTATTATTATTATTATTATTATTATTATTATTACTGTGTATAGGTTATTGTAAGTGGCTTGCTTTAGCCTCGTCACTACTTCTCGAGGTTAGGCTCGGCAGTTACAGAGTACATGGGGTTGGTTGTACTCATACTACATTCTACACTTCTGGTGCAGATACCAGAGTTAGTCCTAGCATCGTTCAGTAGCTTTTGCTCGGATTCAATCGCAGACGGAGACTTGAGGTATAGTTGCACGACGTTCGCAGAACCTTACTAACATGTTTACTTCCATTGTAGGTAATGTATTTGGGTTCAAAGCCCTGCGCGCTCTACGTCTGGAAGATCTGCGAATCCCTCCTGCTTATGTTAAAACTTTCCAAGGTCCGCCTCATGGGATCCAAGTTGAAAGAGATAAATTGAACAAGTATGGTCATGTAGGAATGAAGGTGCTCTTGCTCGACATCATTGGTTCTGTTTCATTAGAACCCCTCTTTTTTTGTTGTCTTGGAATGTAAATAGTCCATGATGGAGCTCGAGCAGAAAGTATTAATTTATTTCTCGGGGCAAGGGTCTAGGGTTAATGCCAATCAATAAAAAAATTGGGTCAAAAGAAAATGCCATTTTGGAGTTTTATCAACAATTTGCTTTGAAGTCCCCTTCCCTCCTAATTTAACTGTTTTGTTGAGTTTCAAAACAGTGTATTTGGTTCAGACCATGTTTGTAGCAATCTAGATGTTCATGTACTCGTGACATCAGGTTTTGTGTTATGTTTAGACTTCGTTGTTCGGTATCATTTTACTCTCCTTCAAACTTATGTTGTTATCATTGTTAATATGTTGTTATAAATTGTTAAAATCAGTCAATTTTCTATTGCATGTCGGTTTGCCCAGCAAGTAGATGTTAGGCGCCATCATGACCCCGAGGTTGGGGTTCCGAATCATGACACACGTCGTCATAGAATCAATGAAATATAGATAACAAATCACATAGTCTCAATAAGGAATAATATAAAACTAAACTCTATCCGGCTACAGTCATACTAGCCACACATATACGCTCGTCACTTTGTATATACGAAACACCTAAATCAAGTAGCAAGTAGCAAATAAATCACCTATGAGGGAAATCTCCTCTAACAAGGATAGACAAGAGACTTACATTCACCTGTTAAGTTTAAATCAAGCAACAATCGCCTAACCATCAAAATTCAAACTCCAAACGACTCAAATCTAGTAGAAAAAATAACTCAATAACATCAAATAAAGCCTTATGAATTAATTCCAAAAAGTAAAGCTTCAATATTTAATCAAATCCTCAAAAGACAACAAAAGCCAACTAGACCCACATGGTCATAACCTGATTCAAGTGATAGATCCCGATTATCCATAACCCCAGGAGTCCAAATATATACTTATACTCTAAAATCAAATCCAAATCGATCCTCAAATCCCATAATATACCCTCTTAAGTAGTAGACAAAAATTCCAAATTCCACTTTAAAAATTGATGTTTTAGGTGTAAAAATTTAGAGGGAATCAAGATATAAAGTCAAATTCAAGTGAAAATTTCTTACCTCCAATGTAGTAATGAAATTGCTTTTCAAAATCTTCATATTTCGAAGTCTAGGATTCAAAATATAAGAAAATGACAAAATTCCGAAACAAATTACAAGTGTTATGCCCAAGCATACCCCTTCATGAATGCAAGAAAACGAATGCGGGCATCGTCTCGCATTCGCGAAGCACAACCATGCTCAGCCCAAAATAACTCTATGTGAATGAAAACCCTCTCGCGAACGCGATGCCCGAGCCAGCAAGCCTACTTGAACACGAAGGCCAAACCTCTACTTGACTTCATGCCATCGCGAACGCGACTCCCTAAACGGGAATTCAAAGAAAAAACTCATCTCAACACCAAAAGCATTCATCGAGAACGCGGTAGATCCCATGCAAATGCGACGAATACCAAACACCAAAAAATCAGCAATCTCCAAACATGCTCCCGTGGTCCGAAACTCGCCGTCCTCATCCTCCCCGTGACCTCGTCCAATCATATCAACAAGTCCATATACCTAGTTCAAAAATTATCCAAGGGCTCGAAACACCACAAATAACATCATAACCAAGAATCGACGATTAAAATTCTTCTTTTACGTTTCAAACATCCCATCTTCGTTGAACGTGTCCAAATCATTTTAGACATACCGGATCATAACCAAACTTTGCATACAAATTTCAATCCACTTAATATCTATCAAAAATCTCGGAATACTAACCAGATCCCGATAACATCAAAGCCAATTCCCCATCAAACCTATGAACTTGCCAAACCTTCAAATTGCCAACTTTCGGCAAATAGAGCCAAAACCTTAAAGGAACCTCCGAATCCATTCCACACATAAGTCCAAGTCCAAAATTACCATACGAACTTATTGGAGCCATCAAATCACCAATCTGAGGTCGTTTACTCAAAAGTCAAACCTCAGTCAACTCTAGCAACTTAAGCTTCAAAAATAAAACTAAGTGTTCCAATCACTCTCAAACCTTCCCGAAACAAAACCAATCACCCATGCAAGTCACAAAACGAAAAACAAATATACAAAAAGCATCAAATAAGAAAATGATGCTCAAATACAAAAAACGATCTATCAAATTATCAAATGGGATTGCTTCCGCTGCATGTAACAATTCAACATGCATAACCGTAAATAGGCTGTCAACTAAAGAATTAATGAGTTTAACTTTAAAACACCGAACAAATACACCTTTTAGTAACATTTTTTCTTCCATATATCGATGTAAATAAAGTTAAATTCTGGTTCCATCATATATCTTGTAAATAAAGTTCAAAACTATGTCCTTTTCTTTCATATATCTATGCAAATAAAGTTCAAAGTTATGATGGGTCGACACGACTATTAAAGATACAACATAAACGACAATTTAAGACAAGAATAGAGCATTAAAACAACCATTGTGCCAAATCCTAATCCGCTTAGAAGATTGTAACAATAGACTAATAACGCTTATGTAAAATCGATGCATATGCATCTGTTTATTAAATCAATCTTATAAAAATTTTACATTATTATATTAGATCATCTAAATATAACAATAATTAAGTTGCTCGTATATAATAAGTAAAACTTCGTCACCTAAAAAAGCAAACATATAATCTATTATAACATGTCAAGTACAACTATATCAATAGTGTAAAAATTCTTCATACAATCCAAAACCGATTTTATGGAACGTCGTGGCGATTAGTGGCGATCGGTAGCAGAAAGCTGAGACTGAGCGGTAGGGGCATCAATGGAGCTGGTGGCACCACGGCCAGGATTTGGTTGCTGATGTCCTTGTGTTCCATATCCTTGTTTCTTATAATCCTCCAAATCTTTATACTGTGTGTATGGACTTGTATCCACTGGCAAACCTTCTAATTTACCTTTCTCTTCTTCCTTATCTGTTTTCCTCTACGTTCTCTCCTTTTCTTACACTTTTTTCTCAATTTGTTTCCTCCCAATTGTGCAAAATAAACTTTGTTTTTATTTGGGCATGCATGTTTGTTATACTTCCTAGTATATAAAAGTCTTTATTTTGGTTTAATTTGGTGATGACAATTGTTATTGGCGTGTTAGCTTTTTGAATGAGTTGTAAGTTATTCCTCAAAGCTAGGCGATCTTCATGTTTGACCAATTAAGCAATACGATCTCCATATATAAATCTTATATATGCTAATATTTTTCTTCGTATTTTTAATTTTATGTGTAGTTAAACATCAGTATATTAAATAGAATGAAGAAGTATTAAATATAAATTGCAGGACTAATAAGGTTGATTCTTTCAACAGAACCATATTTTCCTCACCTAATTGAGTACAGATTGGAGTTATCTGATCTGCTTGTGCTAACGGATTAGTGGAAATCTTACTCATGATCTTGAGAGCTTTAAGAGTTTAACAAACAAGTTGAGAGATGATCTGATTTAATTAAAATGACCAATAGTTTTTGTTTGAAAAATGGGATTCTGATTTAATTAAAATGAGGAATAGTCTTTGTTTGAAAAATGGGATTCTTCACGTTTTACTCCTTCTGCAGTTGATTCTTGAGGTCCTTTCGGTATCCTTAACATTTGACAAGTGGGCTATGAAGTTATTTTTGAATGGGTCTGTAAAACTGTTATCTGTGTATATAAAGTATACCAGTGAGAATCACAGCGAGTAACTTTGACCGAGTGAGCAATTAAGCATCTTATCATAAACCTCTCTTTAATGCAAGCCATCGTAGATAATAGAAGGAAATAATATTTTATGATCATTTACAATTTGAATAGACGAAAATTCTTATGCATTTAATTAATCAAATAAAGGTATTCTTTGGGTGAGTCTCAGGGCGTGGGAGCAAAACGAGCTAAAAATGCATCAACATAGACTGGCAAGACACAAGTATTATGTGCTCATATCACTTATGTCCGAACCTTTTATGCGTACGTCCAGAAAACTTTTGTATTGGAACAAAAATTACTAAATAAGTCTCAAACGAGCTAAACGAACTAATATGCATCAACATAGACTGGCAGGACACAAGTATTATGTGCTCATATCACATATGTCCGAACCTTTTATGCGTATATCCAGAGAACTTTTGTATTTGAACAAAAATTACTAAATAAGTCTCATTTTAAATATGTAAATACTTAAAACGAGCTAAACGAGCTAAAATCGCATCAACATAGACTGGCAGGACACAAGTATTATGTGCTCATATCACATATGTCCGAACCTTTTATGCATACGTCCGGAGAACTTTTGTATTGGAATAAAAATTACTAAATAAGTCGCTTTTTCAATATGTAAATACTCAAAAGTCAACTCATTGTGAAGTCTCCAAAAAAAAATATCGAAAGTCTTTTTAATTGTTAACTCCAATTTCATAGTCATTTAATTTCTTCGGCTCTTTGTTTTCAATGTTGAAGTTATAAAGTAAAGTTTTTTTTTTCCGACCCTTAGGTTTGTCCTACGCTTCTCGTATGTAGGTTCCTACTTCATGTTTCATTTTCTTCAAGTTTTTTTGCTCTATGATGTTTGGCCATAATTCGTTATTTTTAGTTTATTACTCGCTTTATATTTTGTTGGTTAGTGGTTAATTGTATGATATTTGAACTAAATTATGTTATTTTATGTGTAGGGACATCGGTACAAAGAGTCAAATGAAAGTTGTACGAAAAGAGAACGAAAATGCAAAAAAAAGCACAAAAACACAAAGTACCCAAGCCTGGCTACATAATAGGCATCGCTAGCTCTGTAACCTGCTTGGTCTCGCTATAGGCCTCGCCTCGCTAGGTCCTAGGAGCGCCAAACCTGGCCTCGTGAGGTTAGACGTCTGGTGGCCAATTGTTCGCTAAATAAAATACTCCGATCCGGATTTGAACTTAAGGACATCGACCCCAATATATAAATACTCTCAAAACGAGTTGAGGAAGTGTTAGACATTATTTGGAGAAGAAAAAAGGCTACAGAGCACTGTGGAGCAAGGAATCAAATGAGTTTTCCCTACGTTTATCTTTACTTTGTAATTTAATGTCTTTCAACATCACGATGATTGTTTATACATTTATACATGAGTGGCTAAACTTTCTCATCTAGGGTTTGATGGAACCTATTGAAAGCTGATTTTTCACTGCGTTTAATATAAGTTTGCCATTAATCTTTCTCTACTTGTTCAACTATGTTTTCTTTGTTGTTGATGGAAGAGCTCTAAATTAACTGTGCCTATTTAGTATGTACTGCTTGAGAAAGGACATGCATTTAGGTAGTCGTTGAACAACATCATTCCTAACGTATTTGAGAAATTAATACGGAGGATTTAAGGCGGGATTCGAAATGACGAAACCTTGGTGTGATCATAGTGAGCGGTGTCTTAGTGCCAGCTAGCGTAGTTTGAAAGAATACGCCTAGTAAATTGTGGTAGTTGCTCGAGAAATAACTATGATACCCAAAGTACTCACGATCGGTAGAGAACACTTAGGCGAACTTATAGGAAACGTAGCAGGGGAGATTCCGACAATTGGGAAAATCATAACCCTAGACTTTTTCAATCTTGTTTACGATATGTACTCTGTTAGTTATAAATTTACATCATTTTAACAGTTTTACTTTTAGTAAGTAATCACTCAACTCATTATTGAATATTTCTGGAAGTTGATTAAGTGAATTCTTGCGAGATTAGTAGTTAGGATTAATAAGTTAATTTCGTGTGGG
The DNA here is from genome assembly GCA_002018475.1 of Nicotiana obtusifolia. Classification (NCBI taxonomy): domain Eukaryota; kingdom Viridiplantae; phylum Streptophyta; class Magnoliopsida; order Solanales; family Solanaceae; genus Nicotiana; species Nicotiana obtusifolia. Next base: position 99,394 of record MCJB01014136.1, on the reverse strand, counting down.
ATTCGATTCCGGATTTGTAGACCGGATTATATTTACAACGACCACTTAATCTTTTTTATAAGGCATAGTTGGGCGTGATCACTCTTTTTTTTTTTGTGTGTGACTTTTTTCTAGTTTTACGTGTTCGAACAATAATTTTATTATTATTTTTATTCTTTAAAAATTATTAGAAACTGGTATCATTAACCATACTGTAGATATAATGCATCTTTCTTTCTTTCACTTTTTCAAATACGAAAATAAATTTCTTTTGTACTGTTCGTGCACATGTTAAATTTATGTATATATCATTTCCCACTATTTATAATCTTCTTGAATATTCTATAATTTTATGTAATTTTACATTTTTGTGATTTTTATGCCGCGGTATTTATGCCTCGGCACTATCAAGTAAAAATCTCATTCCCAACGCAAATTTAAGTAAGCGAAGCATGCCTATTCTTTATCACACACATCGGGGCCGTTTTCTTAGAGAAAGTTTTTCTCTGTTTGGTTAGCGCTAGCAAGTTCAATCGCTCCTTTTAGAACATTGTTATGCACCAATTCTCTGTCTTACATTTTACCAATTGATCTGCTACGAGAAAGGCCATAAAACTAAATAAATATTTACAATAAGCCATAAAACGGACCTCCTCCAGTAGTAGCTGCTTCTTTAAATCTTTATGCTTCATTTTCCCTTGGTTTAAGGTGCTTAATTATCAATTATTTCTACTGGAATGTATCGAATCCCTTCCCAACGGCACTTTGTCAATGATTTAAAAAATGTCTTCCAAGAACTAAAAGAGCAATATTATTGCTGTCAATGCTCTTAGCCGAGTAGAACTGAAATAAAGGCATTATTATATATGTAAGCCTTGGTGGTTCATATGCTATCTGTTCCTTTATCATATACGAACTTTTCACCTTTCTGATTTTCTAAAAATTTGATGCAAAGGCGTAGAGTACTTACACCCCACAACTGTCTATTATAGGACTTAATAATTAAGATACGACTAGGTTTAAAGGAAAGTCGAACGTCATGTTAGAACTAAAATACTTTAGAGATTAATACCATCATCTCCTGTCCAAAAATTATCATGTCTGTAACAGCCCAGTCCACCCAGTCCACCCAGGCCACCGCTTGTAGAAACTGTCCGCTTTGGAGCCTTCATCCTTCACGGTTTTAAAACGCGTCTACAAAGGAGAGGTATCCAAGCCCTTATAAGGCACTCTTCGTTCTCCTCTACAACCGATGTGGGATTTGCCTATACCAATGTGGGATTTGCCTAAGGCAAGTCTTTGCACTCACCCCCACTTGGGACTCAACGTCCTCGCTGAGGTTTGCCCCACCACTGGGTTTGCCCCACCATCGGCCCGGCACCGGCTCTGATACCAACTATAACAGCCCAGGCCACCGCTTGTAGAAACTGTCCGCTTTGGAGCCTTCGCCCTCACGGTTTTAAAATGCGTCTACAAAGGAGAGGTATCCAAGCCCTTATAAGGCACTCTTTGTTCTCCTCTACAACCGATTTGGGATTTGCCTATACCAATGTGGGATTTGCCTAAGGCAAGTCTTTACACTACTGTGAGACCCCATGTTAAGTTTTGAATCCAAGCAAGTTGCAAAATAAAGGTCGGCGAAAGTTATCATAAATTTCTCTAATAAATTTTCTAACTTTGGGTCAAATGTATCAGACCATTTCTCCCAATATATAGAGATTTATGGAACCCACGACCTACCGAATCGAAGGTCTATGCGTCTAGTTTGCAACCAAAAAAACCTCACATCAAACCGACATCGGAGTAAAACGTTATGATCGTTTTACTGCAGACTATCCAGGCTGAAACCGGGTCGCGAACCGGGTCGGGTCAAGCAAGTAGTATAAGTCGGCAAGTTCGACTTTTCAGACCTAAAAACAGTTCACTTTCGTTCTAAAACAGTAAGCAAGCTTAAGAGAAGGGTCCATGATGTCCTTGAGTGATTAAGGTGCGTTTTTAACAATTTCTACCGTTAAAATTTGCCCTCGTGCCTAGAAACGTAATCTCTACGCTTTGCAATTGTTTCCCCCTTCTATTAGCTATGTTTGGAGCTATTCTTAGAAGACAGGAATTTGATATCCTTGCTGGTTTTTCAGGTTTTATGCTTGGTTTTGCAAGGTAATCATCTTGGAACTCTTTTATGATCGTTTTTACAAAGTTCTACGGACGTTTCGTCAAGTTAGGGTTATATGGCAAATCTGCTGATTTAAATTCAATAATGAACTATTTATAGGTGCGTATAAGCTGTATATATATAGTGTTTGTGAAGCTTAGGACGTAAGGAAAAACTTCTGTGAAGGAACTACAGGCATTCGGACGTTCGTTGGAAAGGTATGTTAAGGCTAAGCTCCGTCCTTCTTTTAGCACGAATTCTAGGAAATTCCTAAGACATCAAATGTGATATTTTACTATTTTATTGTTAGAAAGACCTTCTGTGAAAGGCATTGGGATTGTAGCTGGAGTATTTTCATGATGCTATTAGGTTGATATTCCACTCATTGAGTTAAATAGGGTATTCAACATCTATATATGTCATTTTATCGGCTTTCTTCACTATATGTCTAGATATATAAATTCTTAGTCATCTTTGGGTTGTGTGACTAAATAAAAAAAGATCTAAGAGTCGATTTAAGTTTTCAAGCTTATTCAAAAGAAAAGAAAGCATACAAGATTCCACGAAACAATTGTATGCGATACGAATGTGATTATGAGATCATAAGAATAAGAGTACCTATGGTTCTTGTTATGGCCTACTATGTGCATACAAAGTTCATATCATACATAGCATATTATGTATGTATTTCGAGCAATAATCGGAGGTAAGGAGCCTAATTACCCGAAAAAGTATATATATTGTACAGCTGGCCACGGGTTGGCAATATGATACCGGTTAGCTACCGGAAGAGACCGTCATTGCTAGCATTTGGTTGGGTATGTCATGCATTTGCATTACTATATATGTATTCACGACATACGATTACACGGACATACCATGCATATTTGATTACTATGAAGTAGGATGTCGGCCATGGAGACTATCAGAGTTTCAGTGTCAAGTGGTATCCCTATTACTTTGTTTACATCAGCTATGTATGACTCTACTGCCTGCCTTACATACCAGTACATTTTTATTCGTACTGATGTCCCGTTGCCTGGGGACACTGCATTTTTGTTTCGTGCATGCAGGTCTAGATAGGGACTCTGATCGACCCCTCCGCTAGGAGTTCGAGGTCCAGATGTGAGTTGGTAACCTCCACCTCTTCCTGGAGCTTACATAGAATGGTTACTTTTATTATACAGTTTGGGTATAGTTGGGGCCTTGTCTCGACGGTGCTTGTGACACTCTTAGAGGCTATTGTGGACACAGTATTCTGAATTTTGTTTTTTTTGTAGCTTTCAGTTTTCAGACCATAGGCTTGGCATGTATATATATGTGTGTAGGCATGTATGTCTCCAATCGCGGCCTCGTCGGCCAGCTAGTACTTTATTATTTTGGCTCGTCTACCTTTGTTATATGGCTTATTGTTATTCAGTTCATGACCTTAGTGGTCCAGGCTTAGTATTTCAGATGTTGTACTACCCGATCTGTTGGGCCCTCAGTTTAGTTAGCTAGTACGTTTAGTGGCTAACTCGATCGAATATAGTATCGAGTGCCAGTCGTGCCTCCCCTAGTTTGGGGCGTGACAAACTTGGTATCAGAGCAGGTCGTATCCCAGGGAGTCCACAAGCCGTGTCTAGTAGAGTCTTGCTTATGGGTGTGTTGTGCACCACACTTATAATCAGGAGGCTATGAGGCATTTAGGAATGGTTACGTTTCTTTCAATTAATAGATCGTGCAATAGAGCGAAATTATAAGAACATATGAAATCTAAATCGTGCTTTGTGTTTCTTATCTAACAGGCTACCTACGCTTAGGAGATGGCACAACGAGAGATAGGTATGGATCCGAGGGAAGGTACCAGTCGTTCCCCACCAGGTCAGAGGGATGGATTTCCCTTAGAGGCACACAGTGAGTCTCCAGTACCCCTAGTTTCAGCTTCCCCAGCCCGTGTTGGAGCCCCGATAGATGCAGTACCCGCAGCCTCACCAGTTCCATTAGTACCTATGGTAGCTAGAGACACGGGAACTCCAGCACCTGTTTTCCCCCAATCAGAGACTGGAGAGTAGGGGATGAGGGAGGCAGTTCAGTTGCTGACTAGGATGGTTTCTATTCATGAGCGACAGCTAGAGTCGGGAGCAGATTCTCGAAGAGATCGAACAGGAAGCTCGACGGTACGAGAGTTTCTTCACTTAGCCCCTCCATTATTTACAGGATCCAGTTCCATTGAGGATCCCCAGGACTTTATAGACCAAATGTATAGAGTATTGAGGGTGATGCATGCCTCCGTCACCGAGGCTGTGGAGTTGGTTTCTTTTCGACTGCGTGATGTAGCTGTCCTATGGTATGAGGCATGGGAGAGATCTAGAGGACCTAATGCTCCGCCAGCAGAGTGGGAGGACTTCTCTGAGGCTTTCCTAGCCCATTATTTTCCACGGGAGGTTCGGGAGGCCCGTCTTGACCAGTTTCTTAACCTGAAGCAGGGGGATATGAGTGTGAGGGATTATAGCCATAAGTTTAATTCTTTGGCGAGGTATGCACCAGATATCGTACGTACCATGAGGGCTAGAGTTCATCATTATGTGGATGGTTTGGGGGATCATCTGATTAGAGATTGTAGGGTAGCATCCCTATCGGATGATGTAGATATTTCCCACATACAGGCTTTCGCTCAGACTACAGAGGACCTTTCCCGTTGGATTCGTGATACTCGTAGGGATAGAGAGCAGAGTAAGAGGGCTCGTACTACAGGGTTTTATAGGGAGCCACGGGGTGATCTTAGGCCCCCACTCCATCGATATCCACCTCGGTCAGCAGGTAGTATCCCACCCCAGATGCAGGGCCAACGCTTTGATCGATATATTCAGTCAGGACCGGGGCAGAACTAAGGCCAGCCTGAGGGCCGTCAACAGGAGCATTCCGCACAAATGAGACAGCCTACTCCTCTATGTACTCAGTGCGGTAAGCTGCACACCGGGCAGTGTAGACAGGGTTCAAGTGCATGTTATCATTGTGGGCAGATAGGACATTTTATTAGTCGGTGCCCGGGGTTAGGGAGAGGTGCACCAGCTCAGCCTTCAGGATCCATGGCAGCCTCTTCGCCCTCAGTCCGTGCTCCCCGACCAGGTCCACAGTCTACTCAGGGCCGTGGTAGGGGGAGAGGTGGAGGAGACACCTCAGGTTCTAGTGATGGCCAGAACCGCTTTTATGCATTCACAGGCCTATAGGATTCAGAGGCATCCCCAGATGTTGTCACGGGTATATTGACAATACATTCTCATGCCATTTATGCATTGATAGATCCTGGTTCTACATTTTCATATATTACTCCATTTATTGCTGGTAAGCTTGACATGAGATCTGAGTTGTTGCCACAGTCAGTTGAGGTGTCTACGCCAGTTGGCGACTCTATTGTAGCCAATCAGGTCTATCGAGGTTGTACGGTGTTAATTAATGACCGTCCAACCTCTGTTGATTTAGTTGAATTAGTTATGTTAGACTCCGATGTCATTATGGGTATGGATTGGTTGGCAGCTTGTTATGCCAATATTGATTGTCGTGCAAAGTTGGTCCGATTTCATTTTCCTGGTGAGCCTGTCCTTGAATGGAAAGGTAATGCAGCTACGCCCAAGGGTAAGTTTATTTCCTACCTTAGGGCTCGGAAGTTTATTGCTAAAGGCTGTATATACCATCTGGTTCATGTCAGGGATATAGATAAGGAGCCAACGACTCTTCAGTCGGTTCCTATTGTGAATGAATTCCCGACGGTATTCCCTGACGAGCTTCCAGGAATTCCCCCCGAAAGGGAAATCGATTTCGCTATAGATTTGCTTCTTGATACACAACCTATATCCATTCCTCCCTATAGAATGGCTCCTGCAGAGCTAAGGGAATTGAAGGAACAACTGAAGGACTTGCTTAATAAAGGCTTTATTAGGCCAAGTACATCACCATGGGGTGCTCCAGTGCTCTTTGTTCGAAAGAAAGATGGCTCCTTGCGGATGTGTATTGACTACAGGCAACTAAATAAATTCACTATCAAGAATAAGTATCCTTTTCCACGAATTGATGATTTGTTCGACCAGTTACGAGGTGCCAAATGCTTTTCGAAGATCGACTTGCGATCCGGTTATCATCAGCTACGAGTCAGAGATATTGATATCCCAAAAACAGCATTTAGGACGAGGTATGGCCATTTTGAATTCCTTGTCATGTCTTTCGGGCTTACAAATGCCCCGACAGCCTTTATGGATCTTATGAACCGGATATTCAAACCATTCTTAGATGAATTTGTGATTGTGTTTATTGATGACATCTTGATATATTCACGATCGGAAGCAGAGCATGCGGACCACTTGCGAGCTGCATTGCAGACTCTCCAGAACTACAGGTTATATGCTAAATTCTCTAAATGTGAATTTTGGCTAACTTCTGTAGCTTTTCTTGGTCATGTTATTACCGGCGATGGTATCAAGGTGGATGGCCAAAAGATTGAAGCTGTGATGAGTTGGCCGAGGCCCTTGAATCCGATAGAGGTTCGTAGCTTTTTAGGCTTGGCAGGATATTACCGAAGGTTTGTGGAGGGATTTTCCTCTATCTCAGCACCATTGACGAAACTGACACATAAGAGAGCTATGTTTCAGTGGACTGAGGCATGTGAACAAAGTTTTCAGGAGCTAAAGAAAAGGCTTACGACGGCACCTATCTTGACTCTTTCGGATGGCACCGAGGGTTATGTTATATATTGTGATGCCTCGAAAATTGGCCTAGGTTGTGTTCTTATGCAGCATGGTAAGGTTATCGCGTACGCCTTTAGACAGTTGCGGAAACATGAACAGAACTATCCTACGCAAGATCTTGAGTTAGCCGCAGTTGTCTTCTCCCTAAAGATTTGGCGGCATTATCTATATGGGGTTCATATCGATGTTTTCACCGACCACCAGAGCCTTCAGTATTTATTTAAATAGAGGGAGCTGAACCTACGACAAAGAAGATGGCTAGAATTACTAAAGGACTATGATGTTGATATTTTATATCATCCCGGCAAAGCTAATGTTGTTGCTGATGCCCTTAGCCAGAAGTCCATGGGCAGTCTAAGCCATGTTGAAGCTGATAAGGTCAAGATGACCAAATATCTATGCCAGCTAGCTAATTTGCAGGTGCATTTGGTGGACGCAGAGGGTGGACGCATTCTCGTTCATAATACAGCAAAATCTTCTTTTGTTACTGAAGTGAAAGAGCCAACACGAGGATCCTGAGCTTATAAAACTGAGGGAAAGTATTCCACAGCAGCGACAACCTTTATTTGAGTTAACTGGAGATGGAGTCCTTAGATACCAGGGCCGCTTATGTGTACCGGCAGTTGGAGAGCTCCGCGCCAAGATTCTTTCGGAGGCCCATTATTCTAGATATGCAGTTCACCCCGGAGCGACAAAGATGTATCGGGACCTTCGACAGATCTATTGGTGGAATGGGATGAAAAAAGATATCGCGAAGATGGTAGCCCAATGTCCCAATTGCCAGCAAGTTAAAGCCGAACATCAGAGGCCTGGAGGCCTAACTCAATATATTGAACTTCCATTATGGAAATGGGACATGATAAATATGGACTTCATCACTGGTTTACCTCGTACTCCACGGAGGTATGATTCTATTTGGGTAATTATTGATAGGCTTACAAAATATGCTCATTTCCTGCCAGTCAGGACGACATATTCAGCCGAGGATTACGCCAAGCTTTACATTCGAGAGATTGTTCACCTTCACGGAGTACCATTATCTATTATCTCTGATCGAGGGGCTCAATTTACAGCACGTTTTTGGAAATCTTTTCATAAGGGTCTAGGAACGCAGGTAAATCTTAGCACCGCTTTTCATCCGCAAACTGATGGACAGGCAGAGCGTACTATTCAGATAGTTGAGGATATGTTACGTGCCTGCGTGCTAGATTTTAAAGGAAGTTGGGATGATCATTTACCTCTTATTGATTTCGCTTATAATAACAGCTTCCAAGGTAGTATTCAGATGGCCCCTTAGGAAGCACTATACGGGCGGAAGAGTAGGTCCCCGATCGGTTGGTTCGAAGTCGGGGAAGCAGAGTTGCTAGGTCCTAATTTAGTCCAGCAAGCAATGGAAAAGGTAAAACTTATTAGAGACCGGCTCTATAGAGCACAAAGTCGGCAGAAGTCTTATACAGATGTTCGACGACGAGACTTAGACTTTGATCTAGGAGATTGGGTTTTTCTGAAAATATCTCCTAAGAAGGGCGTCATGAGATTTGGAAAGAAGGGGAAGCTCAGCCCCAGGTATGTCAGACCGTATAAGATTATTCGGAGGATTGGTAAGGTGGCGTACGAGCTTGATTTGCCTTCAGAATTGGGAGCAGTCCATCCTGTGTCATGTATCTATGTTGCGAAAGTGCATTAGAGATCCTTCACGTATTACGCCCATGGAGGATATCCACATTGCTGAAGACTTATCTTATGCAGAGGTACCAATAGCTATTTTAGATCGGCAGGTAAGAAAGCTTCGAACTAAAGAAGTGGCTTCCGTGAAAGTGTTATGGCGAAATAACAACATCGAGGAAATGACCTGGGAAGCTGAGGAGGAAATGAGGAAAGTATCCCCACCTATTTACGACTTAAGGTGAGTCACATTTAAATTTCTTATGGCGAAATAGCTATACGAAGCCTAGTAGTTGGAATCTTCAGAAGTAGATTTATGCTCTGCAATGTAACAATTATAGCCTTGTAAATAACGTATTAGCGGAAAAAGAAATGAAACCAAGGAATTGACTTGACCCATTCGTGGACGAATGTTCTTAAGGGGGGGAGACTGTGAGACCCCATGTTAAGTTTTGAAGCCAAGCAAGTTGCAAAATAAAGGTCGGCGAAAGTTATCATAAATATCTCTAATAAATTTTCTAAACTTTGGGTCAAATGTATCAGACCATTTCTCCCAATATATAGAGATTTATTAGACCCACGACCTACCGAATCGAAGTTCTACGCATCTAGTTTGCAACCAAAAAAACCTCACATAAAACCAACATTGGAGTAAAAAGTTATGATCGTTTTACTGCAGACTATCCAGGTTGAAACCGGGTCGCGAACCGGGTCGGGTCAAGCAAGTAGTATAAGTCGGCAAGTTCGACTTTTCAGACCTAAAAACAGTTCACTTTCGTTCTAAAATAGTAAGCAAGCTTAAGAAAAGGGTCCATGATGTCCTTGAGTGATTAAGGTGCGTTATTAACAATTTCTACCGTTAAAATTTGCCCTCGTGCCTAGAAACGTAATCTCTACGCTTTGCAATCGTTTCCCCCTTCTATTAGCTATGTTTGGAGCTATTCTTAGAAGATAGGAATTTGATATCCTTGCTGGTTTTTCAGGTTTTATTCTTGATTTTGCAAGGTAATCATCTTGGAACTCTTTTATGATCGTTTTTACAAAGTTCTACGGACATTTCGTCAAGTTAGGGATATATGGCAAATCTGCCGATATAAATTCAATAATGAACTGTTTATAGGTGCGTATAAGCTGTATATATATAGTGTTGTGAAGCTTAGGACATAAGGAACAACTTCTGTGAAGGAACTACAGGCATTCGGACGTCGTTGGAAAGGTATGTTAAGGCTAAGCTCCGTCCTTCTTTTAGCACGAATTCTGGGAAATTCCTAAGACATCAAATGTGACATTTTACTATTTTATTGTTAGAAAGACCTTCTGTGAAAGGCATTGGTATTGTAGCTGGAGTATTTTCATGATGCTATTAGGTTGATATTCCACTCATTCAGTTAAATAGGGTATTCGACATCTTTATATGTCATTTTGTCGGCTTTCTTCACTATATGTCTAGATATATGAATTCTTATTCATCTTTGGGTTGTGTGACTAAATAAAAAAAGATCTAAGAGTCGAGTTAAGTTTTCAAGCTTATTCAAAAGAAAAGAAAGCATACAAGGTTCCACGAAACAATTGTATGCGATACGAATGTGATTATGAGATCATAAGAATAAGAGTACCTATGGTTCTTGTTATGGCCTACTATGTGCATACAAAGTTCATATCATACATAGCATATTATGCATGGAATTCGAGCTATAATAGGAGGTAAGGGGCCTAATTGCCCGAAAAACTATATATATTGTACAGATGGCCACGGGTTGGCAATATGATACTGGTTAGCCACTGGAAGAGACCGCCATTGCTAGCATTTGGTTGGGTATGCCATGCATTTGCATTACTATATATGTATTCACGACATACGATTACATAAACATACCATGCATATTTGATTACTATGAAGTAGGATGTCGGCCATGGAGGCTATCAGAGTTTCAGTGTCAAGTGGTATCCCTATTACTTCGTTTACATCAGCTATGTATGACTCTACTGCCTGCCTTACATACCAGTACATTTTTATTTGTACTGATGTCCCATTGCCTGGGGACACTGCATTTTTTTTTCCGTGCATGCAGGTCTAGATAGGGACTCTGCTCGACCCCTCCGCTAGGAGTTCGAGGTTCAGCTGTGAGTTGGTAACCTCCACCTCTTCCTGGAGCTTACATAGAATGATTACTTTTATTATACAGTTTGGGTATAGTCGGGGCATTGTCTCGACGGTGCTTGTGACACTCTTAGAGGCTATTGTGGACACAGTATTCTGGGTTTCGTTTTTTTTGTAGCTTTCAGTTTCCAGCCCATAGGCTTGGCATGTATATATATATGTGTGTAGGCATGTATGTCTCCAATCGCGGCCTCGTCGGCCAGCTAGTACTTTATTATTTTGGCTCGCCTACCTTTGTTATATGGCTTATTGTTATTCAGGTCATGACCTTAGTGGTCCAGGCTTAATATTTCAGATGTTGTACTGCCCGATATGTTGGGCGCTCAGTTTAGTTAGCTAGTACGTTTAGTGGCTAACTCGATCGAATATAGTATCGAGTGCCAGTCGTGCCTCTCCTAGTTTGGGGCGTGATAATGTCAAATCATCAAGAACAAATACTAGATAAGAAAGCGTACCTAAATCCATAAGAAATGTTGGAATTCTTCAGTCAAGCGGTTAATAGTCTTCTAAATCAATACCTAAGCCGTAATCACCTTCCTAATGATTAGAGGCTAGAAAGAAAACCTTACGCTTGATTTGAGGATCATAACCCTATTAGTAAGTGTACAAATTTATGTACTTCTAATTTAACCTAACATTAAATTAGAAATTATATCCGGGTATCTACTCATTAAACCCCATACTTTAGGAGGCGTCATATAGACCCATTTAAAATTTTAAAACTTTAGTAGATCACTTTTAATTTGAGTCAACCTTTTAACAAAAGCAACCAGCACACGATCATTTCTAATTTAATATATATATATATATATATATATATATATATATATATATATATA
>MCJB01014136.1:49369-87765 GCA_002018475.1 Nicotiana obtusifolia | reverse complement strand
ATATATATATATATATATATATATATATATATATATATATATATGCAAGTCCATAAATTCTTACAATACATCCATTTATAATTCTTGTTAACAATTATTAAAATTTAATTTTATTATTTTTGTCATCATCGTCATCTTAAGACCAATGCTATGAAGAGATTAACCGAAGTTGCTATAACTTTCTGGTACAACCAATAAATACCAACCGCAAAAAACGAAAGAGGATGAAGAGAAAAGAGTTGAACTTGACCATCAGTAATCGGATGCATTAAAGATTAATAATAATCTTAGCATAGAGTCTTTGATAAATCTTTGAGCCTAAAAATTAATAATAATATGAAATTATTAGCAAGTAATATGAATTAAATTAAAAATTAATACAATTGTAAGGAAAATGACTTTCATCTGTAAGTGAGGGAAGCCATTTTTCCTCTGGAAAAATATTTGTTGATAATATAATGTGACACTTTATACTACGGAAGGTTCATTTGTCCTGTATGTTTATCTAGAAAAATATATCTAAAGTACCTCTTTTTCATAAATTATGATAAATGGACCTTGAGCCTAACTCAACCCCAAAAACTAGCTTATGAGATGAGGATTGCCCAAGACCATATAAGGAGACAAAAGACCTCAAATCCCACCGATGTGGGACAACTCAACACACCCCTTCACGTCCAGGCCTGCACTGTGGAGCGTGGACAACATAAATGGGGGTTCAACATCGGTAACATTATTATCATAGTATCAGAGCCGGATGAAAGATTATGAAAATATTTTTTTTGTATACAACCTCGCGTATATATATACATTGACATCTTGGCTAGAGATTGAGATAGAGATTACAGTAGAGTAATTATACAAGAATACTAATTGATTGCTATCCTAGCCTAACCATTATCTGTAAAACTCTTTGAAGAGTTCTTGATTGCGTGGGACACTATATTTAACACACCCCCGCATTTGAAGCTGGAGGTTTACGGACGCTGAGAGTGTCCCGGAAATCTTCAAACAATACTAGCGGAAGACCTTTGGTAAAGATGTACGCTATTTGATGACGGGATGGCACATGAAGTACACGGACTTGACCGCGCGCAACCTTTTCCCGAACAAAATGGATATCCATTTCTATATGTTTTATGCGTTGATGTTGAACTGGATTACCTGATAAATAAGTAGCACTTACATTGTCTCAGTAAACAAGAGTAGCCTTTTTAATCGGAAAATGCAACTCTAAGAGAAGGTTCTGAATCCAACATGATTCGGAGACAATATTTGCCACCCCTCGATACTCTGCCTGGGCACTAGAGCGAGACAAAGTGGTTGACGTTTGGACGACTAAGAGACCAAATTGTCACCCAAAAATACACAATAACCAGATGTAGACCGCCGCGTGTCAAGGTAAACTCTCCAATCTACATCAGTATAAGAGACCAGAGTAGAAAACGAAGACGGGTATAAGTGTAGCCCGTAATCCAACGTACCCCGAACATACCGAATAACACGTTTGAGAGCAGACATATGATCAACTCTGGGATCATGCATTTGGAGGCAAACCTGTTGGACGTCATAGGAGATATCTGGCTGTGTAAACATGAGATACTGCTGAGCCCCTACAAGACTCCGATAAAGGGTGATATCATCAAATTTGCACTCGATGTAGCACTAACCTTTGACTTGGTGTCAACCGGAGTAGGGGATGATTTACAAGTAGACATCCCTGCATGCTCAATTATCTCTTCGGCATACTTGCGTTGTGAAAGAAACATACCCCCCTTATGGCGGGTCACAACAATACCCAGAAAATAATTCAGAGGACCAAGATCTTTCATAGCAAACTCAGAACTAAGAAGATCCATGATTGAACACAGGAGAGCATCAGAAGAAGCAGTGAGAATAATATCATCAACATATAGTAAAATGTAAGCCATATCGGACCCCTTGCTATAAATAAACAAAGAATTATCACACCTGCTATTAGTGAACCCAATAGATAACACATAATCCGCAAAATGTTTATACCAAGCTCGGGGTGCCTGCTTAAGTCCATACAATGACTTACGCAGGAGACATACAAAATCAGGATGATCACGATCTCTGTAACCCAATGGTTGATGCATATAGACTGTTTCTTGAAGCTCACCATGAAGGAAGGCATTTTTGACATCCAATTGATGAATTGGCCATGCCTTCGAGAGAGAAAGACTAAGAACGTTTGGATCGTAGCCAGTTTCACCATCGGACTAAATATCTCACCACAATCAATGCCAACCTGTTGTGTCTTTCCCTCACCTACAAGACGGGCTTTATGTCTCTCAAATACACCATTAGACTTGACTTTATGAGAAAAAATCCACATAGACCGAATAACATTAACATCAGGCGGACGGGGCACCAATTCCCACGTCTTATTTTTAATAAGAGCATTGTATTCATCATCCATGGCCATTTTCCAATTCGGATCCCGAAGGGCCGCGATCGGATTACGAGGTAAGGGAGACCTCATAACCGCAGAGTGAAGGGAATATTTCGGATTGGGTTTAGATATCCCATTCTGACTACGGGTCACTACTCTGGGCTGCTGGACAGGAATTAGAAGAGGGGCAGTAGGAGGATCCGGCCTTGGGCCAGAAGGAAGAGGTGGCCCAGGATGTTGAGAGACACGCTGTGCGGGTTGGATCGAGGAGTTGGGCTGGGTCGTTTGGGGAGTGGGAGAAGCATGTTGCACTTGCTGAGCTGGAGAATTTGTGGGCTGGGCTGATTGGGAGGAAGTAGAGGGCGCTAGACCAGATTGTTCGATATGATGAATCACGTAAGGAGACACGCCATCATCAAGAAAATCATAAGAGTGGGAATTTGGGTGATGTAACATAGAAAAAGGAAAAACATTCTCATCAAACAAGACATGGCGACAAACAATGATTTTATTCGACGACAAATCATAACATTTATAGCCATGATGGTTAGTAGGGAACCCCCAAAAAAACACAAGGGGTAGACCTTGGTTGCAACTTAGTGATAGTTGTAGACAGAAGTAGGGGTAACACAAACATCCAAAAACCTGTAAATGAGAAGAGGAAGGAATCCTTTTGTAAAGAACCTCAAGAGGAGATTTATTTCCCAACAATTTACTTGGAAGAATATTAAGAAGACAGGTGGCCATTTGCAATGCATGATGCCAAAAAGAAGTAGGGAGAGAGGCATGAGCAAGAAGAGTACGAATGATATTATTTATAGTTCATATTCTCCTTTCGGCTTTGCCATTTTGAGGCGAAGTATGGGGACATGAAAGACGGAAAGACATGCCATGACTTTTACAAAAATCCCAAAATGGACTATTATCAAACTCTCGCCCATTATCACATTACACATTCTTGATATTACGCTCAAAGTGAGTGGCAATATGGACCTTAAAGGCCAAGAAAGTGTCATACACATCCGATTTCGGTGCCAAAGGAAAAGTCCATAAATAATTAAAAAAATCATCCAACAATAAAATATAATATCGATGTCCCGTAGAGCTCAAAGTAGGGGAAGACCAAAGATCACTATGAATAATATCAAAAGGCATAGTAGTACTTGAAGTAGATGGATAAAAGGCAATTTAATATGTTTTCCAAGTACACAAGAACCACAAATGCGAGAATAGGAAAGTTTAGTACAATCAATGCTTTTATTATGCCTAAGAACATCTAAGATAGGAGCACCCGGATGACCCAACCGATCATGCCATAGCTTAGGAGAGATGACAGCAAAAGTAGATGAGGTAGCTTCGTTGTTAAGAGAAGAGGTAATGGGATAAAGATCCCCCCGACTATCAGACCGCATTATGGGCATCCCCGTCCGAAAATCCTTCACAGAAAAACCAAAAGGATCAAACTCAACTGACACAGAATTATCAGTAGTAAATTTTCGAACAGAAATGAGATTTTTTGTGAGTTTTGGAGCATGAAGAAAATTGTTTATAGAAAGGGGGGACTTGGGGAAGATAAAGTAGTGTGATCATAGCCAAGAATCGGAATAGTATGACCATTACCAACAATAATACCAGTATTAGGATGATTGCTCAAATTAAAATAAGACGAGAGAGTACCTGTAGAGGATGTCATATGAGATGTAGCACCGGTGTCCATGTACCACGAAGGATCGGGTTGATTGAGAGAAATGGTGTGCATAGTCGACTCAATGTCCGTTGGTGCATAGGTAGGTGGCTGCCCAAACGAAGAAGTTGCATAGGCTTGCTGTTGGTATTGAGGTCTTGGGCCCAAAAGACTTGGCTGTCTTTGTTGGGCAGGAGGCTTGGCCCAACCTTGAGTTGGGAAAGGACAAGGTGGGACGGGCATCCAACCACAACCATGGAATTGACCCTGCTGTCAATACGGGGCTTACTGTCCACCAGAGGGATGCTGCTGCCCGCCGTTACAACGGCTACCCCCACCGCCGGTGTGTCCCCGACCTCGATCTCCACCGCCGGAGTTATAACCATTGCCATTGCCTGAATATCTCCGGCCACCGTTCTTGTCTTTTTGTTACTTTGGACCCCTCGAATAACCCGTAGGCTCAGAGTCACCTGAGTATCATCACCTGACGCGGCTATCATCGCCGATGCGGAGCCCAACACTGCTTCCTTGGCCATCCCTGCTTCTTCTAACGTAAGCATGGACCTAGCCTGATAGAAAGGAGGAAGCGGGTTGCTTTGACGGATCAACGTACCTACACCACAGTACGGTTTTGTAAGGCCCCCAACCAATTTTAAAACCATTATGCTGTCTGAAACCGGTGCTGTAACATTCTTGAGTTGATCAGCAAGGGATTTGAGATGCTGACAATATGCCGAAATATTTGGGAAATCTTCCAAAGAAGTGGTGGAGAATTCCTACTCAAGAGTCACAGCCCGGAAATGTTGATTATCTTGAACGCAATCTATTCCAAGCTTCCATGGCCGTGGCATCGGGTTCGATAATAGTGTGCAAGAGGTCATTTGATATGGTAGCATATATCCACGATTGAACCGTGGCATCAAGGGTTAGCTATAGTTCCTTTTCTTCCTCAGTAGTAGGAACTTTCTCCATGCCTGTAGTAGGGGGAATGGTATGGTGAAGGACCCAGTGTGATCGTGCATGAATCTTGAATAATTCCGCCCACGTAGAGTACTTGACATTTTCCATTTCAAGAGTAATGGAAACATAGTTTTTGATATTGGAGACGGCAAGAGCCGGATGAAATGAGGTCTTCGAAACCGACATGGAGATTACCGAGAAGAATGAGTAAGAGACAGGGAAGAAGATGAACAGAAACCTAACTATGGTGAGGTGGAATACTGAGGATAACAGCGGAAGAGAGGAATCGTGCCCTAGGCTTACCGAGAATAATCTTTGGTCTCCTTTTATGGTCTTGGGCAATCCTCATCTCATAAGCTAGCTTTTGGGGTTGAGTTAGGCCCAAGGTCCATTTATCATGGTATTAGAGCTAGGCCCATCTCAATTATTGTTACCGATGTTGGGCCCCCATTTATGTTGTTCACGCTCTAGAGTGCAGCCCTGGGCGTGAGGGGGTGTGTTGAGTTGTCCCACATCGGTGGGATTTGAGGTCTTTGGTCTCCTTATATGGTCTTGGGCAATCCTCATCTCATAAGCTAGTTTTTGGGGTTGAGTTAGGCCCAAGGTCTATTTATCATGGTATCAGAGCCAGGCCCATCCCAATTATTGTTACCGATGTTGGGCCCCCATTTATGTTGTCCACGCTCCAAAGTGCAGCCCTGCCGTGAGGAGCTATGTTGAGTTGTCCCACATCGGTGGGATTTGAGGTCTTTGGTCTCCTTATATGGTCTTGGACAATACTCATCTCATAAGCTAGCTTTTGGAGTTGAGTTAGGCCCAAAGTCCATTTATCAAATTACAGCCTTAGGTTGTTAAAAAGTCAAGAATAGCACCAACTAAAATTAAATACACATAAATGTTCATAACTTGTATAAAAAGAGAAAGCTAACCATAAGATAAAAAACGCGTGTTAAAACAAATAATTCGCCTATTCAAATTTTGAAGTGTCTCACAACGCCAAAGTGTTTTATAAACCGGCAAGAAACTAGACGATTAATACTTGTACGTTTTACTATCTAATTTCAATAATTCTTGATAACTAAGCTTTAAACTTTTAACTGGATTAAGCATCTAAATGGAAATGGTTTAACTTTTAAGGTAAACAACAGGGATAATATGTTCTTAGGTCAGTACAACTGTTAATTAGTAGCCATTCTGGTGCATCTTAAGAGGGAACCACAGGTTCTAGACTAACATTAACCTTGGCCAAAAGTGTTTTTTTCTTTCAAAAAGTGTTTTCTCCCTTTCAAAGTTAAGGTGTTTTGCCAAGCTTTTAGCATGAAAAAATATATATTTTTGAATAAAAGTAGAAGCAGTTTTTTAAAAGAAAAAAAAAAAAAAAAAAAAAATTTCCTCAAAAGCATTTTTTTTTAAAAATACTCATAAGCAATTTTTAAAAGTCTGGCCAAATACTAATTGTTTTTCAAAAGTACTTTTCAAATTAATTAGTCAAATACAAAATGATTCTCACCAAAAATAATTATTTTAATAGCAATTTTTAAAATAAGTTGATTTTAAAACACAAAATTAGCTTGGAAGTACTTTTTAAAAGTTTGGCCAAATACTAATTGCTGTTCAAAAGTACTTATCAAATTAATTAGCCAAACACAAGTACTTTTCAAATTAAATAGCCAAATACAAACTGATTTTCACCAAGAGTAATTATTTTAAAAGCACTTTTCAAAATAAGCTTATTTTAGCATACAAAATCAGCTTAGAAGTACTTTTTAAAAGTTTGGCAAAATACTAATTGCTGTAAAGTACTTTTTAAATTAATTAGCCAAACACAAATTGATTAATACCAAAAGTAATTCTTTTAAAAACACTTTTCAAAATAAGCTGATTTTACAAGTTTGGCCAAATAGGCTATAAGTTTGTACTGCATATCCTCCACGAAATCCAGTTTAGATAAAGGTTATTTGTTTTAAAAGAAAAAAAACTAATTTCTCTGTGATGAGCGCAAAAGACAACACAAAATTATTGCTCGATAGTCAAAGATAGTATAGTTTAATTATCGTTTCCACAGGGATTGGATTTAAAAAATATTCGAATAATCTTCAATTGATTACTATCCAAAAAATTAACAGTTGATTTGTTGATTATCAACTACGATTAAGCACTAAAAATTAAGTAAATAATAATTGATCACAAAAGAAAGTAGATGAGCAAAGAAGAAACATCAATGAGAGAAATAAGGGTAATTGACTAAACAGGTGCAAGATAATTGACTCGAGGTCCAATTCTTGAGTTAGTTCACTCTATAATACTATTGATTCTGTCACGGCCCAAAACTCAACCTGTTGTGGTGGCGCCAATCATGGTACTAGGCAAGCCGACAACTCAGACATTACCAATACTTTCAAATTTAACATATACTAAAACAAGTTTAAATAAGTAAAACTCTCACAAAACTGGATAAAATGTCATATTCAATATAGAAGTTTGCCAAAATTAAGGTGTCACTAAGTACATGAGCATCTATACAAATACAAGGTTCGATACACTGTCTAAGAAAAATAGAAATTGAATAAGTAAAACTGAGAGATATGAGAGGAGAGTCAAGGTTTGCGGACGCCAGACAGCTACCTCGAAAGTCTCCGTATGACTGAAAACTTTGAGAATCAGCAACTGTCGTCACCGAAAACACCTGGATCTGCACACGAAGTGCATGGTGTAGCGTGAGTACAACCAACTCAATAAGTAACAAATCTGACCTTTAGACTGAAAGTAGTGACGGGCTCGAACATTACATATACAGAATTAAAATTATGGAAATTTACGGAAAATATGACAGTAATATCTCAGAAGTTCATAATCTGCAGGCAGCGATACAAGAATTTAGGCATGCTTCCAAGTTTAACAATTAAACTCAGAACAGATAAAATATGTCAAGTCTGAATGATATGATGAATGTGACATCTCTATATCTACATGCCAATATGCATATTGTATGTGATGTAACACAACAAAAGTCTCGCGTGCTCACACTCTCGGAGTACTCGACCTGACTGTCTCAATTCTTACTTATCACACTCAATCACTCAACACTGTACGGGGCAGATCCAGCCTAGAGCAGATTCAGCCCAAATGCCAATAAGTCCAGGGTAGATCGAGCTCAAATGCCAATGAGTCAAGGGCAGATCCAGCCCAAATGCAAATAAATCCAGGGCAGATCCAGCTCAATGCAAATGAATCAATAACAACTGCGCTCACTGCGGGTGTGCAGATTCCGGAGAGGCAAATTTAACCCAAGCACTATAATAAGCCAAATCCTGGCATGAATCAATAGGGCCTGCTGCGGCATGCAGGCCGATCCCATTAATATCACTCATAAACCGGCCCTTGGCCTCACTCAGTCATTAACCTCCCTAGTCTCTCAGGCTCACAACACTCATGCAAAGCAGCCAAAATCCATGATACAGGAGTTGACAATATATGATAACGGAGACTGAGATATGATATGCAATGATGAATGCGACTGAGTACATAACAACAATTAAGAAAATAACTCAACAGCAAAGATCGACACTGTGGGTCCTAATAGCACCAACATATAGCCTAAACATGTTTTCTAGCGTGAATCACAGCGCAAGTGCTCTAGCACTTAGAGTACAGTAATAATGTTAAGATAAGATAGCTACACAGTTTCATGGAATCGACTAAATCACAATTAGTACGGTGCACGCCCACATGCCTGTCACCTAGCATGCGCGTCGCCTCAACACCAATCACATAAGACGAATTTCGGGGTTTCATACCCACAGAATCAAGTGTAGAAGTGTTACTTACCTCATCAAACCGTGCAAAACTCTACTCCAACAAGCCCTTGCCTCGCGAAACGGCCTCCGAATATATCAAATCTAGCCACAAACAAATCGATACAATCAACACGAGCTAGAGGCATCAATTCTATATGAAAATGCTAAGTTCTTAATCAAAAGTCAAAAAGCCATCTCAAAAATCGACCCCCAGGCCCACGTCTCGGAATCTGATAAAAGTCACAAAATCTGAAATTCCATTCAACCACAAGTCCAACCATACCACATTTACCAAAATCCACCACCAAATCGCCACTCAAATCCCCAATTTTAATTCTCCAAATCCCTAGCCTCAAGCTCCTAAAATTCCATCTAAAAAACACACAAACTAGGTGGTCAATGGGGAAACAAGATTATTGAATAAAAATGATCACAAGTGGCTTACCTCAATAAACCCCTCGAAATCCCTCTCAAAAATCACCTTAGCCCGAGCTTGAAATGTCCAAAAATGATTAAAACCTCGAAACTCTTTGAATTTAAACTCTGCCAGTGCTTTCGCACTTGCGACTCAAATAGCTGCATCTGCAGTCTCGCAGGTGGAGGTATTTCTTCCGCTTCTGCGGTTGCCCATGAAGGCCACTGCCTTTGCTTCTGCGGACCAGACTCTGCTTCTGCGGAGTCGCACCTACGCAAATTCCTTCGCTTCTACGAAACTGACTCTTCTTCCACTTTTTCGCATATGCGAAGCCTTTCTCGCACCTGCGGGCTCACAGATGTGGTTGATTTCAAGCACCTGCAACTCACCCCAGGCTAGTCCCAGCTTCGCTTCTACGCTTAGGCAGCCGCACCTGCGGCATCGCATCTACGATCAAAATCTTCGCAGGTGCAATCACACTAGAAGGTTCACAATTTCAGCAATGCTTTAGGTTCCATTATCGATCCGTTAACCATCCGAAATAAACCTGAGGCCCTTAGGACCTTAACATAACATACCAACAAGTCCTAAAACACGATACGGAGTTAGTCGAGGCCTCAAATCAGATTAACGAACATCAAAAACATGAATCGCGCCTCAATTCACGCCTAATGAAACTAGAAATTTTCAACTTCTACAATCCATGCCGAAACCTATCAAATTGAGCCCGATGGACCCCAAATTTTGCACACATATCATAAATGACACAACAGACCTACTCCACCCCCCGAAACCGAAATCCGAGCCAGGTAACCAAAAAGTCAACTCTTGGTCAAACTTCTCAATTTCCAAAACTTCTAATTTTTCAAATTTTGCTATTTCAAGCCTAATTCAACTATGGACCTCCAAATCACTATTAGGACACACTCCCAAGTCCAAAATCACCCAACGGAGCTATCAGAACCATCAAAACTCTATTTTAGAGTCGTTTACACATAAGTCCATATCCGGTCAACCTTTACAACTTAAGCTTCCCACCTTGAGACTAAGTATTTCAATTCCTTCCGAGACATCCCCGGATCTGAAACAGCTATACCAGTAAGTAACTTAGCAACAATTAAGGATGAAAAAAGCAGTAAATGGGGGAATGGGGCTACAACTCTCAAAACGACCGGCCAGGTCGTTACATCCTCCCCCTCTTAAATAAATGTTCGTCCTCGAACGGGTCTAGAAACAGACCTAGAGTCTCAAATAGGCATGGGTATCTGCTCTGCATCTCCCACTCGGTCTCCTAAGTAGCCTCCTCAACTAGCTGACCTCTCCACTACACCTTCACTGAAGCTATGCCTTTTGACCTCAACTTTCGAATATGCCGATCCAAAATGGCCACTGGCTCCACATCGTAAGTCAAATCACCATCCAACTGAACCATGCTAAAATCCAAAACATGAGACGGATCGCCGACATACTTTCAGAGCATAGAAACATAAAATAGCAGATGAACACTCGACAAGCTAGGGGCCAAGGCAAGCTTGTAAGCCACCTCTCCAATCCTCTGAAGCACCTCAAACGGCCCAATATACCGAGAGCTCAACTTGCCCTTCTTCCCGAACCTCATAACGCCCTTCATGGGAGAAACCTTGAGCAGTACCTTCCCCTCAACCATGTAAGAAACATCACGAACCTTCCGATTCGCATAACTCTTCTATCTAGATTGCGCCGTGCAAAGTCGATTTTGAATCACTTTAACCTTGTTCAAAGCATCCTGAACTAAGTCACTACCCAATAGCCAAGCTCACTCGGCTCAAACCATCCCACCGGAGACTGACACTGTCTCCCATACAAAGCTTCATATGGAGCCATCTGAATGCTCGATTAGTAGCTGTTCTTGTAGGCAAACTCTGCGAGCGGTAGAAACTGATCCCAAGAACCCCCGAAATCAATGACACAAGCACGTAGCATATCCTCCAATACCTGAATAGTATGCTCGGACTGTCCGTCCATCTGAGGGTGGAATGTTGTACTCAACTCGACTTAGGTGCCTAACTCTCGCTGCACTGTTCTCCAAAACTGCGATGTAAACTGCGTGCCCCGATCTGAAACGATGGACATCGGCACACCGTGAAGGCGAACAATCTCATGGATGTAGATCTCAGCCAACCGCTCTAAGGAATAAGTAGTCCCAAATGGAATGAAATGTGCGGACTTGGTCAATCGATCCACAATTACCCAAATAGCATTAAACTTCCTCGAAGTCCGTGGGAGCCCGGCTACAAAATCCATGGTGATACGCTCCTATATCCTCTCTGGAATCTCAAGCCTCTGAAGCAATCTGCCCGGTCTCTAATGTTTGTACTTCACCTGCTGACAATTTAGGCACCGAGCTAGAAACCCCACTATATCCTTCTTCATTCTCCTCAACTAATAATGCTGCCTCAAGTCCTGGTACATCTTCGCTGCACCCGAATGGATGGAATACCATGAACTGTGGGCCTCCTCAAGGATCAACACACGTAGCCCAGCTACATTAGGCACACAAGTCCGAACCTGCATCCTCAACACCCCATCATCCCCAATAGTAACATCCTTGTCATCACCATGCTGAACCATGTCCTTAAGGACAAGCAAATAAGGATCATCATACTGGTGCTCTCTAATGCGATCGTATAAGGAAGACCGAGAAACCACACAAGCTAGAACCTGATTGGGCTCCGAAATATCTAACCTCACGAACTGGTTGGCCAAGGCCTGAACATCAACTACAAGCGGTCTCTCACCAACAGGAATGAATGCAAGGCTACCCATACTCACCGCCTTTCTACTAAAGGCATCAGCCACCATATTGGCCTTCCCGAGATGATACAAAATGGTGATATCATAGTCCTTTTGCAGCTCCAACCATATCCGCTGTCTCAAATTTAGATCCTTTTGTTTGAACAAGTGTTGGAGACTCTGATGGTCTGTAAATACCTCACAATAAACACCATAGAGATAATGCCTCCAAATATTCAACGCATGAACGATGGTTACCAGCTCCAAATCATGAACATGGTAGTTCTTCTCATGAGGCTTCAACTGACGCGAAAGCATAAGCAATCACTCTACCCTCATGCATCAAGACACACCCAATACCAATCTGAGAAGCATTAGAATATACTGTATAAGAGCCTGAGGTTGAAGGCAAAACTAGAACTGGAGCTGTGGTCAAGGCAGTCTTGAGCTTCTAAAAGCTCCGCTCGCACTCATCTGACCACCTGAAAGGAGCACCCTACTGGGTCAATTTGGACAAAGGCGATGTAATAGACGAGAAACCCTCCACGAAGTGATGATAATAACCGGCAAAGTCGAGAAAGCTCCGTATCTTAGTAGCTGAGGATGGTCTGGGCAAACTCTGAACCGCCTCTATCTTCTTTGGATCCACCTTAATCCCCTCATAGGACACCACATGCCCCAAGAACGGCACCGAACTAAGACAAAACTCACACTTGGAGAACTTGGCATAAAGCTTCTCCTCCCTCAGCCGTGGTAGTACAATCCTCAAATGCTGGGCATGCTCTTCCTGGCTACGTGAGTATACCAGGTATCATCAATGAATACAATGACAAACGAGTCGAGATAAGGCTGAAATACACTATTCATCAGATGGATAAATGCTGCTGGGGCGTTGGTCAGAGCCCAAAAGACATCACAAAGAACTCATAGTGACCATAACGGGTCTTGAATGTCGTCTTTAGGATATCCGAGTCCCGAATCTTAAACTAGTGATATCCAGAACTCAAATAAATCTTAGAGAACACCCTCGCTCCCTGAAGCTGGTCAAATAGATCATCACGCGGCAAAGGATACTTGTTTTTTGCTGTAACTTTGTTCAACTGCCTATAGTTGATGCGCATTCGCATAGTACTATCCTTCTTCTTCACGAAAAGGATCGCTGCACCCCAAGGCAATACACTAGACCTAATAAACCCCTTATCAAGAAGTTCCTGAAGCTGCTCTTTCAATTCCTTCAACTCAGCTGGTGCCATACGATACGGAGGGATAGAAATCGGCTGAGTGCCCGGCAACAAATCAATACCAAATTCAATATCCCTGTCGGGTGGCATGTCCAGCAGGTCTACAGGAAACACATCCGGAAAGTCTCGCAACCAACGGAACAGAATCAATAATAGGAATCTTAGCACCAACATCCCTCACAAAGGTCAAATATGACTGGCACTCCTTCCCAACCATCCGTTGGGCCTTCAGATAAAAAATCACCCTGCTGGGAACATAACCTAGAGAACCTATCCACTTGATCCTTGGAAACCCCGGCATCGCCAACGTCATGGTTTTAGTGTGATAATCCAGAATAGCATGACATGGAGACAACCAATCCATATCCAAGATCATGTCTAAATCAACCATAAAAAGCAATAAGAGATCAACTCGAGTCTCCAATCCCGCAATAGTCACTACACATGACCGATATACACGGTCCACAACAATTGTATCACCCACTGGCATAAATACATGAACACGGGGCATATCGAGAAAAATATGATAATACATACGAATAAGTGGAACCAGGGTCAAATAATATAGAAGCATCCCTGTGGCATAATGAGACAATACCTGTGATCACTATGTCTGAAGCAACGACATCTGGCCTGGCAAGACTAGCATAGAATCGAGCCTGACCGCCACCTAATTGGCCTCCCCCTATAGGGCAACCCATAGCTGCCTGAGCCCCACCCCGAACTGGCTGGGCGGGTGGTGGACTAACTGGTGCTAAAGTCGTGGCCTAACTCATCTGCTGAACTAGACCTCCCGTAAGGCGGGGATAGAACTTCTTCACATGACCCTACTTTCCATACTCAAAACACCCCCTCTTAGAAAATGGTGGCAAGTATTGAGGCGGACCCCAAGAACCATAATAACTACCAGAAGAACCTAGTGCAGATGAACCCTGAACGAAAGGTGCAAGAGATGAACTCTAAGCTAGGAGTGCACTAAGAGATGACTGACCCGGTCGAGCACTGTATGATCCATGGATAGCTAATGCACCACGATGAATTGGACGAGCCATCTGAGCGGGCTTATAAGCCGATCCACGAGGCCTCTTGGCCTCCCTCTTCTCACGCTCCTGACTACGAGCCATCTCTAGCCGCCGAGCAATATCAACCACCTCTTCGAACGTAGCACCTAATACCCTCTCTCGAGTCATAACAAAACACAACTGATAGTGGAGTCCATCAATGAACCTCCTAATCCTCTCCCTCTTAGTGGGAACCGACCAAACTGCGTGATAGGCCAACTCTGAAAATCTCATCTCATACTGGGTAACAGACATGCCCTCCTATCGTAGCTGCTCAAACTGCTTGCGCAGCTCCTCCCTACGGGTGTGTGGCACAAACTTCTCCAATTTAAACTCATGCCATGTAAATGGTGCTGCACCGACTGGCCTACGCCTCTCATAGGCATCCCACCATCTGAAGGCAGCCCCAATAAACTAAAATGTAGTAAATGAGACCCCACTGGTCTCCAGAATACCCGCCATACGAAGAATCCATTGGCACCTCTCCAAGAAATCCCGGGCATCCTCTGACTTAGCCCCACTAAATGATGAAGGTTGGGGTCTCCCAAATCTCTCTAGCCTCTTCTACTCATCATCACTCATAACGGGCCCACCTGGACCTAAGCAACTGTAACCGGCTGGGCTGGTAGTACCCCCGGTGTCTGAAGTCCCTGTATCACCTGCTCAAGGGTAGGGCCGACGAGAGTTTGAGTACCTCTCCCGGCCTGAGAAGTGGCTAGCATGGTCTGAATAGAAACTGCCTAAGCAAGGGTGGTGCAAACAGTCAATATCTGGGCTAGATCCTCTTGAATGCCTGGAACCACAATTGGCTGAGCTGGTGCCTGAGCTGGCCCAACTAGCTCAACCACATCTGGAATATGCTCCTGAGCTGGAGCAACTGGTGGATCTGCAGGTGCTGCTCTAGCTGCTGTACGAGCTGCACCTCTGCCCCTATCGCGACCCCTACCACGAGAGTGGCCTCTCGTGGCCCTAGCCGGTGGTACTGGTGGCTGTCCATCCGGTCCAGTAGCACGTGTCCTCCCAATCTGTGAGAGCATAGAATAACAAAGGTTTAGTTCCTGGGATCAATAAATTCTCAAGAATACAAGAATGTGAAGTTTTTCCTAAGATTCGGCAGCCTCTCGAAGATAAGTACAGATTTTGTCTCCGTACCGATCTGTAAGACTCTACTAAACCTGCTCATGACTCGTGATACCTATGTAAACTAGGCTATGATACCAACTTTTCATGACCCAAAACTCAACCTGTCGTGATGGAGGCTATCACGGTACTAAGCAAGCCGACAACTCAGACATTGCCAATACTTTCAAATTTAACATATACTAAAACAGGTTTAAATAAGTAAAACTCTCATAAAACTGGATAAAATGTCATAACTCAATACAGAAGTTTCCCAAAACGAGGGTGTCACTGAGTACATGAGCATCTATACGAATACAAGGTCTGATACACTGAATAAGTAAAATTAAGGGATAGGGGAGGAGAGTCAAGGTCTGCGTACGCCAGGAAGCTACCTCGAAAGTCTCTAAATGACTGAAAACTCTAAGAATGAGCAACCGCTATGATCAGAAACACCTGGATCTGCACACAAAGTGCAGGATGTAGCTTGAGTACAACTAACTCAATAAATAACAAATCTAACCTTTGGACTGAAAGTAGTGACGGGCTCGAACATTACAACCCACATACGGAATTAACAGTATGGAAATTTATGTAAAATATGACAGTAATATCTCAAAAATTCATAATCTGTAGGTAACGGTATAAAAATTTAGGCATGCTTCCAAGTTTAACAATTAAACTCAAAACAGATAAAATATATCAAGTCTGAATGATATGAGGAATATGTCATCTTTATATCTACATGCCAATGTGCATATCATATATGATGCAACATAACAAAAGCCTCGCGTACTCACAGTCTTGGAGTACTCAACCTAACTATCTCAATCTCACTTATCACACTAAATCACTCAGCACTGTACGGGGCAGATCCAACCTAGGGCAGATCCAGACCAAATGCCAATAAGTCCAGGGTAGATGCAGCCCAATGCGAATAAATCAATAGCATCTGCACTCACTGTGGGTGTGCAGACTCCGGATGAGCGGATCCAGCCCAAGTGCTATAATAAGCCAAATCCTGGCATGAATCAGTAAGGCATGCTATGACGTGCAGCCCGATCCCATAAATATCACTCATAAACCGGCCTTCGGCCTTACCCAGTCATCAACCTCCCCAGTCTCTCGGGCTCACAATACTCATGCAAAGCATCCCAAATCAATGATACATAAGTTGACAATATACGATAACAGAGATTGGGATATGATATGCAATGATGAATGCGACTAAGTACATAACAACAATTAAGCAAATAACTCAATAGCAAAGATGGACCACTGTGGGTCCCAATAGTACCAACATATAGCCTAAACATATTTTCTAGCATGAATCACAGCTCTAGTGCTTTAGCACTTAGACTACAATAATAATGTTCAGATAAGATAGCTATACATTTTCATGGAATCAACTAAATCACAATTATTATGGTGCACGCCCACACGTTCACACGCTCGTCACCTAGCATGCACGTCACCTCAACATCAATCACATAACATAAATTTCGGGGTTTCATACCCTCAGAACAAAGTTTAGAAGTGTTACTTACCTCAAATTGTGCAAAACTCTACTCCAACAAGCCCTTGCCTCGCGAAACGGCTTTTGAATACCTCGAAGATAGCCATAAACAATTCGATACAATCAACACGAGCTAGAGGAACAATTCCATATGAAAATATTAAGTTCTTAATCAAAACTCAAAACGTCAACAAAAGTCTACCCTCGAGCCCACATCTCAAAATCCAATAAAAGTCACAAAATCCGGAAGGCTATTCAACCACGAGTCCAACCATACCAAATTTATCAAAATTCACCACCAAATCGTCACTCAAATCCCCAAATTAAATCACCAAATCCCTAGCCTCAATCTCCCAAAATTCCACCTCAAAAACACACAAACTAGGTGGGAAATTCAATGGGGGAAACAAGATTATTTAACAACAATGATCACAAGTGACTTATCTCAATAAAACCCTCGAAATCCCTCTCAAAAATTGCCTTAGCCCGAGCATGAAATGTCCAAAAATGATTAAAACCTCGGAACCCTTCGAATTTAAATTCTGCTAGTGCTTTCGCACCGGGATTTCTTCCATTCTACGGTGCCCATGAAGGCCACTGCCTTCGCTTCTGTGGACCAGACTCCGCTACTGCGGAGTCAAACCTGAGCAAATTCCTTCGCTTCTGCAAAGCTTGCTCCCCCCCCCCCCTTCCGCTTTTCAGCATCTGTGGAGCCTTTCTCGCACCGCGGGCTCGCAGATGCGGTTGATTTTACGCACCTGTGAAGCACCCCATGCTAGTCCCAGCTTTGCTTCTCCGAGTAGCCAGCCGCACCTGCGATCAAAACCTTCACAAGTGCGATCACATCAGAAGGTTCACAACTTCAGCAATGCTTCGAGTCCCATTATCGATCCGTTAACCATCCAAAATCAACCTGAGGGCCCTGGGACCTCAACCGAATATATCAACAAGTCCTAAAATACGATACGAACTTAGTCGAGTCCTAAAAACATATCAAACAACATCAAAAACCCGAATCGCGCCTCAATTCAAGCATAATGAAAACTAGAAAATTCTAACTTCTACAATCGATGCGAAACCTATCAAATCAAGTTCGATTGACCCCAAATTTTTGCACACAAGTCATTAAGGATACAACGGACCTACTCCAACTCCCGGAACTAAAATTCGAGCCCCGTAACCATAAACTCAACTCTCGGTCAAACTTCTCAATTTTCAAAACTTCTAATTTTTCAAATTTGTCAATTTCAAGCTTAAATAAACTACATACCTCCAATTCACTATTTGGACACGATCTTAGGTCCGAAATTACCCAACGGAGCATTCAAACCCATTAAAACCCCATTCCGGAGTCGTTTACATTCAAGTCCACATCCAGTCAACCTTTACAACTTAAGCTTCCCACCTTGAGACTAAGTGTTTCAACTCCTTCCGAGACATCCCCGGATCCAGACTAGGCTACCCCGGTAAGTCACATAGCAAAAATTAAGCATGAAATAAGCATTAAATAGGGGAGTGGAGAGGTTTATTTGCTTAAAAAAAAAGAAAAAAAAAACCTAAACCCAAACCCACTTTCCAGTGGTATTAGCATGTTTACATGCTCATTCTGGAAGTGTACTAATGCTATATGAAGACTATACTGTGAAATTGGGATACTACAACACCGCCAGATCAAATGCAACCAAATCTCGACAATGCAGCTTATATTGCAACTGGAAAACAGTCGAAATGGATTGAAGGACAATCCAAACTGGTGATGATTGCTATTGTGGTTGAATAGAGGATTGGTCTATTACAACTCGATGATAGCATCTTAATGACAACACTGGAAATAAGCATCAAAGTCACTGGAATCAAACTGAAGCAGCAGAGAACATATAAGAAACTGACTTCTTTCTTTATCTTTTTTGTTGCGAACTTCAGGGAACTGCTTTAACATCAGAAGAGCTGATCGACGATGGAATTGAGAGCAGATCGACGCCAAAGCACTGTCGAATTAAAGACAGTAACCCACAATTACAGTGAAGAGATTCAAATGATAAAAGCTTAAGGTTCAAAACTGGCAGAAGACGACCTCCAGAGTAGTTGAAACATGGCCTATGTGCAGAATAATTCATAGAATGTTAGAGCATCTTCCAGTGGTATTAACATGTACACATGTTCATTCTGGAGATGTGATAATATTCTATGACAAATGCATTATAGGACATCGTATCAATTCATCACTGATTCTGCCAAACGACAGAAGGAGAGTCAAGGTCGACTGATAATCGATCTCAGTTCACAACCAACGATGCAATGTGAAGGATACTAGAAATTCTCGTTTGCCAATCCATTTGAATGCAAAACTTGGCGCCTGATGAGAGCAATAGAGGCGCTACATCTATGTTTTGCAGTTGGCGGGGAATATGCAAGCCTTTATGGATTGAAAGTTGGTTTTGATACGTTTTGTAATAGATAGTTTTTGCTATATTAGTAGATCTAGAATTAGTCGCATATTTTAAATTAGGAACATTTTTGTAAACTTTGTATTTCTTTAATTTTAATATATATATATATATCCTCTAGGCAATGTGCCTAGGGTAGTTGCTAAAAAAAAAAAAAAAAACCAAAAAAAAAAAACCCTTAAAAAAGCACGTATGCTTAGTAAAAGATCAGAACGAATGGAGCTCTGGCGATAAGGCGACAGAACTGCGATTTCAATCGCAAAGCTCTTCTGAGCTACCATGGCGACACCGCCTGTTACAACGCCGGCGGATAAGCCACCTCCGACCCAAGACCCAACTCCAGCTTCAACCTCGACCAATCCTCAACCCCTAGATTACACAAACATTTTCAATCCAGCAAATATGAACAGTGCGAAGACTACGAACCCTAAATCAGGAGTTCCAGTAGCACCAATCCCATTCAAACGAGCTGTTTTTCTTCACGGAGAGCCCTTCGTCAAATTTTCAGAAGCAGAAGTGAATAGAATGAATATTATTGAAGGACTTCAGTACGCAGTGCTGGGCAAGTTCTCATATGGATGGCCAGACATTCAAGAATTGCGTCGAATCATTGCATTACAATGTGGCATCAAAGGTGAATGTAACATAGGCTTTTTGAGAGATAAACATGTGCTGATTAGACTAACATTGTGGGAGGATTTTATTAAGATTACGTCAAAAATCACTTACTATCTTAAAGCTAAAGATGGATATGATTATCAAATGCGGCAATTGATTTATGATGCTAAATTCAAGCCCGAAGAGGAAACGCCAATGGCCATGGCTTGGATTTCTTTCCCGCACCTTCTGCCTACTTTCTTTGTTAAGGAGTGTTTGTTCTCACTTGCGTCAGCTGTTGGAAAACCACTGCACCTTGATATGGCTACAATAAACAAGACAAGGCCAAGTTGCACTCGCGTCAAAGTGCTGGTTGATCTCCTAGCAGATTTGCCGAAGAAAGATAGAATGGACATTGAAAATGAGTCCACTGGTGAAGTCAGAACTGAATGGGTTAAAATCCAATATGATTTTATCCCAAAGTATTGCAAACAATGTAAACTACAAGGCCACGACATGATTGAATGCTGGAGGATTCACCCAGAACTTCAGAATGATAAATCGGCAGAAAAATTTGAGGCAAAGAGCAGTGAAATACAAAGAAAGAATGAGAAGGGGAAAGGAAAAGAACCTCTGATGATCCTTTCAAGTGGTAAAGTTGTTGGAAATACAGGCCCGCAATGGAAGAAAACTAAAGATAACCGAGTGCAGAACAAAGTTAAGAAGACTTTTAATCAAGCCAAACCTGGTTTGGAAATGATAACAGCTGGTAATGCTACTCAACAACTTACAACAGCCAATAAATTTGACATTTTGGATACTGAAAAAAGCAATGGTGATGAGGATAACCAGTTGGAGGTGATTGAAGAAGCACCAACTAAAAAGATCACCCCTGCCCTTACATGCACTGCAGCTCCTCTGCTTTTGACAGAGCATCCATCTTGTTCTGCATCTGCCGTAGCTGCTCAGATTGTGAAATCACCAGATGCTGCAACTATGAAGAAGAACAACAACAACAAGAATAAAGCAGAACAAGAGAAGATGCAGATTGTGGGGATTGGAACTGGAAAATCACCTGCAAAATATGCAGCATTACCAATGCAGCAGTGCCCTGGTGCTTGACATAAAGTCTCCAGCAAAGTGACCAGCTCGAACGAGTTTGCAGTTATTGAATGCGATGACAATGGAGAACCAGACTCGACAATTCAAAATGAAAATATGATGTCCAAACAACTTTTTCCACTCTCCAGCATTGAAAAGGAAGTTCTGGCCATTGATATTTTGCCTACACCTTTGGGTGATCGACAGATTGCATCAAAGAACACTTTGGTGAATGAGTTGTCGGGCGACCTCAGTTCCAATACACCGCTGCTAGATTTTGAAAAGATCATAACGGATGCCCAAAATGCAATGATGGTGCATACCAATATGGTGGGACAACCATTAGTCACGTTGAACACCACCGTCTTTGAATCTTCACAGTCGGGCCAAGTTTCTTGGGCTGATCAAGAGGAGCATGTAGAAGAAGAAGATTGGGGGGATGACGATGGGGATTCGACTGATTATGTTGTCTTTGAGAGCAGCGGTGACGACCTGCCATCAGCAGCTTCGCCAACTTTGCCAAATACAGCTCACACAAAGACCGGACAGCAGCTGCGGCATCACACAGACCCTTCAGCAAGTGCACCAACAACTGCTAAGCATCGTCCAGATAGTGCGCACAAAGACAGTTTACTTTTGGAGGCTTTGTCTATAGTAGCACCAGCTGAGCAACAGCACCAGGAACCTTCAGAAGCTGGGCAGCTGCAACAGGCTCGAACAAGTACTCCACAGCCGCTGAGCACAGAAGTAAATATTAGGCGGCTTCCAATGAGAGCTGCGAAGCACAAACGTGATGTTGCAACCACGTCAATAAAGTCCCGCCGATCAAAACATAAGTCATGAATTTTGAATATTTTTTGCAAAGGGGGGAGGAAGAAGATAAAGTGTTTCAAATTGAAGAAATCATAACATTAGACAAGGAGGGGCAATTTTATAATTCTTACTACTTTTTAATATGTCATTTTATTAGCATTATCATATGTAATATCATCATAGAGTGTATTATAAACTCTATGATGATCATACAATATTTGGTACTCGCAAGTTCTTTCTTTCTACATGCTTGCTAATAGGTGAGGCTTTTATTTGCCTCAATAGGATTTATAAGGTAAGGTTTAGCTCGGTATGTGTTTGCTTAGCTCCTATGCCTTTGGATAAACTATATACCCAAGGCATATAGGCGACACTACTCGAGCTTCTGTCCCCCTTACTTGTATTTTCCTTTGCGGTTGCTATTATTATGAATAAAAACTTATAATTTGTCAAAAAAAAAAAAAGTAAGCACTTGTGGAAATAATTAGAGAGAGATTGAGGGATATTGAGAGAATTTGTGAGTTAAAAATGAAAGAATGGGGGGGTATTTATAGGTGGGAATAGGTAAAAAGTGTATTTATAAAAAGTTTGGGGTTAAATTAAAGTTTGGGGGCCAAAATGGCTATTTTCTGAAGCTCAAACGGTCAAATTGAAGCTCCAACGGCTAGATTTTAAAAATCTGGCCGTTGGCTATTTTTTTTTAAAAAAAAAAATTAAAATTTTACCGTTGGGCCCGCTGGGCCCGCTAGGCCCGGACCAGGCCCGCCTGGCGGTCCCGAGCCTGCCGGGCCTTTTGTTCTACCCGGCCCGTGATGGGCCTTACCCGTTAAAAGCCCAGGCCCATGAAGGACCGGACCACTAGGCTCGTTAGGCCCATTGGGACCGCGGGCCCGTGCCGGTCCCGGGCCCAGACCGTCGTGGGCCACAGCCTTATTGCCAATGTATTTCCCCAGCATCCACTTACAATCTTGGTACCATCTATGACAAATCAAATTATATGCTTTCTTAGATGACTCAGTGACCTCGATCTTAGGGCAGTTTTTTATGCTGTAAATTCACACCGCGCTGCTGAGGCGAACCTTTTCACTGAAAAGCATATTTTTACAGAGCTTCATTGGTCTACTTTCATCATACATTATTGTATGAATGTCATCAAGATTCCTTGTGAAGGCATTCACATCCGGCATACTTGGCAAGTAATCAAGGTAAGGAATCTCCCTTGAATGAAAGGACACACGAGACTCATAAATTGTTGGTATAACGGTAAGTGGAGTCTGCATATAGGGAGCATGCTGAGTGGTGGCATCATCCTCCATTGTCAAATCTGGTTGCTCATTCTCACTCTCATATGTGAAGTGTGGTTCCTCATCGTCGCTCTCACCAGGGAAGGGTGTGTTATCTCCGGACTCATCAGTGTTGTTGTCATAATCACTGTCATCTTCCTCACTCTGTATATCTGTCATATCCTGATTCAATATACTGTCACCGCTCATTGAGTCTCACGACCCAAAATTTACATAGTCATGATGGCACCTAATCCAATCCGCTAGGTAAACCAAACAATAGTTAACCCAACTTTAATGAAAATGATAAGAAATCAATAAGTGAAATAACTGAATTTCTATACAATAACCCAAGCATTGGTAGTACAAATCATGAGCCACTAAGACTTAGATATACAAAGCTGGTATGAAAATAAATACATCATCTATTAGAAATATACATGAACATATTACAAATCCAAAACTATCAAGGACAAGTGATAGCTATATCTGGAAGCAGGTACATCTTCAATGCCAGCTCCCACCATACACAGCAGTATCAGCTCCAAGATCTGCACGCAAGGTGCAGAAGTGTCGTATGAGTACAGCGACCCCATGTACTCAATAAGTAACAAACCTAACCTCGGACTAAAGCGGTGACAAGCTCATAACAAGGTCAGTGTCCAACACAAATGATCAATAACAATACATGATATAATGATGACAGTAGAATAAAATAATTCAAGAGATGTCATATTTAGCTCGTTCCCAAATACAAAAAATTAGACATGCTTTCCAAGTATAACAGTCAAAGCCCAAATTTTTCTCTGAAATCACTAACAAATGAGTTCAACAAGGAAATCGTTCCCAAACATTTAACAACAGATAAGACATTTCATTACTATCTAGCATGAGGAAAATACATTCAAGTATACATGCCAAGTCAATAACATCACAGTGAAATCATCAAGTACCCTCACTCTCAACACACTCAAGGTGCCTGGCACAAATGCCCTCACTATTACACACGACTACACTTAGCAATGTACAGGTACCTGACACAAATGCCCATCACCATCACACACACAATTATTCAGCACTGTACGAGTGCCTGGCACAAATGCCCCTCACCAAAGCACATATATACCATTGTGCATGTGCTCACTGTAATATCAGACTCCGAAAGGGTGGATGTTTGCCCAAGCGTTAATCAATAATCAATCTGTTGCGAATTGTAAGCCGGTCCAAATAGCAATCACAATACGGCTCTATGGCCCACATCAATCATCAACAGCTCAAGTCTCAATGGCTCACTATCTCATAAAAGTCAGCCTAAACAGTATCACATATAGAAGACAACAACATCCTGTGATATGACAAACAAATAATGTACAGAGACTAAAATATAACATGTGAAGATTTATGACTGAAAATCTGACTACAACTAAGGCATACAACTCAAAATTGCAAGAATAGCCCTTATCATGTCTCAAACAAATAAGTACACAGCCTAGACATGATTTCTAACATGAATCATAGCTCAAATTATCATGCAAGTATAGAAAATACGGATATAACGAGGCATGAAAGCAAACTAGTCTCATAGTAGCCTAGAGTCTACCCAGTTCACGAATACACGGTGTATGCACACACTCTCATCACCTAGCACGTGCATCACCCCCAACACATCTCAATACATAGGTCAGGGATAATTACCCTCAAACCAAGTTTAGATATGTTACTTACCTCGAACAAGCTAAAATAATATCGAACAAGCCAAAAAAATACTCTAAAAATGTCATCCCGCGCGAATCGACCTCCAAACAGCTCGAATCTTGCCAAAGCAACTCAAAATAATCAAAAATAATGCCATAGGAAACATACTCAAATGATAAAGGTCGAATCTTTAATCTTACTCATAGTCAACCAAAAAGCAAACCCGGACCCGCACCCCAAAATCTGACAAAATTCATAAATGCCGACAACCCCATTCGAATACGAGTCCAATCATATTAGTTTTACCCAAATCCGACTCCGAATCAATAATCAAATTTCAATTATTTACTTTAGAAAAGTTTTGAAAAAAGAACCCGATTTCTCTTTTAGATTCATCAATCAAATGCCAAAATCAAATATAGAATCATGTAAAATAATCAGATTCGAGTCAAAAATACTTTCCCAATTCAAAATCATGAAAATCCCCTCCAAAATCGCCCAAACCTTTTTCTCCTAAATATTAATATGATAAAAGTAGTAAAACCCCCGAATATAATATCTTATAAGCACTGCTCAATTGTACCCTACGCGATCGCAGTTTTACATTCGCGATCGCGATACACAAAATCACATTGCCACAAAAATGCTCTACGTTCGCGACACTGACCACGCGAACGCGATGACCTCAGATGCCAGACCCTCGCTATGTGATCGCGTACCACATATGCGAACGCGAAGAACAAATCTATCCAGCCCAATTTCCATATCCGCGAATTGATGGCTCCTACGTAAACGCGGTGAACTACAAACCCAACTAACCAATTACTCAACGCGATCGCGAAGCTTAACTGGAGCACCAGAAAACCAGCATCTTATAGAAACTCCGAAATGGTTCGAAATCAATCTAAAACACAGCCGAGACCCTAGGGACCTCGCCCAAACATACCAACAAGTTCCAGCACACACACGGACTTACTTAAGGCCTCAAATCATTAAAAATAACATCAAAAGCATGAAGCATCGATCAATATCAATCTCTTAAGTTCATATACTTCACACTTCGGACCAAGCATCCGATTCAAGCCTAACCAATTTGGAATCTAACCAAACTTTGCACAAAAGTCCCAAATGACATCATGTATCTATACCAACTCCAGGAACAACAATCCGAATCCGGTAACCTGGAAGTCAACTCCCCGTCAAACCTGTGAACTTTTCAAATCTGCAAATTGCCAACTTTCACCAATTAGAGCTAAAACTTTCTGAAAACATACGAATCAAAATACGGGCATACGTGCAAGTCCAAAATCACCATATGGACCTAACAGAACCATCAAAACTCCGAACTAAGGTCAAATAAGTCAAACTTGGTCAATTTTTCTAACTTAAAGCTTCTAAAATGAGAATCATTCTTCCAAACCAATCCTGGACCACTCGAAAACCAAAATCGATTGCACACGCAAGTTGTAATGCATCATATGAAGCTACTCAAGACCTCAAACACCAAACGGAATGCAAATGCTCAAAATAACCAGTCGAGTTGTTACACTGAATTAGGATAGGACCATCATGTTGCTCATTTTCACTGTACAACCAATAAATATTTAATATTTCGGAGGCATCTCAACATAATACATTAACTTTAACTCTTAAACGTACCATTCATAATTTGAAGATAGCCCATGATGCACATTATCGAATTGACGATGACTCCAGGATGGACCAGCATGATCTACCCCTCCAAAATTAGGTATATTTCATCTATTGGTTGGTTCATAACTTGTAAAATTTATATCTGACCGATAACCCCTATGAAAGATATAAGAGTTAGTACGATTATGATACATAAAATATATTTCTACTACAACAGGGAAAATTGTAATTTACCACTCGGCTTGTGAATTCTGTAAACTTGGCGACCCTCTATGTTGCTGCATTAGGAGAAATTATGCCATCGCTCCTCATTAACCCGTGGAGATAAATTGAGATCTGGCCAGACTCTTTTGTACAGAACCTGTTCGGATAAAACAACTTCGAAAATACCACCAGATGATTGAGTGTTAGCTATATTTTGCGGAACATCAATATTGTTGATGTCTTATGACTTTACATACATTTCCAGCACTCTTAACATAAGAACATCATTGTGTTCATCCGGAATCCTCAAAAAATCTCGCAGAGTTTCACCGTCGTCGATGTTAAGCTCGACATAACAAGCAACACCTTGCGGAGTAAGCGAATACGGATTTCTTCCGAATACCTTAAGATTAACCGAACATTTACTCATACTCATTCATTTACAAATCAGAGATATCAATTTGTCGTACTCTAATGTGAGTCGCACCTTAACAATACACTGTGGAGAACAACTGTAGTGTACCGAGTTATTTTCCGCCACAACCTCATCGCCCCAATATAATGCAACCCTAATTTTTCGTTCATCAGATATTGTGGCAAGATTCAAAGAGAAAAGGTATATTGATGAAGATGAAGTGGTGTATAAAGGATGCTGAAGAACAAAGTATGGTTTAAATTCACTCAAGAATGATTCCGGAATGAACATTCGACCTTAAGTAAGTAGTTGGGATGCCAAATATCAATATAGCAAATCCAATAAATGCGCTATATAGTTAATTATTATGACAGCTCAATTGCTCAGTATAGCGCATGTAATAAATGAGTTGTACACATAGCGCATGTATTACAGGCGCTATACAGTAAATTATTATGACCGTTAAAGTATAGCGCATGCTACAGTTTTACATGCGATATATATATATATAAGTGTGTTCATCTCTTTTTTCCATCTATTTTGATCTCTTAAGTAAAAAAAAAAAAAAAAAACAACATTTAAGTTCCGGACTCGATTCAGGGACCCTTAATTTCCTTGCTTATATGTACTTTTTCTTATCGTTGAAAGTATAAGCACACTCGTTGAGAGAATGACTTAATAAGAATTATTTGATTAATTTAGCCATTATGTCTCCTCAAAAAGATGAGTAATAGCTGTTGAGAGATACTTAAAAAATGCTACTATGGATCACTTGCAACAAGAATAGATTTGAAGAGGAAAAAAAATTATAATACTTTCTGATTTCCTAAAGCTGTCACTTATTTACCATTTTTTTTGTGTGTGTGTGTGAGACTTAAAAACAACGACCAATGGAGTAAGAGACGTAAATGCGATCAGTATTTCTCAAGAGCTACATTACAATCACTGGCGATTAGGGCGTAAATGGTTCGGTTAGACCGATTATTTTGTAAAATTCGTGTCACATTAATTTTTTGATTATTCTATTATGTATAATTAAAATTGAATTTTTCAAAACCAATCCAATCATATCGGTTTTTCTTTGGTATCGGCACGACTCGATTAATTTTCGGTACTTATAAAAATATCATGTAAAAGTCACTAGTAGAAGTAGAATACAATAACATACGTATTTTTATAAGACTTAGCAAAAAAATTTTGACATTTTTACATTTGAAAGGGTGATGAATTAAGAAAATATGAAAGATATCTAGAGTATAAATCCATCAACTATTCTACAACGGCGTAAAAGAAACTAAGCAAATAAATACAAAGAAAATATAAATCACACGAGTGGAAAGATATCAACCAAGTTGGGACTGAAACTCAAGAATAAAGTCTATAGAAGATTCAATATTCAAAAAGATAAATCTAAATCATACGAAAGAAAACATATTCAACACATTGTAGTTTGCTACTCATAATCGCTACAATACCTTATGTCTTAGCTTGTTAGTGAATATGTTAGAAATAATTTAGTTTCAATAGGAGTAGCATAATAAGTTTGGGAATTAGGATTTTGAGTTTAATTACTTATTGGCTTGTAACTGCTTTCATAATTCCAAGACCAAGAAAAAATTTAATGCTTTATTATTTTTAAAATTAATATATAAATATTTTCACATGTAATTTTATTCAGTACGGTTCGGTATTTTTTGGTTTATTTTCATAAAATAAAAAACCTACCTAAATTATCGATACGATTATATATTTATATTAAAATTTATTATTTTATTTTAAAAAATCTGATAATCGGTTAGGTACGATACGGTTCAGTCGGTTTAAGCAGTTTTTAAATATCCATTGACACCCTACAAGGGGTACATCCACACGTATGACTCCATTTAATGTAATTTAACTGACGATCAGAGACTTTATACATCAGATTATTTTATCCTTTAAGTTATTCATTAGATTATTAATCTCATTTCAAATTCTCAAAACTTTTCACAGCAATCCAAACAGCACATTAAAGTAGGCATTCGAACAATATTTGAATTGAAGTTAAAAAGGAAGAATATTTGGATATAATTTGTGAATTCTCTCTCAGCGACGAGTATGGTTTCAGAACTAATGCATCTTCAAAAGATATAGAAGAAAGGGGTCTGCACACGAACCATAAAATGGCTAATCCATAACAAATGAAAAGCTATTTGACTAGGACAACAATTTTCTCCACGTTTAAGCTATTACAGATAGCACAGAAAATTAAACCATAAAGTCGTACCAAAACTTGAAAATAATTACTAGACTAGACTAGATAATCAGGCGAAATTGTTTTAGTAACTTAAGCTTAACAGGTTATCAGATTGTGGGTAGAAACTAGTTTTTCGGAGTTATCTGGTAAGCTGGGCAATGCCCGTAGAAAGTTGAAAAGATGTCTCCTCCAGATGCCTTATCTAGAACGAACTCAAAGGTAGAACAAGCAAAACTGATTTGAGGTGTTGAACTGCTGATAAAGTGAAAGATAAAGAACAAACGGATGCTTTATTTCTTAACTTGGTATGATTAGTAGTTGGAGGTAGCAGCTCAGAGGTAGTGAAACATGTCATGGTTCAGTGTGAATCTCACTGTTTTAGTATCTAAAGAAACAGTACTTGAAACATCTTAGATAGTAAGCACACTGAAAATGCTGAATAGAGTAGCACAACTGACATTCATCATTCCCCAACAGTACTCTAGCCTACAGGCTATAGTCAGTGATATTCATGGGAATTGGGATATATCATGGTCGAATTAGTACTATATTTGGAAGCGAGATACATGCGTTCACATTTTAGTAAGTGTTCTTTTTACCTTGCATTGAAAGAGTTAATTTCAATGTGATTGAGCAGAATATTCTAACGTGCTATTTATTTGTAGTCAGTCTCTCCCCTTTTTCTCCTTAGAAGATGCAAGTGCTACCGAATATTTACCATCTATAAACATGCACATGCATAAACCTTTTGACCCAGTAAAGCGGAGAGGGCAGGAACCAGGTAAGGCAGGATAACTACGATCATATTAACCTGTAAGACATTGTTATTAGGCATTACCTAACCACATTTACCCACTCCAAAAAAGAAAAAGAAAAAAGAGAGGAGAATAATGATATTATGATTTGGAAAAAACTATTACAATGGCAAGGAGTAATGAGACAACCTAGGGGATGGAATGAGGAATTACAATGGTGTGTGAGAGTAGCAGAGGAAAAAATGCAGTAGCTATGTCTCTAGATGCAGCTGTTTACCATGTATGGCAGGAGAGGAACCAAGTTGTATTCCAGAACAAAACAAGGCCAGTAGAAGCTATCATCAAGATGATTATTCAAGAAGTATTTGTGAGAGGAAGATGAATCCAAAACTGGGCAGTAGATTAAATAGATTGAACTTCTATCCTAGTTAGAAATGTTGTTCTTAGTTGTGTGGAGAGATACGGTTCTGCATACTGGGGATGTCCAGTATGTCTCTCTTTCTCTTTTTTCTTTGAGCTGTAACTTCCCCATTGGTAATAAAAATAGTTTTATTTACCAAAGAAAAATGATATTATGATTTGTGAATGAGTTTAACTTCTGTGCCAACAATGTAAAACTTTTTTGCATCATCAGAACCTACAACAGGTACCTCTCTATCATAGGTCTAAATTGATAAACTAGAAAAATAAAGTAATAGTATCATGGTGTAATAGTAAACAGTACACTGATAGTGTAAAAATTCCCCTTACACTGCCGGTATGTATAAGTTAAATCCTTTGCGAATAGGTAATCAGATGCTGAAAAGAAACCAGTTCAACAGCACGGTAATATAGACAATACCAAGAGGACTTCAGAAAATAACATAACAAAATATATAAAACAAGGAACTACCGGAAAGTAATAGTTTAGACTCAGTAAGGCAGCAGACCTCCAACCTTCATCCAAGATTAATTCCTATTGAATGATCAGAAACTCCTCCTGATAACTTTTTTTTAAATGGATCTCCTCTCGGTAACTTGCAGAGAACCAAATTTGAAGCTAGAAGACGACCAAATATAATCAGTCCCATTACACAACATGACAGCCTTCTGGACAGGGAAGGGGCCTTTCTTTCTGATTGGTGTAGGCTTTAAGTTACACTACTAAAATTTGTTGTTCAAAATGGAAGCCAGCAATATAAATACATACATCTTTACTCAGAAGCAAGACAAAAAGTTCCAGACAAGAAGTTTTCATTGCATGATGTATATCTCTGCTAATAAAGCATGATAAAGTCCTCTTTCAGACAGTGAAATTGTCATTAGATGATGTATGTCTCTGCTACTAAAGCATGATAAAGTTATCCAGACAGTGAACTTAGTATTACATTGATAGAAAATTCCAAAGCAAATTTTGACATGCATGTTGCTTAAGGGAGACATGAGCAGATGTTTTGGATTTTTTTTTTTTACAGGGAGGACAAAGGAAAGGAAAGGAAAGAAGACGGTGAATTTAATCTATTTGCTCCAAATTGCCTTTCTGGAGAGAAAAGATGGGAGAAGGAGATAATCGTTGGGTTAATATCATGGACAAAAACTTAAATTTCTTTCTCATCCAAAAGTGAGTGGAAAGAAAGAACCTTGTGTATAACCAAAGAAGACCATAGGCTTGTGAACAAAATGAATACTTCATTAACTAATATTAGCGTCAAATGACATCCATTCCTTTCTTTGATTTCCTAATCAATCAAAAAATAAGAACTTAATACTCCTGTTCTCCTCAACATGATCTCCTTTTTCTTTTCTTTTCTGTATTCTTATTTTTCCTTCCTTCATGTCAATCCAAGTTTTGGTGTCAGAAGAAATGGTCAAGAACTACCTAGTTTCAAGCAATTTAGCTATTTATCAATAGAAATCAAAGAGATAGGTGATGACTTGCAGATATATGGAGTAAGATTAAGAGTTTTATACAAATAAGCAAGTCATACAGACAAGTGTTCAGTTAAAAGTTAACCTTTAGTAATCAATACAAGCATTTAACACTAGCAAGAATAACCCAATTGCGCTCTTCACTAGCTATGCTCTCAGGATCTGTCACATGCATGGATCAGGGGTTATTCAAGAAACCATACACCAAAAGGAACCCAGATATTCCAAATCATTATTCAGACATCTTTGATCATATCAGAAAGGCCAGGATTATTTTATTGTAGTAGAATCAAATCAGGACTAGCGTTGCTCCACATTTGATCATACCCTGCATCGCTTCAGTATTATCCGCTCTTATCCTTCTTTTTTGGTGTTGTATATCAAGGTTTTATTCGCAGAACTATAAGCAATTCATGTCCTCCTGCCGTTTATCTCAACAAAATTGCATCAGTAACAATATTATTCAGGCAGAACACGAGTTGAGTTGAGGACAGATGCACAAACTGAAGCCTGAGATTATAACAGAGAAAACCACCAGTGCACTCTTGACAGGTTGACAATCCATGATTCCTTGCTAAGGAACACGGAGTCCATTTTGCTATCTGTTTCTTTCTAATAAAAACAATTGATAAATTGCTTTTATCTCGCAAAAATTTACTTTCTGCTTCTGATAAGACGCGACATTCCCACAGCAGACAAACTGCTTCTGTTCAAAACACCTTTCTTTTTGGTCAAAAACCTCATACTTTTTTCTTTTTTCTTTTCATTTCTTCCACATTATTGACTCAAATATCTCTAAGTGCACTGAGAAAGATAAGCCTTCCTCCTAATTCAATATAGAACATGTTATAGGGAGCATAAACTCAAATGTCAAAGGGCACCCAAATAGTTTCAAACTTTCATAAATTTCTGTAGTAGCATTAATGACTCAACATTCTGTTTACACTGTGGCGCTGTCGAATGGTAAAGTACACAAACTATCAATTTCATACTGTCA
Source organism: Nicotiana obtusifolia (assembly GCA_002018475.1). Classification (NCBI taxonomy): domain Eukaryota; kingdom Viridiplantae; phylum Streptophyta; class Magnoliopsida; order Solanales; family Solanaceae; genus Nicotiana; species Nicotiana obtusifolia. The sequence goes on along the minus strand of MCJB01014136.1, from coordinate 54,680 downwards.
TACAAATTGACAACCTTACATACATTGTACCCAATGTAAAAATTAAAGGAACTTGCTATAAAAAGAATCAACATACTCACCACTAAGGGAATATGCACATCCTATCAAATCTTTTCTTATATGAAGAGAAACTACAATCTCAAGGAACAACTTCAAAATTGTATCTAACCTGAAAATCATCGATGAGCCCAGCTCCAACGCCAGTACGCGTTCCATTTTTCCTCCTCTCATAATCATTATCATCCGTAGGCAACTCATGGCGACAAACAGGACAAGTATTATGTATATTTAACCACGGCACAATACAGTCCCAATGGTAATAATGGGAACAAGGAAGCTCAGTCACCTTCTCCTCAACCAAAATCTCATCTTTACAAACAGCACAAGCCATCTTGTTTTCTTCGTCCTTCAAAACCACCAACGGAAGATCTTCAACAACAGATTTAGCTGCTGGTGGACTACCCTTCATCAAGGTCCCTTCACTTTCGAGAAATTGCCCAAACAAGGCATCACCATATTCAGTATCATCATTTCCATCAAAATCGAGGCTTCTCTCGATATTATTAACCGCCAATAGAACTTCCCATTCTAAATTCCTCACCGGCTCATCATCTCCACCGTTAATTGAACTCGAAATATCTGAAGAAACTGATATTTCTTCAATCCCATCAATCACAGAACTCAAAAAGTCTCTATCTTCAATCCTTTCATTGACTTCTTCCCACTCGAAATCTTCATTCAAATTTTGATCAATAACCCTAGACTCCTCCGAATCGGAATCTGACCCGATACCCACAACCCGAAGCCCATCACCCGTATTGTTAAACACGTTAGATTCTGAGGGAAGAAAATCCCCATCAAAATCAGATCCAAAATCACCGTACGGAAAACCCCTAGAATTAGGGTTTCTATTATCAAAATCAGGGTCTTCTGTAACGAACAGATCCGTAACGAAATTCATTTGATCTTCATCGACGTAAAATGAATTCTCAGAATCCGGATCTGAATGTACGGATCCGGGTCCTGAATTGGGGCTGAAGTTGAAATTGTTAAAAAAGGTGTGATTAGGAGGAGAAAGGGAGTCGAAATCGAAAGCGAAGGGATTTGGGAATTCTTCATCATCATCGTCGTCGGCCACGGCCACGGTGGCATATGTGGTGGTTGTCGGGAGGTGGAAACGGTGGATTCTAGAAACTTCTGCCATTGATGAATTGAAGAAGACAAAGTGAAAGATTCAATTTGAATTTTTAGAGAAAAGGGGGGCGGTCGCCAGTTGCCACCGATGGAATTTGCTGATTTCGCAATTTTTTCCGGTTCACTCGACCCGTTGTGGCGTTGTCTGCCTTCGGGTGGTAGGCAAGCAAATACTATTTTATATTTTTTCTTTTTAGTATCTTAACAGATAAAACCATGGCAGTTTTTTGTTATTTATGTAATAATAATAATTAAAAAGAAAATGGTCTTTGATCTAGTCCCTCTATGCTAAAATATTTAAAAAGCATTAACTACATTTTTTGAGATAGAAACGACTGTTACGGTAGATGGATTCTCTTGGTTGAAATCAAATTTATATGTATTTGGATATGAATTTAAGTTTTACATATTGATTAGATAAAATAATATTTATAAAATCGGATTATTGATAAAGTAACTATAACTAAATGTCAACAATAAATACTAATTGATAACCTATAATTAACTTGCTATAATTCGTTAAACTACTATTATGCATTTAACTTTAATCTTTTGATAATTGGGAGGACTATTATGTTTCATCGATAAGATATTTGAGTCTAAGTTCCAAACATAAGATATGATTTTGGGGGTCTACATCTAGAATCATTGAGTTCAGTCGAGTATGATGTATATATTTTATCTTTTTTTTTTTTTTTTTGGGGGGGGGGTCTGCGAATCGTATACAAAGTGTGAACTGATCAAATTGAATCCTCAAAACCTACGAGGCTAAGCCGAGAGTGATGCAATATTGCAATGGATCTGTTTCAATATATGACTTTTTAAGCTGACAGTGTAATATAGAGAAATCAATCTAGAATCTCTAAGGGTGTGTTTTGTACAAAAAAAAAAAATTATTTTTCAATAAATATTTTTAAATTTTTTCATGTTTGGTTGACTTAAATGTTTTAAATTTTTTTTTCTCATGAACTCGTTTTTCTCTCAATGGAGCCCTATCAAAAGAAGGAAAAATATTTTTCAAAACTCTTTTTCAACATTTCCTACTATATTTCACATCCCACCAATCCACCCCCACTCACCCCTACCCCCTCACCCCCATCCCACTCCCACCCTAAATAGAAATATTACTAAGAGTACTTTCTTTTCATGTTGTAGATAGAGCATTTTCTTTTTTATTTCAACAAAATGAGTATTTTCTTTTCATTATGTAAAAGAATATTCTCTTTAATTTCAACAAAAAAAAATACTTTCTTTTCATGATATAGAAAAAAGTATTTTCTTTCATTTCAACAAAATGATTAGTAAAAAATATTTTTTTTCATTTCAACAAAATGAGTATTTTCTTTTCATGCTATAGAAAAAAAATTTCTTTCATTTCAACAAAATGAGTACTTTCTTTTTATGTTATACAAAGAATACTTTCTTTTTCGACCAAAAAAATATTTTCTTTTTAGGTATGGAGCAAAAATTTCAACATTGTTTTGACACGGAAAAGTAAAGCAGTATATTAGTTCCTTTGGGTTTCCGTGAATTTTTATAAAAATAATTAAATACTTGAAGAAATAGAGCCCTGAAAATGTTGGGTATTTGGGAAAAGGGGGAGAGGCAGAGCACAGAAAACATGGAGATTTTAGAGAATGGGAGTGAGGAAAGTAGCATAAAAATTAGTTCCCAAAAAAATATTTTTTACTCTATAACCAAATACTAGAAAATATTTTCCGAAAAAAATTTTTTGCTCACCAACCAAACAAGAGAAAATAAATGATAAAATCACTCATTTTCCTGAAAAACATTTTCCTTAATACCAAACACACCCTAAGATGCATGGAAATGTCAATGTGGCAGAACAATAGCTGCGACTAATTTCTCTACTTTTCTTTTTATATTTTTTCTACTCCTGAAAATTTAATTTATTCACTTTGATATTGCCAATTTCCAGGTATTATTTTAATTTATCAATATATTTTTTGAGTATTATAATTAAAATACTCTCACACTACCTCTATAATAAAAATATTTTATTTAAGATCTTATTTTGCTGCTTGAAATTTTTTCAATTTTCAAAGTCATTAAAACTTTAATATCTTAAGTAACATTATTTACGTTATTTTATATTTTAACTTACCCCGAAGTATAAATCGTCATAAGTTATCTCAATCTATAATACGTCTTTCTATAATTTTTATTTTTAAATATTATAATTTTTTTAATTAATATGTCACCTATAATTTTTATTTTCTATAATTTTTTTATATCAAAAATCTTATCAGACTTGGTCCTAAAATTTCTAAGTGACTTTTTCTCCATATTGTTTTAAAGTTTTTTATAGAATTCTATCATATAATATTAATATTACTATTTAAAAGAGTATTATTGATCATAAATTAGGTTAAAAAAATATGAATTGATAATATTTTATAAAATTTAAGCAAATAGAATCCAACAAATAGATTCTCCTTTTAACAATACTTAAATAGTTTTTTCATATAATATAAATTATAGCTTGTAATCAATGACCTATGACCAATTTAAAATAGAAATTAAATTGCTAAGTGCTTTATTCCTTGACATTACTATTTCCTTGAAATTTGCTAATTGCTTTATTTATTTATTTTACTTTTAAAATTGAGACTTTTTTGGTGATGACACTTGTCATCCCATCCTTTTTTAATTTATTAATTGTTTTTTGATTAAATAGAAAATTTTATTCAATCAAGTACAATTATTTACAAGCACACCTACTCATTAGACTCTAGAAACAGGATCACACAAAATAACTATGAAATTCTCGCTAGATTAACTAATATCAATTTCAGGCTATCAGTTGTAGCAGCAAGAATCATTAGGTAGCTATTAGCCTGAATAACCTATTAGTCTATCTAGTTCACTCTTCCATTTGGAGTATCTTTGCCCTATAGTATGCACTTGTACAGCTATTTCGTTCAATCTGTCTATATTTGCTCTCTTCAGTTATTGAAATCTTTTGCTATTTCTTTTCATCCAAACATGATAGACTGTAGCTGCAAATATGAAGGCAAGGATGGCTTTTTTGGATGTTTTCTTCTTTTGTGTTTGACAGCCATACTAGTTCGTCATTCCATGATCGCACGTGTCTCTGCATTCCTGTCCAGTGAAATAGTTTTTGCCATATAGTCTTGGAGTAGATGCATTCAAACAATAGGTGAGTGAATGTTTCTTCTGTATCTGTTGAGCATAGCATACGCTCACTCTGCACTTGTATTCCCCACTTTTGTAGCCTATCTATTGTTGCCAATTTGTGTTGAATTTATTAATTTTTCTAAGTGAATACAAGTTTTTATTTATTAATTTTGTTTAGTATTTTATTTATTTATTTTGGTTTTTAAAATTTAAATTTTGCTTGTGATGACACTTGTCATTCTATCCTTGAATTTTGTCAAGTATTTTATGTTATTTATTTTGCTTTTTACAATTAATTTTTCTAATGATGACACTTGTTATATTGTACTTGTTTTGTTATATTGTACTTGTTTTGCCTCTAAGTGCTTTTTTGTTAGTTTTATCTCATATAACATCAAAGTAATATAATAAAAATTTAATATAGCCGATTCTAATTTGTATGTGATTAAGGCGCAAGTGTATCTATTTGCTGCTAAGGAATAGCTATGCTGGTGGCAGGAATCTGGAAAGAAGTTGCAGAGATGAGAAACGTGGACAGATTGAATAACTACGCAAAGAAATGATCTTAAAGCACTTGGCAGAAACAAGAAAGAGGGGAACAAGATGCCCTTAAATGTTTGTACGGTTTTCTAGATCACTAATAAAACTGTAGGTAGAATCTACTCGCCTTCGTCTCTTAGTTGGCATTAGCAAATTTTGCTTGCAAAGTACAAAGAGATGATTCGAAAGTAAAAGCATGAGAAGTTTCCATGCATAGATGGAAACGAAGGCCACAGAGCCTCTTCTATCCAGCAACTATCGCCTATTACAGCTGACTTTTCGCTCCTTCTGTATCTTTATCTTGGATGGCTGAGCCACAGTTCCAAAATTCAACATGAAAGCTAATTTGTGGAGTTAATCTGAATTGAAAAACTATGCATACGTAAGAAACTGCTATTTATAGTCACAAAGAGGGGGG
>MCJB01014136.1:29894-49349 GCA_002018475.1 Nicotiana obtusifolia | reverse complement strand
CTGATGTATTGAGGAACGAGTTCCAGCTGACAGGGATATATTAGATATGCCCTAGATCCATTCTCATATTTGATAATTTGAACATATTTTTGTGAACGTTATTTGATATAAAAAAATATATGGCATTTGGTATTCTTTTATCATAGTTATTATTAATTGCTTGATTAATCTGATAAGGTCCTTGATTAAATTGAGATTTGGCATCATGATGAAGATCATCATGATGATGATGGAGATATGATCATTGAACCGGCTTATTGGATAATTCCTAATTGTTAGAATTACCATAAACTGTCAACGGGATATTCTCTTGAAAAATGTGATGTAAGAGTTTTCTTTGACCTGAGATCGTCATAGTAATTGACAAGTTATTTATTGTGCTTTGATACTAGACACCTATGGCCCTAGAGCAATAGTTCAAAGGATATTGGCTACGATTAAATACTTGTAGAATTAATTTTTGATCAAGATAGAATTTGTCAACTTTTTGGTAATGAGTTTAAGCTTCATGTTGTCATGAATTATAAACGACCAAATTAAGACCTTGGCCAGAGCAATTGAATGAAAGAAGAAAAGAGTTTCTTAGGTCATTCAATGGTCAATTATATTTGACATGAACACATAGTTGGTCGCCTATTGGGATTTGACGGTTAAACCATATCCTAGGATGATCCAAAGCTTTAAGGACAGAAGGAATTACTACATTATTCTTCTACTGGTTCTTCAGAGTAAATTGTATACTTCATTCTATCCGATCGTCGAGGAGCCACCCTTGATTAGTATATTGACGTGATCAGTCTACTGCCGGCTTAGTATTGAATCTATAGGGTCGCACACTAACGAGTGTTCTGATATTTGCTAAAGGATTAATTACATAATTAAATTAAAAAATTTAATTAGTCAAATAAATTTATTTATTAGTTCAAATTAAATATTATTATATTTTTTGCTAGCACGGAGGATATAATTAATATTGTGAATAAATTAAAAAAGAATTATTTGAAATAGAAAATTCAATTTACATCTCTTGGTTAAAATATATATGAGATATATTTTAATTAATATTTATTTATATAAAGGATATATATAAATATTATTAAAGACTTGATTATGAAATTCAATTAGGAGTCCAAAGAGCACGACAATTTGCATTCCCATTTGATATGGGATTTATATTTTCTTTAATAGAAAAATTTTGCAAAGAAAGTCAAAAAAGGACTTGTCACGTGCAGTGTCCGTAAAGGACGTATGACTTTCATGACACCCATTTGGAATGGGATTTTATTTTTCATGAGGAAACGTTTTGCAATGTCCAGTTTTGGAAGGACTTGCAAAAGGAATTAGACCACCGTCTTTATTCTTTTCCTAAACCTAGCAGAATAATATCGTTGTCTTACGTGATATATAAATATAAATACGTCACTAAACATCAAGAAGCTACAACGAAAAAAAAGGTTTTGCGAGTCATCAACCAAGAGATTACTTCGACAAGAAAATAGTTTTCTTTGTTCTTCGCCAAAAGTTTTGTAAAAAATTCTAACACACAGTTTGTTTAATTTGTTCGTGTATTTTACTGATCAAAGAATTAATAGCAAGGATCAATCTCGGAATGGATACGCATAGAGTTTCGCACTATTGAAGAAATCTGAAACAAGACTCTCTTCACAAGATACTTCTTAAATCCGATCTTTGACATGTAAATAAATTTTAAACACGAAAAAAATTTCCTAAGATTGTTATTGTCTTCCGCTGTGTGTCGTGAACACCTATATGCAATCATCCTTCACCAGCGTCCTCTCTTTTGGGCTTCAAAGTTACTCTCATCATAATGAACTGGATGCGCAAAGGTGTCGCTCTATATGGTGATATCTACCAGTGACAAGTAGCGAGGGGAGACGTGATGAAGGTCCAAAAAGATTTCTGAGTACCGCACCTAAAGCCTGGGATCTCTCGAGAGAGTAACAAAAGTCTCCAGAGCTGTCAAAACTGGATACTCTGATGCTGCACTAAAACAGCTACCATTGCGGATATCAAAAACACGAGAACTGCTGTAAGGGCATACTTGAAATTAAGCTTCCGCGCATCTATGTCCCTCGAGGCATCAAGTCCGGATGACGAATCAGTAATTTCCTCTTTTGACTCACTCATCAAAAAGTCTCCAGCAACATTCTCCTCCTGAAAATGAACAAAAACGAAAGAACAGTGTCACAATGGAGCTAGGTGCCTTTTCTTTATAACCTTGTCAAAAAAGTCAGTTCAAATATAGTGCGAATTAGTTTGGAGTAGACATGAGGTTTTTTCAGTTAGAGGCACAACTAAGGTAATTTGGTTGATAATGGGATGCACGGCATCAGACGCGAATAGTTAATTGCCATCAACATTAGTAAATCAAAATACTAAACTAAACAGAAGAGCATACGACTCGCATATGAAAATAAGTATAAGACCAAACAAACCATGTACCACATTAGTTGGTGATGAGAACTTGACTTGTTCTTCCTTGCTTTCATCTGAAGAAGTTACAGAAATTGTCTTGGCCTTGGGAAGCACGGATTCCTTGGTATCTTTGCCATCACTTTGTGGAGACAAAGAAGGAACTTTACCCTTCTGCTGAAAATGCTTCTTCTGGGCCTTATTTTCCAATATCAGCAAAGCTATCTGAATATTTGCAACAAAAACACTAATCTGAATGAAAACATTATGCAGTTCCGCCCCCAAAATAAAATTATCTTCAAACAACTCCCTTATTCTAACTTTTATTCCAAATGAATTCTCTTTCATCAAGAAGTCATGCACAAATTATATAAACAGGATTGCACCCACAACAACTGAAATTTTTTAGATTAAATTTATGAAGTTGTTAAGATTCGAAGTCCATTCCATGAATAAAAATCTATTTTTGACACAAAATGTTAATGTTGTAGAGAAGCCATCTCACTGGAGCAAGAAGGCATAATTCTAGGCTGTTTCAGATTAGTAACTAGTATTCAATTAGTCACAGCCTCTTTTTTCTATTGATTCAATACAATAGGGGAAAAGATCGTACAATACTTGATCTGCATTTAGACCCATTGACCATGTCAATTAGACAAAAACTCAAAATAATTGGAGAGAGTGGAGGAAAACGGAAGTCACAGATGTTATAAAGATATTTCCAGCCGCAACAGGAATGAGAGTCAATAGCGAGTGACAAACCTGCTTTTCAAGTCTCTCTCTTTCAAGAGCCAATTGCAAAATCAAATCAGTTATCAATTTACTGCGGAAGTTAATATCTCGGGCAGTAGCCTTCTTCTTTTCCTCAGCTTGGCGTAACGATGCCTCCAAACATGCCATCCTTCCCCTTGCAAAAGTTAATTCTTCGTTGAGATCTGAGTTAGATTCTGACAACATAATGCACTTTTCTTCAGCACTCTCCATCAAACTTTCTGCTTTTGAAACCTTTGCTTTTAGATCCTCAATCAGATTTTCCATGTCTTCGATTGTAGAATTCAACATGATTTGCTTCTCTTGACTAGCTTCAGCAGATGCAACTGCATGCTGAAGACGAAGCTCAGAATCCCTCAGCTGCGTCTCTAGTAGATTTGTCCTCTCAGATTTAATGCTACTACTGCTTTTTAGGAGGTTCAGCTCTTTGTCAAGTTCCACATTAGCTTCTTTTAACAATTTGCACTCAGATTCCAACTCCAGATTTTTCTTTGCAGATGATGCATAAACGGACAGCTGAAACTCAGAGTCCTCCAATCGTTCTTCAAGAAATTTAACCTTGTCCCCGTGCTCTTTACAGGTGATTTCAGACTTCCGCAGTAAGTTGTCTTTTGTTTTTAAATTTTCCTCCATTTCTTGAAGCTTAGATTGTAAGTTGCTTTCTCCCTGAACCATACCGTTCAGATTACAGTGTGCTATCTGGAGTCGACCCAATAGTTCTTTCGAAATTCCTAACAGGACTTCAGCAGCGTTCTCTCCCTCAAACAACCTTTGCCAAGCAGCTTCAATTTCTTCCTCCATGCAGAAAGTTTCTTGCTGCAATCTGACATTTAATTCTTCTTCAACTTGTCTAGATTCAGTAAGCTTTTTCTCAAGATCTAACTCTCTGGCCAAAGACTTCTCCAGCATCCGCAGAATGTGTTTCTGCTGTTCAACGGTCTGCATTTTTATCTTTGTCTTTGGAGTCAAAAGTGAATCCCCATTGAAGTGTTCCACTGCCTTGCCACCTTGCCCTGTCAAATTGCATCAGCATGAAGTAGGATTAAAAACCAACAATGGTACTTGTTTTCAAGCGCATAATAGCAACAATATGTACTTATGCAAAGAGCAGCAATCAACTTGTTTTCAAGCGCATAATAGCAACAATATGTACTTATGCAAAGAGCAGCAATTAACTTAATTCTAGTTCAGACATGGAGAGCAAAAAGAAAAAATTATTAACTATTTCCAGACATTCTTCTTTCCTTTTTCCTTTATGATTCTAAAGTATGGTCGGCTTCGGTGCGGTTGTTGGGATAAGTAAAATTGCATAGAGCATAAAACACTATAATTAACAAGAAATTAACAGGGCATCCACTTATCAAGAAGATTTTGCATATAACAATAATAATCACAATAATAATAGTAGTAACAATAACTACAACAACAACACATCAGCAATGATGATGATGACGACGAAGAACACGAGAATTATGACAATAACAACAGGCATCCATGTAGAAAGATCATTTAAGTCGGATCTTAGCTCCAGAGATCCATTCACTTTGCATTGGTTCTGCCAAAGCCCATCTTTGATTGCTTTGAAATGGATTGACCACAGTGGATTTTGAGCAGCACAAATCAAGACTTCCTTAACTGAAGCTTCAGGAGCTATTCAGCATTATGAAGGATTTTTTATTGATAGCAGAGTGTAAAATAAAAATAAACTCACAATTTTGATCTCCCATTGATGCGAGGACAATCCCATGGAAGTTGATACATTGCGCCCTTAATTCTAAAAGATGGTCCTGTGACTGCTTGAGGGATTTTTCACAGTCATGTAACTTCTCTTCTATTAAAACGGAAGTTTCATCCACACGCCCACGTGAAGAAATGATCTTCCGCACATTGTCAATCTCCATTGCAACAGAGGACAACAAACCACCGAGTTCCTTCACCTCTGAATCCAGTACCCCAGATAAAAGATCAAACTCAATTGCCTTCTCAACGATGTCATTTGAAGTGTGCTCCTTCTCGGAGGCAAAAGCCTCAAAATCACTTTCTCTTGTTGCCACATGCATCACAAGTATATCTAAGTTAACTAGTTTCTCGGAGAAACATGCTAATTCTAGTTCAAGCCTTGTTAAAATCTCCCCACTTTCTACTTCTTGCATGACATCACCACTGGATGACAAAACCTCAAGAGAGTCAACAGTATTTGATTCTACCTCCACTTCATTGACATTAACACCTTCTATGGAAGCAGATCCATTATTCTCTGTGTCGGCATCCATTAGTCAAACCGGATTTTTTAACCTGAAAAATGAATCCGTACCAATATCTTTAAAAGCAAGAAAATCGACAAAACTTGGAGGCAAAAAGCAAGAAGTAAAGCACGCTGATTTCAATTAAGCGCACAGTTCAACAAAGATTTAAAAAAAATTACTAATAAACATATATGGTTTTAGTACATTTAATAATCAAATCACAACTGAAATTACTAATATCAGCATCCAATATACACAGTGATGATGATATTAGTCCAACTCCTCAAAGAAACATCATTAAAATATAATTTCAACAAGGCCATTGAAAGATAACTTCAATCATAAATTTAATCTTCATTTTCAATCAGTCAACCATAAAATGATTAATTTGCAGCACTCAGTTTTATATTTTGTTACTTTAGTAATTGTACTAAGAGAGTAGAAGGGATAAGCAACAGAGAATACCAGAATTAAAAGGCCGTGGAGGAAGAGGACTTGCATAGTAGAAGCAAAAGAAAGTCTCACTTATTTGAAGCAAATGAAGAAGAAAGAACAGAAAACAAATAAGTACAAAAGCATAAGTAGCAGATGGATACGCGTTACTTATCAACAAAATAAAAGCAAATACAGTAAGAAAAGGTTAGCCTGAAAACTTAAGAAAAAATTGAGAATTCTCAATTACTATCATACCAAAACACCTTGAGGCTTGAACCGTCAAACAACAATTTAGGAGAGCCAAAAGATAAATGATAATCACAGTCTTATGACGATGAGCTCCATGCAAAAACCGAATAAACAAAGCATTAAGGTATCCCAGTATGGTTATGAATATAGCAGACCATGTCAGAGACCCTTTTTTGTTTGATAACCGTGGTGTCTGGCCAGCTTGCACGCACCTCGACTATTTTCACGGGATACCTGCCACTTCCCACTAGCAATAAGTACCATGTAACTCTATCCACCAAGACTAGAACATATGGGAATGCTGGAAATTGAACCTGAGACCTCATGGTGCTCAACCCACCTCATTGACTTCTAGGCCATGTCAGAGACTTTGAAATAAGAAAGCTAACGACCATTTTTTTTTGTAATAGTGGTGTCCAGAGCAACTTGCACGCACCTCGATTAATTCCACTGGATATTTGCTATCTCCCACCAACATAGGTACCGGGTAACTCTACCCACCAACGCTTAGATGGGAATAAATCACGTAGTATTTGTTTGTCTCCGCTACCTCATGGCTCCCCCCTCCCCCACACACACTTCATTGACCATTGGGCCACACCCTTGAGTGCAGCTAAAATCATATTTTTGCTTATAAATGATCAAAGGAAAGAATATATTTTAGCTTATATGTTTGGATAACAAACTTCTAACAACACTCTTCTATATAGTTTCTTCTTATACCATTCACTCAATTTTGAGAGGATCTAGAAAATGTTTTCGTCATGCCTTTTCGTAAGAGGATTTGCTCATGTAACTAAGCAACAGATAGTGCACATAGAGCATCAAGATCTTCAAGGATGCTTGAAATGCATTGAGCAGAGACCTAGGATGAAATACTCGCTTTCACATTTTCGTAACTCCAAAAAATCAGCAAAAGCATAATTACAATTTGCTTGTAATGATCCTCCAACTTTGCAACCTCCAACTCTATCTCTTTCATTTTATAGTTTATTATCAGTTTCAACCAAATAAAAATACATATTTTATGTTCTTCCTTTTACCTTCATTTGGCATGTTGAAATATATTTTCACATAAAATGTCTTCCGTGACGAAATCGTTTTCTTTTGTCTTTTACCTTGAATTACTGAAAATGTGTTTAAAGATATTTTCCTCCAAAAGGTTACTCCACATTACTTGAGTTTTCAACATTTAATACTCCAAATCATCACCAATACACTATCCTTATAACCTATTTTCCACCTTGTTATATTACCATTTATTACATGCTTACTAGCAAAATATCCTTATGCCATTTCTCATCCATAATAGTATTATTAACACACCCAACTACAATAATTAATCCAAATAAACTAAAAGAAAACCGTTTACTACTCCAAGAAAAAAAATAAAACATTTCCCAACACTCAAGATTCACATCATCTGAGAAACCCCTGATCCAAATTAGAAAATTTAATTCCAGAACTTCCTTGAACAATCAAAAAGACTTTAAGAATAGAAATTTTCAGAACCCATCTCAGAAATTCGGAAATTAAAGCAAACACAACGAAAAAAATGATAAATTTAATCATAAAAAGGAAAAAAAATACTCTACAGGATCAAGAAAAAGAAAATGCTTTACAGGATAAGGAAAATAGCAAATTTGCCTACTTACTCGAGAAGTGTATGGGCATCAGCTAATGAATAAATATGAAATGATATTACAAAGAAAAAATTATACAAGCTCATAAAAAAAGTATACCTCCTCGTATATTCGCGGGTTAGAGAGTGTGAATTTGGTTTTGTTTTTTCACCTGAAATTTTACTTTTTAGCACTTATTTATATTGCAGCCTAATCTTCAATATTATGCACGTGATGTCACGTGATTAAATTGGGCACGTGTTATGTTGTCAGCTTTAGCCTTTAGCCGAATGGTCTAAATTGGGTCGTGGATTGATATATTGGGCCACTGATACCTCATCTGCTATTAGGCCCGCCCATGAAAATACAGTATCTTACCACTAAACCCGTTTGGAGTTGCTGGAGAGGAGATTCTTGACCCCAAAAAAATGGGACAAGTGTACTTCAGGATGCCATTTAGATATTAGCCTTTGTTCTCAAATTTTAAACTAATTAATTTTTATTTTACGATAATTCAGGATACTTTTGTCCCAAAAATTAACTTGAAAAATTAAAATTCAGGACGCATTGCTAATTCCTAAATAGCAGCCATTTAGAGTGACTATCTGGTGACTTTTTTACAACAAAAAAAATACTATGAGATTTTTACGTAGCCATGCTACTTTATAAATCTATTTATATAAAAGTGAAATGAGATTCTTAAAGCAACAACTTCCTCTATTTCAATTTTATGTGACCTTGTATTCTTTTTAATCTGATCCAAAAATAGTACCTTCTTTTTAAAGTTAAAAATAATATATTTTTACATGCTCATTTTATTTATAATAATAAATTTTTATAGTCGTACTAATATTATGACATATTTAATATCACAAATTTAAAAAAAAAAAATTCTCTAAGACAAAGTGACAACATTACATAGAACAGACGCAGCCTGACAGCTCCCAAGTGGCCATATCCCAAAATTACTTTGTAAACCTTTGGCCCCATCATACAAATCAAAAAAGACACTGTTGGCGGATTCTTTTTATTTGCACCTAATGTTTGCATTAAATTAAAAATATACTAGTAAAATCACTCGCGCGATATATCAGTGAATTTACAAAGAGATTAGCAGACTAATAATAAACTTATGTCATCTTCTATTTTTGTGAGAAAGAAAATACTTTTAAACAACAAATATTTGGGTTAATTCACATGTTAGTTCATAAATTTATTTATTTCGAGCAAATACTAATAAGCAATGTTATATATAGTTTACTGTACATTACCAAGAAAAATTATTTATATAATTAATAAAGATTTAGCAGATTAAAAAAATAGAATAAAAATCGCATAATTTCATTTTAAAGCTACTAATTACACATATAAAAACATTTAAATTTATTATTTGTATATTAGAAGAAGCAGATCATATAAATGAAATACAAAGCTTTTTATTAACATCAAATAATCATTAGGAAAGACTAACGCCTCTTGTCATTGCAACATAATTTTGAAACCTTTGTATTGTATTCATGTTCTTGGAGGGTACAAAGATTTCTAGTAAATAAGAGAACTATAAAATTGAGAAGTGAACTTTTAGTTTTGTTATATACTAATATTCTAATTTTCATATTATCGATAAATATATATATATAAATATATATATATATATATATATATATATATATATAATTGAACCTTTATTTATAAACTCAATTTAAAGTTAAAAAAATAAATACTGTATTATTCTAAACATGCATTCATTGAGATACTTATTTTATTGAGTAACCGCAACATTATATTAAAGAAAATGACACACACATTAAGGAATAAAAACCAGAAAGTATTTACATGCCACTCGAGTTGATAAAATATTAGTTAAAAACTTAAAATAAGAAAAAGAACCAAAACTAATCTTGAGTAAATCCTACAATTAAAAATATGATTATTGCCTTACAGTAGTTGCTCAAAGCAGAACATTAGAAAGAAAAATTAAAGAAAAAATCAGTTAACAGAAAATACTTTAAGAAAAGAAGGAAGCAAAACTAATTGTGTTAAATCCTAAAATTAATAATTAAATAGTATATAGTAAAATGTTGTACACATCACCGGGTCAACCCTCAATTATTATTTATATATAATTTTTTTATTATTTAATTATGATTTAGTGATGTACATTCTTATTTCAACTTTTAACTTTTTAAATATATTAAATTATTTGGTTTGAATAGATATTTTTCTATGCACGACTCATGTTATCAGTGTATCCACTTGACCTAAGAAATAGGAGGAGCTTAGTTAGACATGGTCCACTGTTTCTGCTCTACAAATAATGGATGAATCACAACTTACCAATGAAGACAGAAAGTGTATTACTCACACGACAAGGTAATTAGGCTTAGTCTATTGGTAACTTTTTTGCTCCTAAAAGCTGATGAATCACAACTTACCAATTGAAATAAATTGCGTAGATCCCTTGCCAATCTAGTCATTCTTCTCTTGCTTGTCACAACCATAGCCCTATGTTTATATTTAAAACATATTAATGCCTCCTTGCTGTCAATTGAAAATTGACAAAATTTACAACCCACCGCGACCAACTCTGATTTTTGCTATCATTGGCGATTTCAAACTTTTTAATTCCAGCAAGTTGTTTTCTAATATAATTCTCATGTTTACGGGGACAGACACGTGTTTTATTATATGAAAGTTGGAAGAGGAAAAGAAGCTAGTTTACATAACAAATTGAACATCACTTGCATGATTAAAGTCATTAATTAAAAGAATACAACAACTGCAACAATTATATATCTTAATCCAAAACAGCCTGTCGGAAAACAAAAAAAATATTTGCTTTTCAGTGTTTACACCAAATAAATCAATACAAAATATATGTCTTACACACACATATATACGTGAGAATTTGTTTTCACAAACGGTTTGACCGGTGTCTTCTCTCCAACAGCTGCTTCAATCAATGTTAAGTCTGACTACGCCCGCAGCTAACCTTTTTTTTGATCCAACTAGTAGTAATTTCTATTAGATTCCACATTTTTTCTTTCCATATTGTCTCTTTACCTGCCCTTTATAATAAAAAATTCCAGCGAGTATTTTATGGCCTTAAATAAGCACCCAACTTATACAAAATGCTATAACTGTCCTCTATAAGAGCTGCTGTCAATTTCTTATTCATTCAATGGGTTTGGCCGGTGCTCCCTTTCTCATCCCAAACTCCTTCTTGATATCCAAAGGAGGATAGAATTTTAACGGCGATTGTCGCTCTATTTAATGTTCGGTTTTAGAAAAAACTTTGTGTTTGATTTTCTTTTTATTCCTCTTTTCTCCTACTTGGTATCATTTTGTTATTTAAGTTTGTATTCTTTGCTGTTTTAGACATTTTGCGCAAATATCTTGACTAAGTAAATTATTTAACGATGTATTTTAGTTGTAAACAGTAGTTTATTAAATGTTCACAAACTATTCGAGATATTGGTGAATGGTGATGATGTATGAGGCAATTGAGCTACTAACAGTTTGCTAGCTTCCTTCCATCCAACAATTGAGGGGAGAAAGCATATAATAAAGGACGGCCTCGTGCAAATTTGGGACGAACAGCTGGATTCCATCAAACCTAGGAATCTTTCTGAATCAAATTAGTTACTTACTTGCTACTACTAGTACTAATGATCCCACAAGTATTGTCTCTATTGAGGATATGCATTAAGCAAGTTAGCTATAGTAGATTCTAATAAATTATTAGCAATTGGTAAAACATGCCATTAAAAAAATGATGTCACTTTGTACTTACTTTGCCACAACTTTCTCTCATCTAATCATTCAAATAAAATAATAGGATACGCATGTAATTCTATCAATAAATTATTGTCTTTAGTTATATTGGCTCATATTGATTCCGATTGCACCAGCTACCTTAAAAATTAGGGAGGAGCTTAGATTCTCGCCGTTCGTACTCCAGAGCAGCGAGTCCATATTGGTCATGTTCCGGGTGTTATGCCAGCACAGCCTGTTATTCTGGTTCAGCCTGAGGTCAGGCCAGGGGCGTCTGAGGAGGAGCAGCTGAGACTTGAGAGGTTCAAGAAGTATCATCCTCCTACTTATAGTGGCCTAACTACCGAGGATGCGCAGTGTTTTATAGAGAAGTGACATCGTATCCTCCGCACCATGGATATTGCGATTCTTGTACTCTGTTCAGGTGTTCACGCCAGTTGGGGGATTCTATTGTGGTAGCACATGTCTATCGTTCTGGTTTGGCTGTTATTGAGGGTCATGAAGCTTGGGCGTACTTTCTGTTAATTAATATCGTAGGTTTTGATGTGATTTCTAGATGGTTTGGTCCGACTTGTGATTTGGGTGTTCTACAGGTATGAGAGTATATTACGTGTTATGGTTTTGGTTCTACGAGATTAAGTTAGTAGAATAGTTTAGTTGCTGAGATGTTTATCTTACTCGTGATTCCGAGTGGAGGATGGGGACCTAGTGTTCTTTGTGAATATATGTGTTTGTGCCGGCTATGTGCCGCAGTGAGGTCATATTAAGGTAAGATTTATTGTGTTGTTATGTGTGTCTTGCTTCTTACTTATGGATTGGATTCGCAGTATGGTATCGATGAGGAGTCGTACATGTTCGGTATTTCTCTCATGTGTTTCTCTTTTCATATTCAGTCATATTTGAGTTGTGCTTATTGGGTTTATATTGCAAGGTATGTACCCAGGTGGCGTTGGGTGTGACTTGTTGGTTGGGTAGGTGATTATGAGATCTTCATGTTTTTTTACATCTTTGTTAGTGTTGTGAAGGTTTGGAACATGGTTCTAGCTAATATGAGGTTATTTACCAGTGCTGGATTTGGTAATGGGCAGCTATTATGGTCAGAATTGTTGCTATGGGCATATGGGTGATATGTTATGTCGCATGGTTGTATCTTGTGGGTGTATGCATGAGCTGTTACAGCTAGTTGAGAATTTTACTGAGTGTTTACGTGATGATAGGGTGCTTAATGGATGTGAAAATTTGATTCTAAAGCTTATTGGCATGAGTGGAAGAAACAATCTTCGGTTGGGATGGTGTTGTCGGGCTTATGTGGATTAGGGTGATGTAGGATCACCCGCGTGTATGTGTACGGGGAGTTTATACCGTGATTTGATGGCTTAGGAAGGACTCTTGGCACGTTCGAGCTAAGACGAACGTTTGTTTAAGAGGGGTAGAGTGTAACGATCCGACCGCCGTTTTGAGCTTTAAGGTTCCGTTTAGTGGTTCGAGGTCTTAAGCGGCATCATATTGTGTATTATGACTTGTGAGCATGGCCGAATTTGATTTTTCGGATGTTTCAGGTTGAATTTAGATGAGTGATTTTCACTTTAGAAGCTTAAGTTGAAAATATTGATCGAGGTTTGACCGATGTGAAAACGACCCCGAAACGGTATTTAGATGGGTTCGTATCGTAATTTTGGATTTGGAAATATGTCCATAATCGAATTTGGAGGTCCGTAGTTTGATTTGTATTGTTATGCCAAAGGTTGGTAATTTAAAGACTTAGAATTTTGATAAGTTTGACCGTAGGTTGACTTCACAGCTTTCGTGTTTGGATTTTTATTTCGGGACTTGGAATAGGTTCCTTTTGTCATTTGGAACTTGTCCGCAAAGTTTGGCGTCATTCCGAGTTGATTTGATAGGAATCGGATGCTCGGTTGTGTCTTTAGAAGCTCTTGAGTTTCATGTTGATTTTATGTGTTTTGGAGGTCCGATTCATGATTTCGAATGTTATTTTAATGATTTGATCGCGCGAGCGAGTTCATGTTATGTTTATAGACTTGTGTTGATATTTGGTTTGGAGCTCTGAGGGCTCGGATGAGTTTCGGACGCGTTGCGAAGTGTTTGATATAGTTTAAGTTTTGCTGATTTTGCACAGATGCATCAGGTCTCGCATTTGCGATATTTGGCTTGAGTCTTCTAGGTGAACCCTGTGTTCGCAATTGCGAAGGGGATCTGGGCTTAGCGTTGGTCGCATTTGCATTCATCTTGATTGCTTTTGCGATGGTTCACTATTTGCAATTGCGAACTTCTTTTCGCATTTGCGAAGACAGTAGGGGTGTGAGGGGTTTTGCTTTTGCGATAATTTTCTCGTATTTGCGGGATTCGTATTTGCGAACCCCATGTCGCATTTGCGACACCTGGATATAAAAGCTGAGGAACGGGATTTGGTCTCATTTCCATATTTTGAAACCCTAAACATGGTAGGAGACAATTTTGAAGAGGGATTATCATCTACAACCTTTGGGTAAGTGATTTTGTTCAATTTCCAACTATTTTACATGATTATATATGAGATTTAACATCAAAATTATGAGAATCAAAGTGAAAATTTTGAGAAACTTTGTCTATGTTTTGAAAAATGAGAATTTGAGTTTTGAGAGTCGATTTGAACTCGAATGTTGAAACAAAAAACATGTATAGACTCGTGGGGTTATGGGTAGTCGGAATCTACCCTATGACATAGGTTTTGACCGGGCGTGCCCGAGGTTGACTTTTGAGGAATTTCGCAAAGATCATAACTTTATTTATTGGAATTGATTTTTCTTGCATTATTTGATGTTATCAAGTCGATTTTGGTTAGATTTGAGCCGAGTGTAGGTGAATTGTAAAGAAAAAGCTTTTTTAGAGTATTGATTGAGGACTTGAGGTAAGTATCTTGCCTAACATTGTGTGGGAGAACTACCCCGTAAGGATTGGTTTGTTTGCACTATTTGATCACGTGAAAGACGTGTACACGGGGTGACGAGTGTGTACACGGCTTATATGTGGAAATTTGACCGTTTTAGACTCTTAGGTTTCTTATGTACGTTAAAATGAAGTTGTCTTATCATGTATTTCCTCCATTATTAAATTTACCTTTACATGCGTTATTTGAAGTTGATTGATTCATGTTCTACTCTTTATTGCCAATTATTCCCTTATATACTTTAAGTGAAGTTGTTGCCTCTTTTATTGCTATGTTATCTCTTCTATTGTTGACTTATCCTTATTTAAAGTCATTGTTACATGTTATCTCTTCCATTATGATTAATCCTTACTTGAAATCGTTGTTACATGTTATCTCTCCTATTGTTGAGTTATATTTAGTTGAAATCCTTGTTATATGTTATCTCTCATATTTTTGAGTTATTCTTATTTGATATCGTTGTTACACATTATCTCTCTCATTGTTGAGTTATTCTTATACGAAGCCATTATTACTTGTTTTGTCTTTCATTCTAATCTCATTCTTCCGTTCCATTATGTTTTTGTAATTTTTGTGTTGATTTAGTTTCCATGCTTCTGTATTATTATTATTGTTGTTGTATTCAGTGGTGTTGAGCCGAGGGCTATGTGTGATTTGTGGTATATATTGTTTATAAGAAAATGTAGTGTAGCATATGTGCACATGTGGTGCGAGTTGTTATATTGTGTTGTTATATTTTTGGCACACGTGGTATTATTCAAGGATTGTCGGAGTGTTCGCACGTGAGTTGTCTGTGCTATTATTATTATTGATATTTGCACATGCGACGTGACAAGGCGGGCTGTATATATGAGTTTGCGCATATGGCGAGACAAGGTGAGAATATTATGAGACGAGACAAGGCGAGCATTTACTTTATTGTTGCGCACGTGACGAGACAATGGGGGCTATGTCAGGAATGATTTGTGATGGCCTAGGGGCATTGTTATTGATGATATTTATGTAGTCGTGTGCCTACCTTGTGTGAGTTATGCATATTACGATTTTGTTGTATTATTTTCTATGTGTCATTCGTTGTCTCTAATCTTACTTGTTGACTCGAACTGTGATAGAACACTTGCAAAAGCATACACCATAATTAGTCACTCATATCAGTCCAAGAAGATGAACCTTGATGTCTATTGACCATTTACATGTATTCTTGTATACCTGCCTTCTGTGTCTGAGTTGCACCATTAATACGTAAGTTGTCCGTGCGAATATGAGATATTGTTACTACTAGCACGTGAGTTGTCCGTGCATATATGAGATATTGTTACTCTCCTAGCACGTGAGTTGTCCGTGCAAATATGAGGTATTAATGGTATTGGCACGTGAGTTGTCCGTGCGGTTGTGATTTGTAATGTGGGCACAAGATGCCAAGTGATTAGGGTTCGTGATTTGGAACCCGTGATTATGATTATGAGGTGTGGTAGCCCAAAAAAAATTCTTGTATAAACTTGTGTGAAAGCGGTTATCTTATTGGGTTGTTACTTGTTTTTCCTTACTTGGTTTCACCGGACTTTAACTGTAGTCTGCTTACTTTACGACGTTATTACCTGTTTGCTCTTTGTTGTTAATCATTGTTTCTAGTTCTTATTGCAAGTATTGTAACAATACTTTTACCATGTTTAGCTATATATTGTTCCCTGTTAGTTTTATACTCATACTTGTACATGTTATTATGTCTAGTAGGTGTCTTGACTATTCCTTGTCACTACTCTACCAAGGTTAGTCTTGATACTTACTGGTACTGCTGTGGTATACTCATGCTACGCTTCTGCAAATTTTTTTGTGCAGATCCAGGTTTGTCTGCCGTACTGGACGTTAGTGATTGACTTGTAGCTGTTTTTCAGAGACTTCAAGGTATACCTGCTCGGCGTCCGCGGGCCTCGGAGTCACCTTCCGTTATCTTTTTAGTAATATTGTTTCCTTGTTAGACAATGTTGTACTAGATATTTTGGAACATTTTGTAGAGCTTTTGACTCAGTCTTACCGGGTTTTGGGAGCATTGTAATTGTGATTTTGTGTTTGAGATATTTATGAGATTTATTAGTTTATATTATGTTTTCAGCTTTTATTTTAGTCATATTCTCTTAATTATTAGGCTTACTTAATCTTAGAGATTAAGTGTCATCACGACATCGTAAAGAGGAAAAGTGGGATCTAAGACATTATTGAGGTATAAAATAGTAAGTGGAATTCATATTTGAGTTTAGAGGAGCTGATTTTGAAAATGATTTAAAATCAAATCATGAATATTGTTAAATTATATGTTTGACTTATACTTACTTTTGAATGAATTAATTATGGAGTTGATTTTCATGGTTAAGTGAGATTTTTTTATTCCTCGTTAAGTGAGATGTACTTTTCCTTTAATATGTACTCCTTCCGTTTGCATATTAAGGTAAAAATAATTTTTTTATTTTATTTTATCCTTAATATTTATTATTTATTTTAAATTTATTAAATCTATATACCAATAATATGAATATTGTGGTAAATTATGCACAAATAAAAGTGAACGGAGGGAGTATATCTTAAAATGAGATTGTTCGATCTTATGCAATAAAGGTGCAAGGGCGTTGCTTTTTCCTTTTTTTCCTTCCTTTTTTTGGGCAGGTAGTTGCTCAGAAGATCTTTTTTATTATCAAAAAAGAAATAATAGAAATTGACATTCACATATAAGTAATCTGCAGAGAAACAACAGTACAAACCTTCAATCCGTGTTTCTTTGAGAAGAAGGGTGGATCTATTAACAACTCGTTAATAGGCACACCCTTCTCATGTTAAGGTATCATCATCTTTTACCTCACTGCATCCATTTTTCATTTAGTTAAGATAAGTTAATTACATGAATCCTTTTATCCATTTTGTTGTATTTAACTTCATTTCATTTATATCAGTTAATGGATTTTGCTCAATCCCTCCAAACCACTCATTTTTTTGTTTGTCATCTTCAAAATCAGAAATAGTTTGTGGCCTTCTATATTTTTTTAATTCTCTTAACGTCGCTGTCAATGGAACTGTACATATGAATAACTACAATAATAGCACA
Source organism: Nicotiana obtusifolia (assembly GCA_002018475.1). NCBI lineage: Eukaryota > Viridiplantae > Streptophyta > Magnoliopsida > Solanales > Solanaceae > Nicotiana > Nicotiana obtusifolia. Next base: position 31,775 of record MCJB01014136.1, on the reverse strand, counting down.
GTAATTCATTGCATCTCTCTCTATCTTGCCTCTTATATTAAGACGAAGCCTATTGATTTTACCCATATCAATTTCATCTTTACAGAGGTTCTTTGTCTTTAATTTTTCCTGGTTAGTTATTGATTTGATTCATTCTCTTGATTTAAGTCCCATATACTGAACAATTCTATATTGGGTCTTAATTTTTCTGTTCAATTCTCCTGCTTTTTAGTTAAATTTCATAGATTTCTGGTATGTTTTAAATTTCTGAGTACTTCAAAGTTCGCGGATCAAGTTGATGCTGTTTTGGTGAATGTTTAATTTTGTCTAGTGCTTATTTGCTTTACTGATTTCTTCCTGAAAAAGGAAGGAAAAAAACTGATCTTAATCAAAATTATTGACAGTGATATTGGTAGGGTGAATTTCATATTTGAGGCTTCATTAAAGATTTGATTTTTATTCCATAGTATTGTTTCATCTTGGAAAAGTGAACTATTATGGCATTCTTGGAGCTGCACTAGTTTAATTCATTGTTCTAGTATGTTTAGTCTCTGATACCAATGTTTCTGGAAGTTAGAATGTTATAATAATGGCTGATATTGGTATAGCTAACCCAACTATTTTGGGATTAAAGTGGCATTGTTGTTGTTGATAATAATAATAATAATATTTATAATAATACATAATAGCTGATATATGGTATTTGTCAGTGCAGATATTTTTCTTATAAAACCGAAAGGTTGAAGCTGCTGTTTATAAGTTAGTGTAGTTACAAGCCTCAATCTCTAAGAGTTTCAGAATATGACGATTGGAAGCCTTAAACATGCAAATGAGAAGAAATCCCGAAAGAGCAAACAAGCTGTGGTTGATGAGCATTCACCATTATTGCCTACAAAGCATAAGGAAGATGCTGGATTCGATGAGTTTGATGGGGCTTCCTTTAGTGGGGCTGTATTTAATTTATCAACCACAATTATTGGTGCTGGAATCATGGCCTTGCCTGCGACTATGAAGTCGCTGGGTCTAATTCTTGGGATTGCTATGATTGTCTTCATGGCTTTTCTGACAGAATCTTCGATTGAGTTGTTGATTAGATTTAGCAGGACTTCTAAATCAGCTTCTTATGGGGGTCTCATGGGCGACACCTTTGGAAAGTATGGGAAGATGCTGCTCCAAATATGTGTACTTGTTAACAACATAGGTGTACTTGTTGTATACATGATTATCATAGGTAGGTATCAGTTATAGCTGAGAAGCTTCTTAGAGACTTACATTCGTTTATCAACTATGTAAGGTTGTTTTTTTGCTTTTTAATCCATGATAGATTATGGTAATCACTCTTTATAGGTGATGTGCTCTCTGGAACAAATTCAAGTGGAGTTCACCATGCTGGTGTCCTGGAAGAGTGGTTTGGGGCCCACTGGTGGAATAGTCGGTTCTTTATTCTTCTTGTCACCACTCTTGGCATATTTGCGCCATTGGCTTCCTTGAAGCGTATTGGTGAGTTTTTTCAAGAGATATCTCAGGTTCTCGAAAATACACTTTAATTTTCAATACCTACCTTCAGTGCTATTTCTATTACTCGAATCTCAGAATTAATCAATTGGGTATTTGTGGAACCTGGTTTCTGTTTGGGGAATTCAATAAAATTCAATTTCATGATTTTTTTAGAAATACATGCCCGGATTAGCACTCAATCTTGTTTGTGGCTGGAGTCTTGCTCTTTTTCAAAAATATGTAGACAAAATAAGTTTAGAATTTTCATTTCTTTAAAGCACTTTAGAAGCGTTTGACAAGCTTTAAGACTTGAGGTGTCTAATGTGAGCTTGCAATGACATGCTTCAGCAATTATCTGTTTCCCTCTCTCTCTCTATCAACCCCCCCTCTCTCTCCGTATCACCC
>MCJB01014136.1:0-29874 GCA_002018475.1 Nicotiana obtusifolia | reverse complement strand
GAGATTCGAGTAATAGAAATAGCACTGAAGGTAGGTATTGAAAATTAAAGTGTATTTTCGAGAACCTGAGATATCTCTTGAAAAAACTCATTCAGACGTGATTGTGGAGTAGAATTCACATCAGATATTTATTTTATTCACCTCTGAGTTGGTGGTCAGGCTCATATCCTTCTTCCTCTAAACAGAAACTGTTTAGAGTAATCCAGCAGTAGTCTCATTATCAATAGAATTGTCTTCCTGAATTTAGCTATGCAGTGTAGCAAGTCTAAGCTCCTTATATTGCTATTGCAGATTCATTGAGATTTACGTCTGCATTATCAGTCGCCTTGGCTGTTATATTCCTGGTCGTGACTGTGGGGATTACCGTATTCAAGCTAATGAATGGGACCATTCTTATGCCCAGATTGCTTCCTGATGCGTATGATCTGACATCATTCCTTAAGCTCTTTACAGTTGTTCCTATACTCGTTACAGCATATATATGCCACTATAATGGTATGTACTCCTATAGCCCAACTATAATGTTATACTTATGTTGCCATTTCTAAACTTCACTGAAAGAAAAAGCTATAAAGATTTTTTCTGCCAAACGAGATAACGTTACTTGAAGTATTTATAGTATGGTGTCATCATTAGTTGTCCTTGGTAAACTTAAATTCACCATAGTTTCTGTGTTCACCGAAAGATAACTTCAAATGTAAGTGCAGAGACAATGTAATGCATTGAAAGTTCTATTATTGCAAAATTCTGGTTATTTGGGGCTGTTTAACATTTGATGATTTATGCCTGTCGTGAATGATATTTCATTATTCAAGCTTAATAATCCTTGCATTCATTTAAATTGCCTTACTTTTTTCTCTAATAATCCTTGCATTCATTTAAATTGCCTTACTTTTTTCTTTTAGTCTATCCTAATATTTTATTTGTTTATTACTTGCAACACATACCATCTTGAAGAATTGATATTAACTTAATAATCCTACTGTGTGCTGTTTTGAACTTCGTTTACACTCATTCAACCAACTATTTCATTTTATGTATTATCTTAGACATCTCTGATTGACTTCAATTTAATATCCTGTCCAATTTTCCCTGATCAGAATGCTAGTATGTTTAGATGATTTTATAGTTATAGGAGAGTTAATTCTGTGTCATCATACAATTAGAAATGCAACATTCTGAAAATTGAAAGTTCTGCAGTTCATTCAATAGAAAATGAACTTGAAGACAACACACAGATCAGAGCAGTGGTGCAAAGCTCGCTTGCTCTTTGCTCAACTGTGTATGTGTTGACAAGCCTGTTTGGTTTTCTCCTCTTTGGTGATGCAACCCTTGATGACGTGCTTGCCAACTTCGATACCAATCTTGGAATTCCATTAGGCTCCTTGCTCAATGATGTCGTTCGTGTCAGCTATGCTGCCCACCTGATGCTTGTCTTCCCCATTGTCTTTTATCCGTTGCGGCTTAACTTGGATGGTCTTCTCTTTCCTTCTGCGAGGCCTCTGACTTTTGACAATTTGAGATTTGCATTGATCAGCAGTGGGCTCATTGCCGTCATCTTTCTGGGTGCAAATTTCATCCCAAGCATCTGGGATGCGTTTCAATTCACAGGGGCAACTGCTGCTGTTTGCATTGGCTTCATATTTCCTGCTGCTGTTACTCTCAGGTAAAAAACATTTCTATTTGAGAGTTTATTCCAGGGTGTTCACTTGTTCTCATGCTTTTCTCTTTCAGTACCTGGGATCCCAGTCTTGCTTAGTGATCTTCCTAACTCCCTCATCCAAACAAAAAGAGAACGTGGGAACATAAGGATGCTCCATTAGGGGCAAATCTAAGTTCTACATGTTGGAGTTAAACATTCACTAGAGTTTGTGCAATAAAAAACAGAAGAACAGCTTCATTGGTGCATTGATGTCGTTGAAATTTTTGGTTGTGGTGCATTTATTGTCATCCTTTGACAGTGTGTCAGACAGAAATAGATTAATGTCTTCTACTAGTGCATTTGATGATCTTATAATTTTAGGTTTTAACATGCTTATTTGTCGTTTTCCAACAGAAGCCTCTCATTTAATTTTTGAGTCTGCTTACTTTCCTATTTGTGTACTTAGTTAAGTCGGGAGGTAGTTGTTCCTGCTTATGTGCACCTTCCTCTCCTTTCTGAAATGGGTAAGTTGGAACTAAAAACATGCGTATCTAACTTCTGTATTGGGGGGAGTTAGTCCGAAAACAATGGATATTTACTATCCTAGTTTAGAAAGTTCCTGCTTATACGTGGCTTCTTGGGGAGTAAAGAGGTCACATCTGGAGAAATATCTGCAAGTAGAACACAGTCATTAATCTTCATTTTAAAATCCGTTGAAAGGACGAGAAATTTGGCAACTTGTGTACAGGTTTCTCCGAACAGATACTGAAGCTGAAGAATAACACATGCAAAAAGTGTTTCCCTTCCTATCCTTTTTTCTCAATGTTACCTAACAATTAGACCTTCATAAGACAAAGCTGAGTTTTTGGTATTGTAATTTTGCGGTTTGGCATTGTTGGCACTGTTGTTGATCGACAGACAAACCGGTGTTACTGGTTCACTCCGAATTCATTTATAATTCAAAATTCAAATATTGTAGCTGTCAGAATTTCAAGATTTTACTAAGACCATGCATACTGTTAATTTAGTTTTGCCATAGGTCTTCTTCCTCCTCCCCAAACGCATCTCTTTCCAGGATGTATATGGTCAACCATTTACTGATTTAGCTACTTCTTTCATGTTCCAGGGATCGGTATGGCATAGCAACGAAGAAGGACAAGATCTTGTGCATATTTATGATTGTCCTTGCTGTCTTTTCTAACGTGGTGGCCATATATAGTGATGCTTATGCCTTGATTAAGAAGAGTTCATCAGCACGTGAGTGATTTCTCATGTTGTCTGCTAGCAGCAATGAGATGGAACCATCAGTTGCACTCTCGGGGAAGATAGACTGATGACAGGATCATCATGGCACAAGAGATAGTGCATTTCCTTGAGGTTGCTGTTCGTGATTTAATAAAGTTTGTATGTACTACTAGATATCAAAACTTGAGTAGGTCTGCTCAAGATGTATCAAATCTTGGCATCCATGTACCATCAAGTTTCCGGTTGTATTACATAAATTATGTCTGTAAAGTGGAATGAGAAAACACAGAGTCCGCGACTTGGCTATGCCTGAGCTTTGTACTAGTATATATTGGTTTTTTTCATGTATTGTTATCCACTTGTGTGATGGTTGATGGAGTTTACATGGTAATCCATCCTTTCGTTTTTATTGAGATTATATTTATATTTTATACTTGTATACTTTTGCTGAGACAGCAGAGCATTAGACAGTTAATTAGTTAGTGGATTTCCAGCTGTTAGCTTTGGTGTGTTAGCTTAGCTGTTACTTTTTGTTCACTCTTTTTGGTCGCTTATGTGTATAAGTGTACAGTTTTCAGTAATAGTGTCACGATCCAAAAATCCAACTAGTCGTGATAGCATCTAATCCAACTCGCTAGGTAAGCCAATTAACAATTATTCAATTTAATGAGATTTATTGAGATAAATGAATAATAAAATAGTTGAACCTTTATATATTTCCCAAGGACTGGTAGTGCAAATCATGAGCTTTTAAGATTTAGAATTTACAAAGCTGGTATGAAATAAAATACATTATCTGTTTGAAATATACATGAACAGATTTAAAATTCTAAAAGCTACCAACATCAGGCAGCTATGACCGAAACGTAGGTACATCTTCAAATCTGGCTCCCGTCATACACATCAATGTCAGCATCCAACATCTGCACGCAAGGTGCAGAAGTGTAGTATGAGTACAACCGAGTCATGTACTCAATAAGTAACAAATCTAACCTTAAGTTGAAAGTAGTGACGAGCTTGGACAAGGGTCAGAGTCCAACACCAATAGCCAGTAACAACTGAATTTTTATCCTAACTAACTCATTATTTCAGTCACTTAACCAAACTAGTACGTTTGTTTGAAGTTTAACCGAAATAATATAAACGTATTTCTCATTAACTAAATAGGAAATATTTTATTCAAAAAATTTAATGGAAAAAAAGTAACGGCTGACGGAACAAACGGAGGTATAAATTGTTACTGTCAATAACATTCTCTTATGTCGTTACTTAGAGTGACGATTCTCGGGAAATTAAAAATAGCCGTACACCAGCTATTGAGTGTGGTTGGAATTTATGTAATACCGTTACTGGCATTAACGTTTGTAACCTAAAATGTTACGGCCAGTAACGTTTTTATCATCGAACAATCTCGACCTCAGATGATTTGACAATGCATCATTTAATAAATTGTTGCTCACCAAATTTTCTTCAACCAAGTTTCTGCCTATTTTACATATGCATAAGCAATTCAACAGGTATGGGTTAAATAAATAATTTAGTTTCTTGTCATCTATTACAAAAAAATATAGTATTTTGTTTGTTGCGATTTTGCGTAATCAAATTTTATACATCATTTTTTCATAGGTGTAAAGATGTCAAATTTTAAACACAATGTGATGGTTGCTCTATATTTATTGGGGGGGAGGGAGGAATAGTTACTGAAATGAACGGATTTCGGTATACTGAATGTGCCAGAATGATTGTTAACATGTCCATTTCAATGAATTATGTTCAGTTGGTTGCATTATTGAATGAGAAAATGGGAACAAACAGTGATGATGTTGAAGTTTCAATTTCTGAAAAATATCCAAGCTCATTTCAAGGTAACAATACAAGGTTCATCGAGTTAAAAATTGAGAATGATCAGTCATTGCAATATTTTTTCACTATGCCTCAAAAATTTGCGGATAAGATTGATATAAGCGTTTTGGAGATGTACGACAAGACTGAATCAACAAATAGAAACAACCATTTTTCAAATGAGTGGTCAGCATAGTTATCACATGAATTTACTTGCTCAGAATTATGGATTTGCAATGATAGGACAACCTCATTTTACAACGCCAAATATTCAACCATCATACCAGCAATGGCCGGTGCATGACAATCCAAATTTTGAAAATGCTCATCCTCACACAAATGTGTCGTCCCACAGTACCACATCTGGTTACCATCGACAATTTGATGAAGGCTCGAGCATTCATAGTCATCGGTCATTTGATGAAGCTCCAAGCAGGCAGAGGCATATAGGTAGCATCCGGACTAGAGATGAAGACATGAATAATGGCAATATTGATTTATACAATAATTCAAATGCTGGATTTAGCGATGAAAGCTCGGAGGATGACCACCCCTCTGAAGATGGTGAAGATGAAAGTGAAGATAGTGAACCTGATGAACATATAGATGATATTGGTGTTTTACCTCAAAACGATATTGGTGATTTAGTCAGCATGTGCCTCAATCGCAAAACCAAGATACACCCTATTTTAGGACATTAGATAACGAGGAAGATATTTTCATGTGAACACGCGAATCTGAGATGGATTGTGCTTCTGTTTGGTCCGAGGATGGAACAAAAAACTTGGAAAAGGGAATATATTTCAGCAGTAAAGAAAAGCTAAAGCGGGTGGTGAAGATTTAGAGTTTGCGCATGAATAGAGAGTACAAGGTGTTGACATCATCCAAAAAGTTAGGGGTTGTAAGATGTAGGTTGTATAATTCATCGGGTTGTCTATGGTTTCTTCGAGGACGGAAAGTTGGAGAAAACCTTTGGAAGATAGGAAAGTACTGTGGTGAACATAGATGCGAGATTGAAGGACTTTCCAATGGCCATGCTAATCTAGATGTGAATTTGATTGCTTCTTTGATTGTAAACCAAATGGAAAAAAATCCAACATACCTGGTAACACATGTTCTTTCTAAAGTTCACGAAAAGTTTGGTCATATTGTGACATACAGGAAAGCATGGCTTGGGTGTAAACGCGCATTTGAATCGGTGTATCGTGACTTTGAGAAATCTTTTAGTGATCTTCCTCGTTTTTTTGCAGCTTTTCAGCACTTTAATCCCGGCACAGATGTGAAATGGAAACATGAGGAGTCAATGAGAATGACTTTCAAGTTTGTATTTTGGACATTCAAGTCATGCATTGATGGATTCAAGACGTGTCGCCCTGTTATTTCAGTAGATGGAACACATATGTATGGCAAATATGACATCAAATTACTAATTGCTGTTGGAATTGATGGAAATGATAACATTCTGCCTCTTGCATTTGCTATTGTTCATAGGGAGTCGAAAGAGGCGTGGAAGTGGTTTTTAAAAATTTGAGCACTCATGTAGTAAAGGACAGAGAAGATATATGTGTGATATCTGATCGAGCAAAAGGAATCTTGACTAGTTTGCCGGAGTTGCGTCGATGGCGGGAGCCTAGGGCCTTTCATCGATTTTGCCTTAGACATCTAAAGAGCAATTTTCTATCTCGTTATCCAAATAAGGCCCTCAGTCACCTTATGTGAATGGCTGCTACAGCAAATCAACTAAGAAAATTTGAAGTTTTGATGTGGCAAATTAAAGAACAGAATGTAGAAGCATATGAATACCTTATGGACATCCCATTGGAGAAATGGACTCTAGTCATGATACTGGAAAAAGATGGGGAGTACTAACAATTAATCAGTCGTTCAATGGGCTGTTGAAGAAAGCACGAGGTTTACCAGTTACAGCAATGGTTAAACTTTCATTAGAGCAAACTGTTGAATGGTAACACCCCTAGGTGTCAATCAGCAGTGCAACTTCAAAAGCAAGAGGAATTATGGACAAGGAGGTTCAAAATAAATTGGGAGAAGAATTATGAAAGTACGAAAAGGCATTTTGTTAGTGATTGGAATATTACTACACGAGTATATGAGGTTAAGTCAATGATGTTGGACAATACTGGTGGTAATGTCCATCGAGTTGAACTGAATGCCAAAAAATGTGATTGTGGAAAATGGACTAATTTACACTTCCCATGTTCACATGTCATGAAGGTTACAGAAAGAATGGGAGAGTTAGCTAGGACCTTTGTAAGCGAGCTCTTCATGGTTCAGAGTTATGTTGCAACATATTCTGGGTCTTTCTCACCAGTTGGGCACGAGGTGTACTTGCCGGCTCCAAGTTTTAAATTAAAAAGTAAAGAATTTTATCGTCGTCCCAACAAACGCGGTCAGAAAAGGACAACTAAACTTCCCAATGAGATGGATCGTGGTCCTGCAATATATGGGAGGGCTTGCACGTTATGCAGGCAGACCGGGCACAATAGGCGTCAATGTCCAAATAACGTTTGATGTGTTGTTTTATTTCAAAGTTTTTGCTTGTTCAATGAAAGCCTTTTGTTTTATTTTCCATGTGTTAGGTCGAAGTGTAAGCTCTATGTTTTGTTGTGGAACCTGCACTTTTCAGTAGTTGTTATACAACGAGAAAATAGTAGTTGTTAGGCATGACTTTCGCTTCTTAACTCGGCATCAGTACAAAAAGTTGAAGTAATCTTACTAGCTGAACAGAAAATGCAGAAGGATTAAAGTGGGAAAAAGCTGAACTTGTTATAGCTAATGGAGTGCAGAATACAATTTTATGTTCAGTTGCTATACACAAAATAGAGTACACCTATATTAAGGCACTAGATGTGTCTATAAGTTTCTCCACAAAGATTTAGATACTTGAACAAAAATGATATGCCTTGTATCAGGAAGGCTAGATTAATCAATGAAGTCCCAACACAAAGATTAACAAATGGACTATTAGGAAGAAGCTTGTAGGCATGTAGATATTCTTCTGCAGCAGCTTGATATAGGCTGCCCATACTAAACTGATGCCCTGAAATGATAATTGGAGCAATCAATGGTCCATTCCTACGTCGGTGCTTGTAAATATAGTGACTCCCTGTAAAATAAAGTAATATAATCAAGTACTAATCAATACCACAAGAATTAGATGACATGTAATTAAGTAAATAAAATACCAGTCCCACAACGTCTATGCTTAATATTACGCATCGACCTCTGCAATGGTCCAGCAGGCGGAATAGTCACAGACGCATGGCTTGTATCTCCATCATCTTTCGCATCATCCAAATAGTTACCATTTACATAGTCGTTGGCATCATCTAAATCGTTACATTCTATATCGTCGCTAGCATCTTCCAAACTAATATCACCTATACCATCTTCACCAACAACATCAGGAAGCTCAATAGGTAGTGGCACAGGTGACGAATTAAATTGTGGTGCATGCTCAAATTGTTCAGCCCGAAAATTAGCATAGACATCTGCAACTGATGAAAAATGCGGATTCACATAATATTGAGGAGTTTGTGGCGTCATGTATGGCACAATCTGAGTGTCTATGTTCTGATATGTCATACTTGATGCCTGACTATCATCCTGATTGTGCATCCCTGGAGTGGATCCAATATCATAATCAGGTGCTGCCTGATCATTAGAGGTTGTCGGATCAAAATAGGCGTCCTGATCATCTGGTGTTTCCTGATCCTCTTCCATCCTTGCAGCATGCTCTCATCCCCTCTCAACAGCCCGGACCCTCCTACCAGCAACACCACCTTTCCTCGCCTATGGACATGGTGGTGTAAATGTTCTGACTGTATCGTATCCCTTCTATAATCTGCTGGTATCTGAATTCTACCAGCCTCATGCACATATGCCAAGCAACTAGACCCTTGATCCCATAACATTGCCCGAAACATGTATAAATCCTCATATGTTGGCTGATCGCTGAGGATTTTGCGCTATCAACCATCACATGAATATGCCGCACCTATAGAATGCAAAAGAATTTTTAATTGAGCACCTATACTATGATGAATTGACAAGCAATAATTATAGCGCTCTAAACTTGCTATGAACTTCTTAATTAAGGTAACAGCAATGGATTTGTCTGCCAACTCAAATGGTTGACAATATGACAATCATGTTCATTACCACCTTTATCATTCTTCATTATATTAATTAATTTATATCATATTTAACATGCCCACAAAGAAAATTTAATCACTAGTAAAATTCAGTACCATGAAAATTTTGTCATCTGAGGAAAAAACAAGAAGAAGAAGATCTTAACCTGATATATCACTAGTAAAGGCTGACAGGTTTAATCATGCCCACTGGTTCCATTATTTGATCCAGTACAAAGAAACTCAACCCCCTTTAATCATGCCCACTGGTTCCATTATTTGATCTATTCATAGTGAAGATACAAAATTACTACTTCCTCCTTCCTAAATAAAATTTAACTATTCAACTATGGTTGCTAATACTTACCATTGCTTCGTATGCTGTCGAGTTAGGCACATAACCTTGATGCCGTTGCAGACGATGAGTTGGATTTCCAATAAGAAGATGGGTAATGCGTCTGAACCAAACAAGGTAGATGTCACCGAATTGGAGTGGTCCCTGACTGACTGGTGCATTATAAACATATTGGTGTCGTTGGTTCCAAAAAGGTAACCATTGTGCATGTTCCTGACCCCAATGCTTATTCTGCCTTCCTCGACGATTGTGAGAACGGTAATTCTCTCCCATGCCCAAATCCGAAAACAAATATAAATATATAAAATCTACAAATGTATAAGATATAGCAAATTTATATAATTATTAAATATACCTGAAGTAGTGGAAGGAATCCAGCTATCTCATTATGGTTACTTTGTGAAGCTCTACAAAGATTGCGATACAAACAAGCTAGGGTCGCACTACCCCAACTGTAACACCCAATTGCCTCGATGTCCTCAAGCATTGGTAAGTACATAAGCTTTAGGAAAGTCCCGGATGTATCTGCCATCATCATACCTGCAATCATCCAGAACATGTAACATCTTGCCTTTTGATAGACCTTCTCTATTGTTGCAGAGTCAGGCAATTGCGGCTCTTGTTCCATGTGCGTGTTCAGTGCAGAGACCCCCAGGCTACTATAATTGAAGTATCGAGACTCTTGAGTAAAACCTAACAATCTATAACAAATTTCTTGCCACTCAACAACAGTTCTCGTCGGCTCATAACCAAGTCCTGGATCACCATTCACAGGTAAACCATACAACACCTCTATGTCCTGCAAGGTGATGGTCGCTTCACCAATCCTAAAGTGGAACGTATGTGTCTCTGGACGCCATCTTTCAACAAGTGCGGTGATCAAGCTACGATCAACAGAAGGAAGACAGTATCTAAACACCATACAATCCTGTCCATCTAATAACATCAAGGACCCCCTGATTGATGGGGTACTGCTTCACGAGGCGCCAAAACTTTCCATCACACCTTCTTGTATTCAGAATCATATTATCTTGTCCTTCCCATATCTCCCGTGACCTATGAGTGTGTTGTCCAGTCAATACAGACCCATCAAGTGGGCCAGGATCCAATTGATATGCATTGGAAGATCAATTGGAAAAATCACTCACCTTATTTCATGCTTTGGAAGATGGAAAACTTCCGTCAAGCGGAAGAAGAAGAGCACTGGGCCCTATTAGAAAATGAGAAGTTGTATCGAGATTGTTCTTATCCGATATATCCAATTATTGAGGAGTGGAAAGGACTTCCAAAAAAATGACCACAGACATTGGATTGTTTAGTGCCATATTGCTGCCGAGACACAAGTGCTACATTTAAGTTTACCCAAGAAATTCAAGACTTGACTGATAACTGGGGACTATGTCTCGATGAGGATGAATATGAGGAAAAAGGAGAAGAAGAAGGCGATGAAGGAGAAGAAGAAGGGGAAGATGAAGACATAGTAGTGCCGGACAGTGAGGAAGAATAAGTCTTTACAAAGTTTATCCCTTAAGTTTACCCAACGAACAATGTCGAGTAGATGTAACGATTCCCTAAAGTTTCACTAGTTTAGTAGCATTTTAACCAAGAAAAAAAAAAGCTTGTTCAATGCTTATCTTTATTAATTAGTAAATCACTTCATTCGTGTAAATTATATGCGTAAGTCAAGATAATCTCCTATAAATTAGTCCAAAAAAAGAATTCAAAGTAATGGCAAGCCAGCATTTCAAAGACTATTATTTAATGGGTAAAAAAAAGGTAAAAATGAGCTCCAGCAATTGACACTGATATATCAAAGAACATGGGATAAGAACATGAGTCATAGTGTTGTTTGATGAAAAATTACCTTAATCTTAATTGACACTGGTGTGATTCAGGGGTCTTGTTGATTAGGAAAAAAAGCGTACAACTTTATCATCAGAAGAAGCTTTAGAGTGACGAGCCATAGTAGGAGAGGAGATTAAAACAGTGTTGAGATGAGGACGCTTCTTTTGAGATTCATCGGATGCAGCAGCAGAATACTCCATTAAAATCTTTGACATTAATTTCATGAACCCAACTTAAGAATCAAAATTTCAAATTTCCCAAAATCTTGAAATTAAATGTGGGAACTTGTGAGAAAAAAATCAAGAAAACGATGGCTCAAATTGACAAAACCCAGAAGGGGTAAAGGGTAATTCATGGAAAGGTGAAGTAGTGAAACGACATCGTCAAATTAATCTGATCAATTCGTGGGGACAGCTAATAACGTTACTGAATGTTACGCTTTACTAAAAACGTTACTGAGGGTTACGTTATAATATAATTTTTAAAATTTAAAGCGTCAAGATAAAAATGTCACTGACAGGCACGATTAATCAGTGTATCGTTTCCATCGACAACGATTTATACCTCCATTTGTTTCGTCAACCGTTACTTTTTTTCATTAAAATATTTGAATAAAATATTTCCTATTTCATTACTGAGAAATACGTTTATATTATTTTGGTTAACTTCAAAAAAAGGTACTAGTTTGGTTAAGTGACTTAAATAATGGGTTAGTTAGGTTAAATTGTCGGAACAACTCATAACAATATAATTAAAGCGGTACAAGTAATAACTCAAAGATAATGCTCAACTCGTTTAGAGTTCGGGAAAATAGGTATGCTTTTCAAGTATAACAGTAAAACTCAAATCTTTTATGGAAATCACCAAAATATGAGTAAGTTTGTAAAATGTGATTTTTTCACAAAAACATTCAACATGTAAATGTTTCAATATCGAATGGCATGAGAAAAATACATCTCTATGCTTACATGTCAATGTGTATGAGAAGTCATGAATGACGTAATACCGTACATCATGAGAAAAAATGCATCTCTATGCCTGTATGTCAAGTATGCATGTCAAATGCAATGCAACTCAGTAATAAAACCATATGCATACTCTTAGAGTATCAATTCACTCAGTCCTCCCAGTCACTCAGTCCTCCCAATAGCTCAGTCTTCACAGTCACTTAGTCCTCCCAATCACTCGGCACTCGCACTCGGTAGGTACCTGCGCTCACTGTGGGTGTGCAGACTCCAGAGGGGTAGATCCAGCCCAAGCGCTATAATAAGCCAATCATGGCATGAAATCAATAATACCTACTGCGACGTGCAGCTCGATCCCATCATGAATCAATAATAACTGCTACGGCGTATAGCCCGATCCCATTAATATCCTCACAATTAGGCCCTCGGCTTCACTCAATCATCAATCTCTCCAGTCTCTCAAGCTCAGAATGTCATGAAAATCAGCTAAAATAATGATGTGATGTATCAATAAATGGTAACAGAGACTGAGATATGATATGCAAATGAATGCGTATGATTGAGTATGAAATTGCAATGTACACAAATAGCTCAACAACAGAAATGACCTCAGTGGGTCCCAACAAGATAAGCATATAACTTAAATTGCAATAATGATGTGATGTATCAATAAATGGGAACAGAGACTGAGATATGATATGCAAATGAATGCGTATGACTGAGTATGAAATTGCAATGTACGCAAATAGCTCAACAACAGAAATGACCTCAGTGGGTCCCAACAAGATAAGCATATAACTTAAACATAGTTTCTAATATGGATCACAGCTCAATTACTCTAGCACGTAGAGATTTCATGGATACAAATAAGATAGGGCTAGCACGTAGAGATTTCATGGATACAAATAAGATAGGTAACTACACAGTACCACAGAAATAACTGAGTCACAAGTCACACAATGCACGCCCACATGCCCAACACCTAGCATGTGCGTCACCTCAACACCAAACATATACCACATATATTCAGGGGTTCATACCCTCAGCACCAAGTTTTGTAGTGTTACTTACCTTGAACAAGCCAAATCCAATAAAGAGCGAGCCAAACGATAGTCCAAAAATGCAATCTCGCGCGTACCGACCTCCGAACGGATCGAAACTAGCCAAAAGCAACTCAAATACATCAAATAACGCCTAAGGAAACAATAATGATAAAGGTCGAATCTTTAATCAAAAGTCCAAAGTCAACCAAAAAGTCAAACTCGAGCCCGCACCTTGGAATCCGATGAAACTCACAAAATCTACCAACCCATTCAATTACGAGTCCAACCATACTAGTTTCACTCAAATCCGACTCCAAATCTATGTTCAAAACTCGAAAATTCATTTTATGGAATTATAGACAATTCTTCCGATTTTCTCTTTTAAATCAATAATCATACGCCGAAAACGAAGATTAATTCATGAAATATAATCAAAACCGACTCAAGAAGGTTTACCCCAATCCATGTGGTGAATTTCCTCTTCCAAGCCGCCCAAAACGAGCTCCAAAAATGGATAAAAATATCGAACCCTCGAACTTAAAGCATTTTGCCCAGCACTGTTCGCATTTGCAGATAGTAGACCGCTTCTGCGATGTTCACTTCTGCGGCAAAATTCTTTGCTTCTGAGAAAACGGCTTGGCCCAGTACCACCTCGCACCTGCGGTAAGCAAATTCTGTTTCTGCGAAGCTCTTCGCGTCTGCGCTCCAACACAGCACAGGTGCGCAAATTTTCTCACTTCTGCGACCACAGTGCCAGTCCTCCAGTTCCGCTTCTGCACCTCATTCCTCACACTCGCGACTCTTGCACCTGCGCCTTGTGGTCCTCAGGTGCGACCACACCAGACTTTTCCCAGAACCAGCCTCCTTCAGCAAATGCGACGTGCGACAAAAATGATTCGGACCTCGTCTGAATCTCATTCGAGCCACTCGGGACCCTCTCCAAATATACCAACAAGTCTCATAACATAACACGGACCTACTCGAGGCCTCAAATAATGCATAACAACATCAAAATGACAAAATCGCACCTCAAATCGAACTTAATGAACTTTGTTTGAACTTTTAACTTCCAAAACTCGTGCCGAAACCTATTAAATCAATCCGGAATGAACTCAAATTTTGCATACAAGTCTCAAATGACATAACTAAGCTATTATAATTCCCGAAACCACAATCCGAATCCGATATCCTCAAAGTCAACTCTCGGTCAAACTCATGAACTTTCCAAACCTTCAAATTTTTAACTTTTGCCAATTAGCGCCGGATCCTTCTAGAAATATCCAAATGCAAATCCGGGCATACACCCAAGTCCAAAACCACCATCCTGACCTAATGGAACAATCAAAACTCCGTTCCGAGGTTAAAGTCACAAAAGTCAAACTTGTTCAACTCTTCCAACTTAAAGCTTCAACAATGAAATTCATTCTTCCAAACTAATTCTGAATTACCCGGAAACCGAAACATAATACATCATACGGAGCTACTCATGGCCTCAAACTATCGAACGAAGTGCAAATACTCAAAACGACCGGTCGGATCGTTACATTCTCCCCCACTTTGGAAATTATCTCATGACTCTTAAAATGATTTAGCACATTTTGACTAACATTGATGTGCCAGGTTAAATTATAACACATAGTTAAACTTTATATTCTTTATTTTGATTCAGAAAAGCTATTTTTCTAATAATACTAATGTTTGGACCAATTTATGCTCGTCTAATAGTTTGGCACTAGTAACTCGTAACCTTCTACAATCATAGATTTGTCATTTCGAGTTTAAATGTAGTGTCATTTAAAATTATATATATTGATGGAGTAATAATTATTTACACAATTTAACCTATTATAATAGATTATTATTAGTATTATTTTAGGTCTCTAATAAACTAATAGATAAAATTATTTGTTATTATCTTTTAAATGAACTGATTAGGTAAATAACTATTACACGCAGTGCAACAACAGTTAAAACTCATTGGACTAATAATGTGTGAAAATGCTACTCGCCTATGTGAGCTTATATAAATCAATTTTGTGTTAAGGAGATACGAACCCAGCACAACCCGGCACATGTCCCCTTTGTCCTCTGATTTGCTGACTCCCTATTTTCTTCATCAGCAGAAGGGGACTCTCCGTTCATACTCATCTTTCTCCGGTTCCGAAGAAGGTATCTATAGTTATACTTTATATGTCTGTCGATTCGTTTTATAGTTCAGTATTTCAGGTTCTCTCATAAACTGGGGAAAGAGTTAGCTCAAATTGAATCCGTTTGTTGAAGGTTATTGGACCCAATTGAAAGCTAAATTTTCTTCTTTACCAAAAGGGGCAAAAATGGAAGCTTTGGTTAGAAAATCGTGCGTTCGAGTCTTAATTGTTGCTTATATAATGACTGTCAACAAATTTCTCAAAGTTTGTTAAAAACAGTCTTTTTCTTTTAATTCATGAAAACCAGAGAGTTCGATTGTTGAACTATACATAGGTTATTGTGAATAGCATTATGATAACCTGATCAAACTCTTTTTTTTTTTTTTTTTTTTTTAAAGATAATAACTGTTTTGATCAAATAGGAAAACTCCCAGTATACTAGTGGTATAGGACAAGTAGAGATTTTCCTTTACTACTAGCTTCGGACTTCATGGATGCATCAAAATTCACAAGAGACTGAAGCCCTTTTGTTTTGTTTTGGGGGGTTCTATTTTGAAAGAGGTAAGAGTCCTATGGTATGAGGAAACTATTTTCTAGGAAAATAAGTGGTTTTCTCACTTTATTTTCTAGTATTTGGCTGGTGAATGGACGATATTTCTTGATTTTTTTAATTAAAGGTTGATAATAATGTTGGCAAATTAGATAGTGTTTGATGAATTTTTTTAGTATAAAAACTGATAATAATGTATAAGTATTGATTTGAGCGAGTGATTCGAGTAAGAGTTGGGATGTTTGTAAAAAAACGACTCTCGCTCATTAATTGGGAAGTTAGAGTCCATTTGGATTAGCTGTTTAAAAGTAGTTGATAAACATCAAGTGCTGAAAAGCACTTTTAGGTGCTGAAACTGAATTTATAAACAAGCATAGTTATGTGTTTAGATAGAACTGTCGAACTTGATAATGAATTGAGTGATGGTGGCTTCAGGACATGAGGCAAAATTTAGGCAATGGTAGCAACAGCTATTCTTCACATACTATCTTGATGTTTAGTTTGAACTTTCTCTAGTCTAATCTACTTATGCTCCAAACTTTGAGCAGTAGTTTTCCTCATCTTAGACATTCTTTTTATATTCATGCATTATTAGCACTCAAGTAATAATTGAAGCCGATTAAATGTAACTATTCGCAGTGTGCCTACTTGCCTGGCTTTCTCTTGTTTGCCCTGACGTAATTAATTTACAGTCAATCTCTTCATTAGAAATTTCACTCTTGGCATTGTAACCTCAAATTATACCAAAATTGTTATTTTTGGTGCTTTTATTTTCTTAGAATACTCCAACAGCAAGTGCAATATCTTTTGCCTACCCATCAAGCTCTTAAACGGTGAATTGCTTCAAAAGATGGAGCAGGACCCCTTGGCCGAGTCACTCAATGATCTTTTCACCAATGTTTCCATGATGATAAGAGGCGAGCTCCAGGTGTAAGAAAGTTTTTGGAATTTTCTTTCAAAATGCTGCTTTGTATATCTTTTGGTTCTTTTTCTTTCTTTTGTTGGGGATGTGAAGGGGGCGGGGGGTTAGATGGGTTTCTCATTAGCCTAGATATGATAAACTTTTGTATAAATTAGTTTCTCTTTCTTTCTCATATGTTGTCCCGCCTTTGCATATACTAATTACTGAATTTGCAATTAGTGCTAACTTACCTTAGCAGCATGGACATAATTTGTAAGGAATTTTACCGTTCCTTACATGTTTCTCACTGTAAACATACTGCAAGGTTGCCATCCCAAAAACAGCCGTATAGTTTTCCTTAGCAGGCAGCTAAGAAATAATTTGCATGATAAAGTGGAAGATTGCTCTTTTGATGAATCTGACAAGATGTTTAGCTCACAAATGATCAGTTAATGGTAACTATTCGTTGCAAGGAGAAATTATTGTGAAATTGTTGGTTCATAGATTTCGTTCCCACCTTTGGTTTATTAGAAATCATTATTGCCCAATTCAAGATCATGGATTAAGTAAAGTTTCGTGGAACCTGACCAGTTGTTTTGCTCAGATAGGATGAGTGACCCCTTTCATCCAAGGTAAAGAAGTGTTTTTTGTTTCAGTAACTCCCTCATTCCTCCCTTTAGTTCACTCAAAAGCAGTATTAGCCATTCGTTTGAGGAAGCAAGCAAAGCCAGATCCAGACAAGAGCGTAGAAGAATTCTTGTTTGCTTAGCTTTACTTGTTCTATCTTCTTTTGATTTAAAGTTTTCCTTTACCATGAACCTTCTAGCATCTTCGTTTTTCATCTCTTAAAATGAATATCGTAGTGACATATCCAGTAGATAGGTCTTTGTGAGTACAGCCACTATTATGACTGCTGTTGCATCTTTGTAAAATATTCGGCTGTGTTTAGGTTAAGAACATACACTTTCAAAATGGATTATGTTAGTCTAAAATCCAAAAACTGTTACTTGTTGTGCTGGTACTATAGTTAATTTCTGCTTTTATCATAATGCTGCTTTGCGAATTGCATATCAGGAAACCAACAATGTACTTGGACTTGTGGAGAAAATGAATACAAGAGTTGCTGAAGAATATAAGGGATTTGGAGATGTGGCTTCAGGATTGAGGATCTTTGTGGAGCAATTGAAGTCTAAAAGTGGCAGCTTTGACGAGTACGTTCAACAGATTGATATAATAGAGCACCAAGTTACAGAGTTTGAAGCTGTAATTTCGATGCTTGATAAGTACGTTTCTTTGCTGGAGTCCAAAGTGCAGTCTGCATACCAAATTCCTCCATCATGAATCAACTGTAATTCTTCTTTTTGTTTCTACTGTTACACCCTCAAAGCCGTTGCTGGATTGAATCGAACTTGATATTTGTATGTCATCAAGAAACTCTGTACAAATAAAAATATAAATTTAGCAACTGTTTATCTCAAATAGAGAGGAGGCTATTGAGTATACAGCTAACAAAATCCCGGTAAGAAGTCTTTGGAAGAACTTCTGTTGGATTTTGCTTATTTTTATTTTTGCAATATATATGATTCTTTTGTTCCTTCTTTACTCTTGACTCATCTTTTCAGTTTTTGGGTACAATAGTTTTTTGTGTATCTTGCTCTTGTTGGGGGGAATTTACTCTACTTAGTGTTTACACCAATCCAATATCGTGTGCTGCAATGATTCTTGATTTTGTGGAGGACCAAAATTAGTCATTTCTAAATTTTCCAACTAAATGATTATCGAATGAGTGATCTTAAAATTAATCAATTTCACTAGTTTAGTTTATGAAAATAATTTTCATATTATAATTAAACTTTAATTGTTCTAAGAAAATGACCCTTTTCAGAAATTTGTGCGAATCAAGTGAAATAATCTGATTGGGTCTGTACCAAATGTAAATGTTAAGGTAACTAAAGAACATAGTGCTTTGCTGGAGAGGAACAAAGCAGGTTTTGATGAGCAAAAGGAGCATATCTCTAGAACTAGGAATAGTTTGTCTTCATAATCTTTATTCTTGGTGTAACAGCAGTCTTCTAGAGAATATGAATCAGTATATGGATTTTTGGATTTGCTAGGAGGAAAATGAATAGGCTGTTTGTTTGGTTCCTGTTTGCGGTTTGTACTATGTTGTACCATCTTGGTACTTTATTAGTAACAAAATTTTACCTTACAAATGAAAAAAATTTAAAAAGCATACTGTTAAATGCTTTTCAAATAGAGCACGTGGCTAAGAACCACGGTGTGGAGTTTTCCTCCCCCACAACGGTCTGAGAATGGGACTTGTTACCTGATTCCCTACACTATTATGCATATTTGGCCAGGTTACCTAAGTAGTTGGAGGCAGCTTCATGTTTAAACTCAAAACAATTTGACTACAATCAAATTTATCACCAGATTAAACAAAAAAGGGCAACTCTCTATTCGCTTGATTGATATCTTATCCTAACCACTATTCATCTGCTGATTCTTCAACATCAATAAATTCGGGCCTCAAGATATTCAAAGTGAATAGGCACTACACCTGGGATCTCTTTCATGGGAATGAAAGATGCCAAAACCTGGGAAGGGTCTCCACAACTTCATTCGTAGGGGAGAACATACATTGTTAAATGTTTTCTATCTCAAAATTGGTGTTATTAAACAGATAGTGGTAGCTAAAGACTTAAAAAAGAGAACTAAATTCAAGAATCTGCAAAGGTCTTGAAACCTAAAAGCCTAACCATACACAACTCGAATTTGCCATAGACAAAATCGAAGCTCCCTCTGATCCCTATGGTCAGATGATTTAAGTTTTATTTTTAGAGACACATGCAAAAGCATATCAGACTAACATTTAACAAAATGTATACATGACTAGCCTATTAAAGCAAGACCGGAAGTAAGAGACTGAAAGATGACTACAAAAGCAATCAAACCACTCAAAAGATGGAGCTAACTGAAAAATAGGTGAGGTAACTGAGAAATTATACACTCTTGAAGCAGTTGATATTGCATAACACGGCTGATCTCATAATATCATTAAACCTGCCACCAGTAGAACCTATCATTCGTTAAAGCAGGGATCGCGTTTTATACAAGATCATGCTAATTAGCCCAAGGAAACAAAAGATGAAAGACACTCCAGCTAGTATAATATGAAAGATAAATGCTGTTTCTTGCTTTCCTTTTTTATGAAGAAAATTAATTTCATTGAAGTGGGAAAATCTCCTGTACACAAAGTATACCAAAACGTAAAAAATCTATACAAACATGTTTCTTGCTTTCTCTGGTGGGTCCAAATTGTTATTGGTCCTTTCTGCTAGATCGATACTCTTGGTTGACGTTTCGTTCCTGCCCATGCTAGTAGCTCTTGAAAAATCTCTCTGATCTGTGCTTGTTTATAGGGTCTCTCTCTTTTCTGTACTTGGTCTAGATTTCTCCTTCTGGTGTTTGAATGGCCTGCGTCTACAATCTCTCCTATTTCGATGTTTCAAGTTTATCTATTTGGTCAGTACTTGGTGCATTTCCATTTTTAGAAACCGTAGATTTCTCAACAGCTGATAAGAACTTCTTCAGATGTTTTATATACTCGGGGTACAGCTCCAAATCACAATGGTTACCACCTTCAACCCACAACGGATCATATTTTTGCTTACATAGATCAAACAGCTGCTTACCATGGGAACAATCCACAACGTCATCTGCAGTGCCCTAGAAATTAATGTAAAAAAAGTCACATGGGAATGTCAGCTAGCAATTCTAGAATCAAGTGCTACCATAACTGTACTTGATTCTGTCCAAGGAGTCAATACAGGTCTTCTATCTCTACCATTCTCTCGGGTACTGACACAATTTCTGAGGATAGCTTCATGATATAGAGTTAATTTTTTATACTATTCACTAGTTGGGAAACAATCAATTGAAAAACAAAGGCATAACTTCATGATTAATTACTAAAACAAGACTTTTGTCATTGAGATAAGGAATCATGTAAGGACAAGGAAAAGAGACGAACAAAATGCATTAAAAAAAACAGTGGTGAAAAATGGCAGGGACAGGAGTGTAGTAGAAGTTGGCAGGGGAAGTCTGGAAGGAGGAAGAGGAATAAGGGAGCAAACAGAATTGTTACTCCCTCATGAGATTACAAGTTTCCTATTGGGAGGCTTAACTTGGTCATACCGGAGGCACAATAGCAAAGAACACGCGATATTAGTCCAACCTCTAATTTCTTTCCCAAAAAACAACCACCCGCAAAAACAAGTGACTCATCAGTTTGTAACCAAAAGTCCCACTGAATTTGGCCTAGAATAAGGACAGCACTCAGCAGATATGGAGGAGTCGTAAAAGAGCAACAAGATGGAAATTGGAGGAGGAACTGCCAAACAGATGTTCAGCTGTGATCGCAGGCTCTGCCTGTTCCATTGCAGGCTTGAACCAGTGAATCAGTTTTGCTACTTATCAACAGTTACCAATTCTTGGCAAAAAAAATTCCTAAGGAAATGTGATATGTTTATGAAGAAAAAATGGATACTCACATGGATAATGAGGACAGGACACTCAACCAATGGTATTTTGTCAATATTCTGCATAGGGGAAAGAAAGAAAAGCAGCTAAATACAAAATAATATTACATAAAAAATCAGGTCAAACAAAGCTCCACATAACTGCCACGAATAGAACGTTAACCTTATATATGTCAAACCAGTACGTCCGCTTAACTGGATGCAAGACGCGAACCCCAGAGAGAATTGGGCTGTGTAGAACCACGGCCCTCAATCTTGATAAGCGGGATGCCAAATCTAATGTTGGTCCACTACCAACAGACTGCCCATACAATATTATATCCTCCTCCTTCACCCCATATGTCTCTTCAAGACACTTATATGCAGCTTCTATATCGGCATAAGTGTTTTGCTCACTTGGCTATAGCAAAATAAGAATACAAAGTCAAATAATTTCTTCTTGAACTGCCTAAAGTTAATCATCTAAAGAAATATTTCATACCTTGCCAGTGGACTGTCCATACCCTGAATAGTCATACCTGCCAGAAAAGAGAGGAAACTCAGAAATTTTGAGGTAATTTGGATCCATATGTCTATCTTTTATTAAATAAATTAAGGGTGGGATTAAAAGTCAAAACTTTCAGTGTTCCACAAAAGAAAGACTAAGCAAACTTTCCAAAACTTGCAGCAACTGTTCCTTCAAGCTTCCTCTGCCCAAAGGTGCCGTTCAAATAAAATTAGGCACTCAGATTAAAAGCGAGGAGAGGAAGAAATCCAGTGGAGAAGGAAAAGTGAGCATCTCCCGGACTTTGAAGTCCAGGAAGTCTCTGACGAGCATGAGAGATTTCCAAGATGGTATATGTCAATGTTACATGTTCTGTCACTTTTTACAAACCACATAACTAAGACGAAAGCTTATTTTTACCATAAAAGAAACAAGTTTTGTCAACATTAAGGCATATCCACCAGGTCAGGTTGGAAATAGTAGTTCCTAAACCACCTGAAAGTATCACTGCAATGTCAAATTTTCATAAGGGGGGAGGGTAATATCACAACAACAGCGAGGAGATCATTTTCCACTATTGTCTCTGCATGAAGAGAGCATATAATTATCTCCTCGGGGTCAGTTTACACATCAGATAGTGATACTAAAAGATTTACTGCAGCAACTACAAGCTTATTCCTGAATCACTGGATTCATCAACTACATTACACTTAAGGTAGCTTCATTCTATTTTAAATTAGCAAGCACATATATAATCCAGCATATAAACAACTCACTGTTTTGAATTTAGGCTATATATATGTATATATGTAGAAAATTATACAGTGCGATATAAATTTAAATTTTCTTTTACTATGTAAATATGTACACACACATGCACATACTAAGAAGCTCAGTACTGCTTTGGAGTTCATGAACCTCCTCTACAGACAGCAAAAGTCTTGATAAACACATCCACGTTGTTGTATAGTAATTGATTCTTCTGTTAAACGAATAATTCGGTTCTGCTCCAACAGAACAAGCTTCAATAACACATCCTAATATTATATTCTGAATCTCTATGCTCATTCTGCTGTATTTGGCTCCTTTTAATTCTAATACGTTATATGATACTATTCTGAAGTACTTCTCCTGTTCAATTTTATATGACACTATTTCTTTTTAGTCTGTTCTAAAAAAAACAATAACTTTCTATATTTAGAAATAATTTTAACTTTAAATTTTTTATTTTGCCTTCAACAATATGTTTTTATAGCCATAAAAATGACATGGCATGTTTAAGAACTATACAATACTTTTGGCATCTATGAAAAGGCTTTTTTCAAAGATATATATCTAGTCAAATAACGTCCTATAAAATGTAACAAGAGAGCTTAAACAAAATAAGAGCAAGAAAGAAGGATACCCCATCAAATTGACCCGGAGATGAAGACTAAGTTCGGTGAACAAATCATACATTTGCCCCAAATCAGCCGCGTTGCCGTGAGAGTAGAGCAGCGTCAGCTTTGACGCCGGATTCCTCACGTACATGGCCATAATCTCCGTCCCTCTCTTCGTCCCTAGCTTCAAAATGTCCACGTCTTCCCTCTGTACCACCTCTGTCATCTTAAGTTTTCCCGTAGATTCTTCCACCGCCACCCCATAAGACGGCGGATTTGGCGGAAAAAATGCGAACTTTGCCGCCATCGACGACGTCACAGCTCCCATCGCTTCCCCTGTCTAATGTATTTACAAATTTGTCAATCAATCAATAACCCCAAAACAATTTTAACACCATCTTCCCGTTTGGACAAACTATACTTTGAGAGAAAAAAATTGCATAGGTATAACGGATCAATTATTTAAAAATCACATTGATATGTTTTAAATTGTATACGTACAGATATATGTTTGGAGGAACAGCTTCGTCTTCCTACAAATACGTGACGAAATCGTGATACATATAGGAACATATATGTGGATGATATGGACAAGCCTGCAAATTTGAACGCTATATTATGTTGTGTTCAATTACAATACGGCTACCGATACAAAATCACAAATTATGCTTATGTTTGTTGAGGTTGATGATAAAAGTATAAGATGGATGTAATGAGGCGTTAAGAGGTATGGGAGTTGTACGGAGAAAAAGAGAAAACTTTTTTTTTTCTGGTGTTTTTGTCTGACACGCGTCTGTGTAAGGAGCTAATCTGTGTGAATGATTACCTCGTAATGTCCATCTAAAGTCCTCCGAGTACAGCTTGTAGCACCGTGGGTCCGTGGCATACCATTTTAACTATTCTTTTTTCAAGTCCGTTTGCCGAACTAATTTCTGAAAATGAGAAATCTTTTGATAAAAATAGCTTTACTCACTCACTGCGTAAATATGCAATATCCCATTTAAATCCAAAGAGCCGCTTAAGGGATGGAGTTTGCATGGAAGATACAGGTTTGGTTGAATTCAATGACTTTGATATATTTAAATTTTATTTAAAGAACAGTTGCGGGCATAAAGTATTTTTATTCACGTATGATTCAGGGAAAGCTCGCAAAACCTACTCTAATGCAAGCGTTAGTGATTGCTTCTATGGCTCAAACTTTAGAGTTTACACTGAGACAACTTTAGAGTTGCTCCAAAGTTCCCCTTCTAAAGGGCTGTCCGATGCACGAAGCATTCCTATTCACGCAAGATCCGAAAAGCGCCCGCACTCCTAGGGGGTGTGATTTAGTTAGTTTTAAAAAATTTATTTAATATGTATAAATTACCAATTTAAAATCCAATAACTAAAGGGCTAGGATCTCAAATATAAATTTCAAATCTTGGCTCTCACGCTTTACGCTCGTAACCAAGAAGAAATATCAGTAAAACTTGATATAACTGTTCGAGTATTACTCATCATATATTTGTACTCTTTATAAACGGAGTTTTGATAAATGAAAACACTTAGTAACTAAATCATCCTTCATATCAAACTCCTACTGGTCCGCTTTTCAACTCTCTAACTTCTTCCAAGTCCATTTTCCATGATCTACATGCGCGTAGTTGTACATATATATATATATATATATAAAACTCTTTTCCTTAATGAACAAAGTCTTTAATTTGTCAATCTTCCACAAGCTCCTTAATATTCTTGGGAATACAAACATCAGTCCCATTGAAACATTTTGTGGCAATAACCCTATATACGGTTTCAGTAAGATGATAACCATCCCAAAAGTAGTGTTTATCTGCATTGCGGCAGGGCACAAGTTCAGGTATGCAAGCTGATGTCCCATTTGCCCAGGTGATGCAACATGGGCCAATTGGATCCATTAAACCTACAAACAGAAATCATTTAAATTTTGTTCCAAGCAATTTATCATGTTTGACTCAAATATTACACATAAACTAAGCTTTTAATTTCTCTCTCGGGAATTGATATCATCATCAAACTGCAACAAAGTCACAAATTAATTTTTGTAACAAAAAAAAGTTACATCAAGCAAAGTATCCTATATTTCGCATTAAATGAAAATCACAAAAAAATAATAATAAAATAGTAGATCTGACACCGTAAATTACTGCTAAGTTGCCACAAGAGATAAAATTGCAAAATAAGCACTGCCACATCATCAACACATAGTTAAATTCAACTTCTATATCCTATTTGTGCTAATAAATTTCAACTTAAAAATGAGACAGTATATGAATTAAATGGAGGTTAATAATTGAGAGAAATGCGAAAATTAAATGATGACAGATGTGTTGTGATGTGGATATGGGGTTGATATGTACGTCTTATTTGACGGTTTATCTAATGTAATTAATTGTAATTTCCGACGCTAGATTGATGAATTTCCAGTGATTTTCATTTTATGTGAAATATTAGATTAGTTATACTTTTTAGCTTTTGAATTTAGTTTTATGATTTTCCATAATAGACCGGTGGTTCGATGCATAATCATATATAAAATTAATTCTATAACAATAATTCTCTATAACAACACTTTACTATAATGACTAAGTTTTCTTTGGAACCAATGTTTTATGTTATGTTGTTGAGAAGTGATTCAAAAAATATTTGACCAAGTCTTTAGGAGTTTGTTAGTTAGTTTCCTTTATTTAAGCAAGATTAGATATTGCTGCAGATAATTAGCAAATTAGTGGATTAGTGGACCTAGATTTCAGTATTTTCAGTTTCATTGTAAGCCTATTTATAGGCAATCTTGTTTGCTTAAGTAATGTATCAGAAATACAAAGAGTTTGCAGCAGATTTTCATCTCTTTTGCTCTATTTTTTGCTCACTTTCTCCTTCGATTTCCTTTTCTTATCCAACAAATCTGGTATCAAGAGCCAGGTTCCTTTTAAAAATTGAGTGAATCGTGAGGTCTATATCAATTGAGTATTTGAGAAAAACAAGAGCGGAAGTGTGAGAGCAAAAAGAAAAATGGCAGTGAATGGTATTTCATCATCTTCACAGCCACTCATGCCAATTTGCACTGGTGAAAAGTATGAGTTTTGGAGTATAAAAATGAAAACTCTTTTCAAATCATAAGGGGTTTGGGAGCTGGTGGAAGCAGGCTTTGTGGATCAAGCAGGCTCTGACGAAGAGGCAGAAAAACTGAAAGAGATCAAAAAGAAAGATGCCAAAGCTTTGTTCTTCATTCAACAAGCAGTCCATGATGCAATTTTTTCAAGAATTTCAGCAGCAACTACGTCTTCGCAGGCATGGAAGATTTTGAAGAAGGAATTTCAAGGTTCAGCTAAAGTGATTACGGTAAAATTGCAGACTTACCGTCGTGACTTTGAAAATCTTTCTATGAAAAGTAATGAATATGTTCAAACTTATTTGTCTAGAGTTTCTTCTCTTGTTAATCAAATGAAGTCTTATGGTGAAAATATATCTGAAGAAACTGTTGTTGCAAAAGTTTAATGAGTCTTACTCCAAAGTTTGAACATATTGTTGCTGCAATTGAGGAATCTCATGACTTATCTAATTATTCTTTTGATGTACTAATGAGTTCTTTGCAAGCTCATGAAGAAAGGCCCCTAAGGTCACATGAAAAAAATGAAGAAAAGGCATTTCAGGTGAAGGGAGAGTCCATTTATCAGAAAGATAAGCTAGAAAGTTTTTCTAATCGTGGTCGTGGCAGATGTGGTTTCCGTGGAAGAGGTCGTGGAAAAGGCCAAGGAAGAGGTCCAGATAGAGGAGGATCAAATGAAGAGAAGCAAAATAGGATATTTCTGTGCAATTATTGCGGAAAACCAGGTCATAAGGAAGCTTATTGTTGGCAAAAGCAGAAGGATGAGAATAAACAAGCAAGTTTTGCAGAGAAAAATGATGATGAAAGTAAGCTGTTTATGGCCCTTTATTGTGAAAAACAAATTCCTGATGATGTTTGAATTTTGGACAGCGGATGTTCCAATCATATGTTTGGGATGAGATCATTATTCAAGGAGCTTGACGAGTCAAAAAAATAAGACGTGAGGCTAGGAGACAACAAAAAGATCCAAGTTGAAGGCAAAGGTACTGTTAGCATTATGACCAGCCAAGGTAATGCCAAGATTTTAGAAGATGTGATGTTTGTTCCTAGTCTATCTCATAATTTGCTTAGCATTGGACAACTAATGGTTAGCGGATACTAATTTCTTTTGATGATGGTTTTTGCACTATTAGAAGTAAGAAATCTGGGCAAACCATTGCTAAAGTTCCAACGACTAATAATAAAATGTTTCCTTTAGAAGTTTCAATGGTTGAAAAGTGTCTTATGGTCGCTAGTGGAGATAATGAAACTAGACTGTGGCATTTGCGTTATGGGCATTTAAATGTTAACGGGCTGAAGTTATTGAGCCAAAAGGAAATAGTTTTTGGATTGCCAAAAGTTGAGAGTCTTGATTTTTGTGAAAGTTGTGTTTATGGAAAACAAAGTAAAAAGTTTTTCCTGTAGGCAAGTCTTGGAGAGCTTCTGTTTGTTTTGAGTTAGTACATGCTGATTTGTGTGGTCCTATGGGTGTTGAGTCCTTAGGGGGAAGTCGATACTTCTGCTTTTTCTTGATGATTATAGTCGTATGAGTTGGATATATTTCTTAAAATTTAAATCTGAAACATTTGAGAATTTCAAGAAATTTAAATCTTTTGTTGAAAGGCAAAGTGGATGTAGAATCAAACTCTTCGAACAGATAGAGGTGGTGAGTTTATGTCAAATGAATTCACCTCCTTCTGTGAGGAAAATGGAATACACAGGGAGCTCACAACACCTTATACACCGGAGCAAAATGATATAGCCGAAAGAAAGAACCGCACAGTTGTCCAGATGGGCAGAAGCATGATACAAGCTAGAGGTGTGCCAAAGTGTTTTTGGGCTGAAGCTGTTGCCACTGCTGTCTATTTGTTGAATATTTCACCCACCAAAGACGTTTTCAATCGAACACCATATAAAGCATGGAGAGGTAACAAGCTTAAGGTAAGCCACTTACGTGTATTTGGATGTATAGCTTATGCTTTAATGAATTCACGGGCTCGACGTAAGCTTGATGAAAAATATGAAAAATGTATCTTTGTTGGATATAGCACACAATCCAAAGCTTATAAGTTATATAATCCAGTAAGTGGCAAAATTATAATCAATAGAAATGTTGCGTTTAATGAGGCAACAAGCTGGAGCTTTAATTCTGGGAATGAAAGCTCAAATTTTCAATTATTGCCTATTGATGATGCTGTTGATCAAGAGCTTGCAACAGATCCTTCACCAGCGGATCCTTCACCAGCCGGTCCATCGACTACCTCATCGTTGGCACCAGCAACTTCTCCAACGGTAGAAGAACCTTCAGCTGGGCCAATTCCGTTGAGAAGATCAACAAGTGATAGAAAACCAAATCCAAAATATGCTGACAATACATCTTGTACTTTTGCTTTACTTGTTTCAGATCCTATTTGGTTTAAAGATGCTGAAAAGGAGGATAAATGGTGCAAAGCTATGGAAGAGGAGCTGTTGCCTATTAAAAAAAAAACAGACCTGAGATTTGGTCAATTTGCCAGAAGGAAAGAAAGCTATTGGGCTCAAATGGGTGTTTAAAACCAAGTATCATGCAGATGGAAGCATCCAAAAGCACAAGGCAAGGCTTGTCGCAAAGGGTTATTCCCAACAACAAGGTATCGACTTCGACGAAACTTTTTCTCCTGTTGCTCGCTTTGAAACTGTGAGAACTTTCTTAGCTTTGACTGCTAAATTAAATTGGCCAGTGTACCAATTTGATGTTAAATCTGTCTTTTTAAACGATGATTTGGAAGAGGAAGTTTATGTCTGATACCCTGAAGGTTTTGTAGTTAATGGCAAAGAAGATAAGGTTTACAGGTTAAAAAAGGCACTTCATGGCTTAAAACAAGCGCTTCGGGCATGGTACTTCAAAATTGATTCTTATTTTCAGTAGAATGGTTTTGAAAGGAGTAACAATGAGCCTACTCTTTATATAAAACGAGAAGGAAACAATGATTTTTTGGTGGTATGTCTTTATGTTAATGATATGATATATATGGGTTCGAGTGAGACTATCATTGCTGAATTTAAATATTGCATGATGAAGAATTTTGAGATGTCTGATTTGGGTCTATTGCATTATTTTCTTGGTCTTGAGGTAAAACAAGGAATGGATAGCATATTCCTTTCACAAAGAAAATATGCAACAGATCTTTTGAAAAAGTTTAACATGGTAAATTGTAAAGTTGCTGCTACGCTGATGAATATCAATGAGAAGTTGTGTCATGATGATGGTATTAAAATGGAAAATGCAAATTATTTTAGAAGTCTTGTTGGTGGTTTAAACTACTTGTCTCATACAAGGCCAGATATTGCTTTCTCTGTTGGAGTAGTGTCTAGATTTATGCACAGTCCAAGCAAGCTTCACCTTGGAGCTGCAAAGAGAATACTGAGATATATCGCAGGGACAACAAATCATGGAATTTGGTATTCTAAGGTAACAAATTTCACATTAACTGGCTTTACTGATAGTGACTGGGCAGGTAGCATTGATGATAGAAAGAGCACATCAGGCTTCTTGTTTAATCTTGGATCTGGAGCTATTTCATGGAATTCAAAGAAGCAGGAAGTGGTGGCCTTATCAACTTTAGAGGCGGAATATATTGCAGCAACTTCAGCAGCTTGTCAAGCAGTTTGGTTGAGGAGACTTGTTGCAGATTTTAA
>MCJB01014125.1:112589-169417 GCA_002018475.1 Nicotiana obtusifolia | reverse complement strand
GCTCAGATTTCTTGCTTTGCGGAAACCACTTTGACAAGAATGCCCGGACCAGTTCAGGCCATGAACGGATGGAATTTGGAGGAAGGTTTTGAAGCCATTTCCTCGCATCTCCAGCTAACGAGTATTTAAAGCATCTAAGCCTTAATGCATCATCAGAGACATTATTTTGCTTGTGCGTCGCACAAACACCCAAAAAGTTCCTGAGGTGCTGCGTCGGATCGTCATCAGTAGAGTTTCTGAAGTATCCTTCAGCTTTCAGCATCAAAATCAGCCCATGTTCTACTTTGAACGTAGCAGCACCTATAGCTGGAGGTACTATAGCATTGGTATCTTCAATATATTCTTCAATGTCGGCAAACGGATTCTCTTCCTGCTCCACATCCACATCATTTATATGTTCCGCCATATCTTCCTGCCTACAACCACCAAAACAAACAACGTGTAATCAAGTAGAATTAGACTTATAGTAAAGAATACACTAATCAGAAATTTCAAAACCGTATTCCCCGGCAACGGCGCCAAAATTTGATTCGCTCAAATTACACCTTAACAATAGTGTAAGCGATCGATGTCAAATATAGTAACCCAACGAGGTTGGGGTCGAATCCCACAGGGAATAGGCAAACAGTTATCCAATTAATGCAATACTTTACTTAGTCGTAATTCTATCAAGTAGCCAAATAGAATAAATTGGTGTTGAAGATGTAAAGAAAAGTAAACTAAGAACTGCTGTGTGAGAATAATTTGAACGTAAAAAATATGAATTTAAGATACTAAGGTTGTGTTCCCTCTAATGTAGTAGAATGCTCTTGATATTGATATTGAAGTCCGTTCTTGATATGCAATCGGTTCTTATTAACTTATTATCCAGTATTTCCCAACACTTGGATAACGTATCCTCTTATGATTCTCCCGAATACAAAAAAGTCAAACTTAAGAACACCCAATCATTCGCCAAATTAAAATCTACTTATTCCTAAGTGATTTCGTTAAACAAGGTTTAAAGCCTTGAATTATTGTTATTTATCCCTACCAAACTCTATCTCACTTTTCCAAGATACGATAGCGTAAATTGGCATTCGTTAATGTTTGCAACCACTAACAATTAATTTAAGAACAAGAAATAAATAAATATCAAAATTCTTTTGAAATTGGAATCAATATCAAACTCTCAATAACATTCTACCCATCTAGGGTTCACAACCTCAGTATTAGAGTTTAGCTACACATATTGATAACTAAAGAACAAAGAAGAACAACTGAATTCATCTTACAAAAATATAGAATTCTCAGTTTTGATCACCCAAAAGCTTCTCTCAATTCGAAAATAATCAAATACAGTACTTTGCACTCTGAGTTCTGACAAGAATCCCTTCACAAAACCCTAGAAAAACTATTTATAGAAGCCCAAAACCCGAGGCGAGCAGCAGTCAGTTTTGACCTCGTTACACTGATGCGGATCGCATTCCTGTCGCAGAACAGGAATGCGGTTCACAAATATTCATGTTCCATCGCAGATCACACCAGTCAGCTTCACTCTCATCGCATCTGAAATTGCGGTTCGCATGCTGACTTTGCGATCGCAGAATGCGATCGCATTCTTCACACCATCTTTCACCCAGAACTCTGTTCGTGTTTGCGATTCCACCAGGCCGCTTTGCGGTTCGCATTCTTGTTTTGCGATCATCTTTGCAATCGCATTTTCAACCTGAAAGTTAGCATAGAGTTCTGTCTCCATCTGTGATCCACTTGCAAACTATGCGACTCGCATTTCTGTTCTGCGATCGCATAGTTGCATCTGTGATGCTCCTGACTTCTTTTCTTTCCTTTAGCTGGCTTTTTGGACTTCTTTTCCATACTTCTGGATTTCTTCACTCAATACACTACAATTACACTAAAATTACATAGGTATCATGATAATTACAAGTAGAACAAGTCAAACTTTAAACAAATAGTATTAAAATGTGCCGAAATTACCCGGCACATCATGTACCGGTCATGTGTAGTGACTATTGGGGGTCTGGATACTCGAGCGGACCTATTGCTATTGAGCATGGTGGATTTTGATGTCATTTTAGGCATGGATTGGTTATCTCCGTGTCATGCTATTCTAGACTATCATGCTAAGACAGTCACTTTGGCTATGCCGGGTGTACCACGGATCGAGTGGCGTGGTGTGACTAATTATGTTCCTAGTAGGGTGATATCGTACTTGAAGGCCCAGCGTATGGTTGGTGCCTTTCATACCTAGCGTTCGTGAGGAATGTTGGAGCTGAGACTCCAAGCATTGAATCGGTTCCAGTTGTGAGGGATTTTCCCGATGTATGTCCCGCAGACCTACCGGGCATGCCACCGTACAGGGATATTGATTTTGGCATTGACTTGGTGCCGGGCACTCAACTCATCTCTATTCCACCGTATCGTATGGCACCAGCAGAGTTGAAAGAATTGAAGGAGAAACTTCAGGAACTCCAAGATAAGAGGTTCATTCGGCCTAGTGTGTCACCTTGGGGTGCACCGGTTCTGTTTGTGAAGAAGAAGGATGGCACGATGAGAACGTGCATCGATTACAGGCAATTGAACAAGGTAACAATCAAGAACAAGTATCCTTTGCCTCGCATTGATGATTTTTTTGACCAGCTTCAGGGAGCGCGAGTGTTCTCCAAGATTGATCTCCGTTCGGGTTATCACCAGTTGAAAATCAGGGATTCAGACATCCTTAAGACTGCTTTTCAGACTAGATATGGTCACTATGAGTTTCTTGTTATGTCTTTCGGGCTAACCAATGCCCCAGCAGCGTTCATGCAGTTGATGAACAATGTATTTCGGCCTTATCTAGATTCGTTCGTAGTTTTATTCATTGATGATATTCTGGTGTACTCGCGTAGCCAGGAGAAGCACGCGGAGCATTTGTGAGTTGTATTGCAAATATTGAGGGAGGAGAAGCTATACGCAAAATTCTCTATGTGTGAGTTTTGGCTCGGTTCAGTGGCTTTCTTGGGACACGTAGTGTCCAGCGAGGGTATACAGGTTGATCCAAAGAAGATAGAGGCCGTTCAGAGTTGGCCTAGACCGTCCTCAGCCACAGAGATTCGTAGTTTGCATGGGTTGGCAGGCTATTATCGCCGATTTGTTCAGGGGTTTTCATCCATTGCATCGCCCTTGACCAAATTGGCCCAGAAAGGTGCTCCTTTTGTATGGTCGGACGAGTGAGAAGAGAGCTTTCAGAAGCTCAAGACAGCCTTGACCACAGCTCCAGTGTTGGTTTTGCCATCAGCTTCAGGTGCATATACTGTGTATTGTGATGCTTCAAGAGTTGGGATTGGTTGTGTATTGATGCAGGAGGGTAGAGTCATTGCTTATGCTTCTCGTCAGTTGAAGCCTCATGAGAAGAACTACCCCGTGCATGATTTGGAGCTGGCTGCCATAGTCCATGCACTGAAGATTTGGAGGCATCACTTGTATGGCGTGTCTTGTGAGGTGTTTACTGATCATCGCAGCCTCCAACATTTGTTCAAGCAAAAGGATCTTAATTTGAGGCAGCGGAGATTGTTGGAGTTGCTCAAGGATTACGATATCACTATATTATACCATCCGGGAAAGGCCAATGTGGTGGCCGATGCTTTGAGCCGAAAGGCAGTGAGAATGGGGAGTTTGGAAAATATTCCAGCTGGGGAGAGACCCCTGCAGTTGATGTTCAAGCCTTGGCCAATAGGTTTGTGAGATTAGACATTTCGGAACCTAGCCGGGTGTTGGCTTGTGTGGTTTCTCGGTCTTCGTTATATGATCGCATCAGGGAGAGCCAGTATGACGATCCGCATTTGCTTGTCCTTAGGGACAGAGTTCAGCATAACGATGCTAGAGATGTCACCATCGGCGATGATGGGATGTTGAGGATGCAGGGCCGGATTTGTGTACCCAAGGTGGATGGGTTTCGGGAGTTAATTCTGGAGGAGGCCCATAGCTCGTGGTATTCCATTCATCCGTGTGCCGCAAAGATGTATCAAGACTTGAAACAATATTATTGGTGGAGAAGGATGAAGAAAGATATTGTGGGATTTGTAGCTCGGTGTCTCAACTGTCAGCAGGTAAAATATGAGCATCGGAGACCGGGTGGCTTGCCTCAGCAGATGACTATTCCCGAGAAGTGGGAGCGGATCGCTATGGACTTTGTCGTTGGACTTCCACGGACTCTGAAGAAGTTCGATGCTATTTGGGTAATTGTGGATCGGCTGACCAAATCCGCGCACTTCATTCCTGTGTGTACTACCTATTCTTCAGAACGGTTGGCAAGGATTTATATCCGAGAGATCATTCGGCTGCATGGTGTTCCAGTTTCTATTATTTCAGATAGAGGTACTCAGTTTACCTCGCAGTTTTGGAGAGCCGTGCAGAGGGAGTTGGGTACTCAGGTGGAGTTGAGCACAGCTTTTCATCCTCAGACGGATGGGCAGTCCGAGGGTACCATTCAGATACTGGAGGACATGTTACGTGCATGTGCTATTGATTTTAGAGGTTCATGGGATGAGTTTCTACCGCTTACAGAGTTTGCTTATAACAACAACTACCAGTCAAGTATTCAGATGGCTCCGTATGAGGCTCTGTATGGGAGGCGGTGTAGATCTCCGGTTGGTTTGTTCGAGCTCGGCGAGGCTAGGCTATTGGGGACTGACTTGGTTCAAGATGCTCTAGAGAAGGTAAAAGTGATCCAGGAGAGGCTCCGTACAGCGCAGTCAAGGCAAAAGAGCTATGCCGATAGGAAAGTCTGAGATGTGTCCTACATAGTTGGCGAGAAGGTCTTGCTGAAAGTTTCGCCCATGAAGGGTGTTATGAGATTCGGGAAGAAAGGGAAATTGAGTCCTCGGTTCATTAGACCATTTGAGGTGCTTC
This sequence comes from Nicotiana obtusifolia, assembly GCA_002018475.1. Classification (NCBI taxonomy): domain Eukaryota; kingdom Viridiplantae; phylum Streptophyta; class Magnoliopsida; order Solanales; family Solanaceae; genus Nicotiana; species Nicotiana obtusifolia. The sequence continues at coordinate 164,527 of MCJB01014125.1, read as the reverse complement.
GGAGAATTGGGGAGGTGGCTTATGAGCTTGCTTTGCCACCCAGCCTGTCGAGTGTACACCCAATATTTCATGTTTCTATGCTCCGAAAGTATATTGGGGATCCGTCTCATATTTTGGACTTCAGCACGGTTCAGTTGGATGATGATTTGACCTATGCTGTGGAACCAGTGGCTATTTTGGGTCGTCAGGTTCGGAAGTTGAGGTCCAAGGATATAGCTTCAGTGAAAGTGCAGTGGAGAGGTCGACCCGTGGAGGAGGCTACCTGGGAGACTGAGCGTGAGATGCAGAGCAGATATCCTCACCTATTTGAAGCTTCAGGTACGTTTCTTGACTCGTTCGAGGACGAACGTTTGATTAAGTGGGGCAGAATGTGACGACCCGGCCAGTCGTCTCACGAGTTACCGCTCCGTTTTTCCCGTTTCTACCTTATTATGCTTCGTTAGCCGTGTTTTATGTAATCAAGTTGAGTAGTTTGAGTGCGGAGTGGATTTGGTAAGAAATGAGTCACTTAGTCTCTTTCAAGAAGGTTTAAGTTGTAAAAGTCAATCGGATGTTGACTTATGAGTTAGAGGGCTCGGATGTGAATTCCGACGATTCGGTTAGTTTCGGGAGGTGATTTATGACTTAGGAGTGTAATCAGAATTGGTTTTGGAGGTCCGGTGTAGAATTAGGCTTGAACTGGTGAAGTTAGAATTTTGGAGATTTCCGGTTGATGGGCGAGATTTTGATCCTAGGGTCGGAATGGAATTCCGAAGGTTGCTGTAGCTTCGATATGTCATTTGGGATGTGTGTGCGCAAAATTTTAGGTCATTCGGACGTGGTTTGGTAGGGTTTGGATCAAACAGTGACTTAGAAGATTTTGAAATCCTTAGGCTTGAATCCAACGCTAAGTTGGTGTTGATAGGTTGTTCTGAGCGTTCCGAAGGTTGGAACAAGTTTGAATGATGTTATGGGAAATGTTGGCATGTTTGGTTGAGGTTCCAATGGCCTCGGGTGAGTTTTGGGTGGTTAAACGAACTATTTCACCGTTGGAAAGAAAATTTGCAGAAAAACCAGAGTCAGGAATGCGATCGCATTCCTCAAATGCGGACCGCATATTGAGCAATGAGATCGCATACCCAGACAGACTTCTGGGCAAGATCCAGGTTAGAAATGCGCTCGCATTTCTAACATGCGGACCACATATTTTGCAAACTGAGACCGCAGTCCGAGGCAGATTTCTGGACAAAATCAACGTCGAAAATGCGGTCAAAAATGCGGTCGCATTCTGACATGCGGACCGCAAACCATGCTTCGTACTGAATTGCGGTGAATGCTAGGGTTATATTTGCGATGGTCGCGTCAAATATGCGGACCGCATATCTGTTATGCGACAGATATGCGATAGCATTTTAACCCTGACAGGGGCATTTTTGTCTCAATTTTCGACCCTTTATAAATAAGAACCCAGTATCCATTAGCCATGCAAAACCAATTGTCGTTACCATGTAAGAGAACCATCTCCAAAACACCCTAAATCACAGCAAAATCAGCCTTGAGAACATATCCAAAGGAGACTTTCTTGGACAAATTCTTAAAAGAGGGAATTTTGGCCATATTAAACATAATTGGAGCCATAGAACTCGGATTGAAGCAAATTTTGAGGCGATTTTTGGAGGATTACGAAGGGAAACATCGGGGTAAGTGTTCTTAACTCAACTTTGGTCAAATTACCCCAGTATATCGTTATTTTATTGTTTAATTGGGATTTAAGTTGGAGAAATTGTGGAAAACCCTTAAGTTTAGATTTAAGATTTGGAGGTCGAACCGATGTCGGAATTCGATAATTTCTATATGGTTGAACTCGTTAGGAGGTAAGGGACACATTAATGTAAAAGTTTCTGAACTTCGAGAAGTGGGCCCGGGGCTCGGGTTTTGCTAATTTCGTAATTTCTTGATATTTTTCGATTGTTTTGCTTGGGCTTTGTTCCCTCAGCGTATTGTGACGTATTAGTTCTGATTTTTGATAGATTTGACGCGCGTGGAGGCCAATTCAAAGGGCAAAGGCGTCGTGGGCTAGGGATTTAGCTTGTTCGAGGTGAGTGGTGATTGTAAATAATGTTCTGAGGGTTTGAAACCCCGGACTTGCACATCGTAGTGCTATATTGAGGTGAGGCACGCGCTCGATAATGAGCATCGGGTCATTTACTACTGGGTATTGTGACTTGGTCCATCTCGATTGATGATTTTACTATGCATTTGATTGAAACTTACTTGTTATCATCTTGATTTGGGTTGATTGCCATATTTGGGCTCCGTGCCAATTGTTTGAACCTTTCGAGGATTTTTATCACTGTTTCCTCACTATTTGTACTTATTACTTGATACTCAGTCATGTTGTTTTCCACTAATTTACGACTCAGCCACTTTTACTCAGTTTTTAGATTTTAAATAATATTTTAAATGATGTTTTGGGCTAAGAACTACTGTTTTACTATGTCTGAGGGGCATGTGATGATTTTCTGACTGAGTGCGGCCGAGGGCCAAATGTGAGGTTTTACTGAGTGATATGAGGCCGAGAGCTTGAGATACTATATATGCCACGAGATGGCTTGTGATTAATATGAGGCCGAGGGCCTGAGATACTTTATGTGCCACAAGGTGGCTTGTGACTGATATGAGGCCGAGGGCCTGAGATACTTGATATGCGCCACGAGGTGGCTTGATTGATATGAGGCCGAGGGCCTAGATACATGCCACGAGGTGGCTTGATATGCGCTTAGGCCGTAAGGGGCCCCTTCCGGAGTCTGTACACCCCCAGTGATCGTTGGTACCCATTGTGATGGAAAATATAGCCCGAGGGGCTGATATTGTTCCATGTTATAGCCCGAGGGGCTGATGCTGTACTATGTGATATGCCCGAGGGGCTGATGTTGTACCGTGTGATATGCCCGAGGGGCTGATATTGTACCATGTTATATGCCCGAGGGGCTGATACTGTTCCATTGATATGCCCGAGGGGCTGATACTGTTTTGTGATATTGCTCGAGGGGCGGATTATAAAACTATATTGAGCCCGAGGGGCGATTTACTACTTTTCTTTTACTACACACTATTTACTTGGAAATTTCATGTTTTACCTATTGAAAGAAGATTTTAATTGATTTCTCACTGATTTACTGTTTGCGAATGATGTTTTAAATGCTTCATTATAGAATGCCTTGTGCTTTGTGTGTTTTCTTACTTTCAGTCGTTATTTATGCTTATTACTCACTGAGTTGGAAGTACTCACATTACTCCCTGCACGATGTGTGCAGATTCAGGCGTTGTTGGTTTCGCACCGGAGTATTGATTTTTCCTGTCTAGGCGGTGATTCAGAGACTACGAGCTAGCTGTTGGCGTCTGCAGTCCCGTATCTCTTTCATCTTGTTGTTCCTATGTTCTTCAGAAATTGTGCCAGATATTGTTATTAGTAATCTTGTTATTATGATTCATTAGTTGCTCATGACATTGTGACACCCTGGTTTGGGCTGTAGTCGGGATGGTTAGCTATGTTTTCTTTTCCGCGTGTGATGGTTATTAAACTATGCTTGTGTTGTTTTCTTGTTAATTAACTGCTTGAAACGAGACTTTGTTGAATTGGCTGGCCTTGTCTTCATAAGAGGCGCCATCACGACCGGGTTCGGGGTTAGGGTCGTGACAATTTCGGTCTTGATTGATATATTGTCTCGAGTTATGAGTGTGTTGAAAGATCTTTCACGTTGTTAAATTGTGGGATAAATTAAATTCTCATGTCTTGTATATGAGTTCAGACCCAGGGAAATTAAGTGATTGTGTAGTAATTGTGGCTACGAAAAGGGTATAGAAAGATGTAAGTTTGAGGATAAGCAAGCGGGTTATCACCTGCGGGTTAATGTACGGATGTGTGATCCTTATAGTGTTGTGTGGAGAATTTCTTTTCTACCGGCGAGTTATATGTGTTGAGATTTGAATTTGAATTGGTTGAGAAAGTTGACCTGACCGTCACGAGAATGAAGGCGAGCTTAGTAGATGATTTGAGGTACTATATGGTTTGTGTTGCATGAGCTTGTGAAGAATTTAGTTGAATCTCACTGTGGTATTATGGCAGTAATAGAGTATAGGTATTGTGAGTTACCGAGTGTTTTGATCTATGGCTTTTGAGCATTTGCGTTCCATTCAGCTATTTGAAGTGTTGAGTAGCTTCGTATAATGTATTATGACTTGTGTGAATCGCCGGTTTTAGTTTTCAGGTGTTTCAGAATTAGTTCGAAAGAATGAATTTCATGTTTGAAGCTTTAAGTTGGAAGAGTTGACAAAGTTTGAATTTTTAGTATTCGAACTTGGACCGGAGTTTTAGTGATTCAGTTAGGTCGGGACGGTGATTTTGGACTCAGGCGTATGCCCGGAATTTAATTTGGATATTTCTAGAAGGTTTCGATAATAATCGGTGAAAGTTGGAAATATGAAGGTTTGGAAATGTTCATTGGTTTGACCGAGTTTTGAATTTATTGATATTATTGTCGGATTTCGTTTCCGGAAGTTATAGTAGGTCTATTATGTCATTTATGACTTGTGTGCCAAATTTGAGATCAATCCGAGATGTTTAGGATTGTTCACCGTTAGTTTTGAATTTTGAAAGTTCATTAACTTCATTAAATTGATTTGAGGTGCGATTTGTGATTTTGATGTTGTTAAGTGAGATTTCAAACATCGAGCAGGTATGTGTTATGATTTGGAACTTGCCTGCAAAATTCGGGGTCATTCGGAGTTGGTTTGATAGCATTCGGATGCTTGGTTGCAATTCTAGAAGTTCTTGAGTTCTCCTTTCAAATTTCAAGCGTGTTGATGGTGGTTTTGGGTGTTATTTTGGTGATACGATCGCGCGAGCAAGTTTGATGTGGATGTTCGGGGGGGAGCCCCGAGGGCTCGGGTGAGTTTCGGGGTGGTTTCAGACAATTTTTAGGCCATTTTCAGTTGTTGGTTTATGGCTATAGGGGTGTGCATCGCGATCGTGAACATTTGGTCGCGTTGGGAAAGAGCAAACTGCAGTTTGGAGCCTTGTGAATCGCGATCGTGTAGGAGGAATTTCTGCTGCCTAGGGCTAACTTTGGAAGCTTATATCTTGCAATCTATAAGGAACTTGGAGATGACCCAAACACAAAAATTGTAGCCCTTGATGTCGAGTTTTCAGAAAATCAAACCATTTCTCATTTGGAGTTTTGTACAAAAAGTTTTGACCATCATACTAGAGGTTGTCTGGGAAGAGTTTGGAAATCGCTGTTGAAGAATTTTTCATCGCGATCGCGAAGGGATGTCTGTTATCGCAAAGAAGGAAGCCTGGGCAATGGATTTAATGTCGAATTTCGGACATTTGAGCTAGTTATCCATATTTTGAGTTGGGGACCTCGGGATTTAGCGTTTGATTTTCACCATATGGATTGGGATAAGTATTCTTTACTCGGTTTTGATTATATTTCATGAATTAATCTTCATTTTCGACGTATGATCATCGATTTAAAATGAGAAATCGGAGGAATTGACTATAATTTCATAAAATGAATTTTTGAGTTTTGAACATCGGTTTGGAGTCAAAATTTAATAAATTTGGTATGGTTGGACTCGTGGTTGAATGGATGTTTGTATTTTGTAACTTTTGTTGGATTCCGAGATGTGGGCCCCGCGTTAACTTTTGGTTGACTTCGGGGTTGAAATTATAAATTTGACCTTTATTATTTGGAATTGTTTCCTTAGGCATTAATTGATGTAATTGAGTTGCTTTTGGCTAGTTCTGAACCGTTCGAAGGTTGATAAGTGCGGAATGGAATTTCTGGAGTATTGTTTGGCTTGCTCGGATTCAGCTTGTTCGAGGTAAGTAACACTTCTAAACTTGGTGTTGAGGGTATAACCCCTGAATATACATGTTATGTGATTGGTATGGAGGTGATGCACATGCTAGGTGACGGACGTGCAGGCGTGCACCGTAGAAATTGTGACTTAATTGATTCAGTGGAGCTGTGTAGTCAAACAACTTGTTATTTTCCATGTATTTTTCATGCGTTAGAGAAACTGAGCTGTGACTCATGTTGGAAATCATGCTTAGGAATGTACTAGTACTATTGGGATCCACTGAGGTCATTTCTACTGTTGAGTTATATGTTTAAATTGTAATTTCATGCTTAGTCATATTCATTCATTTCATATCATATCTCAGTTTCTATTGCTATTCATTGACACATTATATGATCATTAATGGGCTGATTTTCATGACATTTTTGAGCCCGAGAGACTGGAGAGATCGATGACTGAGTGAGGCCGATGGCCTGATTGTGAGGATATTTATGGGATCGGGCTGCACGTCGCATCATGTTTTATTGATTCATGCCATGATTGACTTACTGTAGCGCTTGGTCTAGATCTGCCCCTCCGAAGTCTGCACACCCACAATGAGAGCAGGTACCTACTGAGTGATTGGGTGGACTGAGTGACTGAGCGTGCTGAGTAAGATTTCTACTCAAAGAGCATGCATATGATTTTACCACAATGTTGCATTGCATTGGCATGCACATTCACATGTAGCCATAGAGATGTACTTTCCTCATGCCATCTGATGAAAATTCTTATTTATTGTTGAAAGTTTTGGGAAAAATCACAGTTTTCAGATTGACTTATATTTTAGGTTTTTTGATGAAAAGAATTGAGTTTTACTGTCATCTTTGAAAAACATGTCTGTTTTTTCCGGAGTTGTCAACAAGCGGAGCATCGTATCTTGAGTTATTACTTTTATTGTTTTATTTGTGTTGTTAAGAATTATTTCTTGACTGTTGGTGTTGGGCCCTGTCTGTTGTCCAAGCTCGTCACTCTTTCAACCTAAGGTTAGGTTTGTTACTTATTGAGTACATGGGGTCGGTTGTACTTATACTACACTTCTGCACCTTGAACGCATATTTTGGATGATGATGTTGATGTGTGTGGCGGGAGCTAGCATTGAAGATATACTTGTGATCCGGTTACAACTGCCTCTTGTTCTTGGTAGCTTTAGAATTATTAATTTGTTCATCTATATTTCAAGCAGATGATGTATTAATTTCGTACCAGCTTTGTAAAGTCCAAATCTTAGAAGCTCATGATTTCAACTACCAGTCCTTGGGGAGTGAATAAAAGTTCAGTTAATTCTTCATTTATTTTCTCAGTAAATCTCATTAAATTAGATTGTTGTTAATTGGCTTACCTGGCGGGTTGGGTTAGGTGCCATCACGGCTAGTTGGATTTTGGGTCGTGACAAGTTGGTGTCAGAGCTCCGGGTTCATAGGTTCTACAAGTCATGAGCAAGTGTCTAGTAAAGTCTTGTGGATCGGTATGATTACGATCATACCTATCTTCGAGAGGCTACAGGGTATTTAGGATAAATTTCCCATCTTTCTTTCCTTATCGTGCGGCATTGGTTCAGCTTGAAGCGCATATCTTGAAATATCTTCCACTAAATTATATGCACATGTGAATGCTTGATATCAACTGTATCGACAGCTTACGATTCTGTGAACGAGGTACGAGATATGATTTTTGTGTTCTGGTGATGGGCCAGTCTGGAGGACTTGAGGCCAGGTCTAGACCGCAGCTTAGGCTCGATAGTTTCAGTTGTGAGAACTTGTGCTTTTGGACTTACATGTCTGATAGTGTCCCTATGAGTGGACTTTGTGGCTCGATGAGTGGTTGGGTGGCTATGTGTTCTGATGATTTGAGTGTGACGAAAAGAGTTTGTTTGTGATGGCTATGTGTTCAAGCACTATTGGGTGATTGATTTCCGTCTTGATTGATGTATAGTCTCGAGTTATGAGTGTGTTGAAAGATCTTTCACGATGTTAAATTGTGGGGAAAATTAAATTCTCATGTCTTGTTGATGAGTTTGGACCCAGGGAGATTAAGTGATTGTGTAGTAATTATGGCTGCGAAAAGGGTATAGAAAGATGTAAGTTTGAGGCTAAGCAGGCGGGTTATCACCTGCAGGTTAATTTACGGATGTGTGATCCTAATAATGTTGTGTGGAGAATTTCTTTTCTACCAGCGGGTTACATGTGTTGAAATTTGAATTTGAATTGGTTGAGAAAGTTGACCTGACCGTCACAAGAATGAAGGCGAGCTTAGTAGATGATTTGAGGTACTATATGGTTTGTGTTGCATGAGCTTGCGAAGAATTTAGTTGAATCACACTATGGTATTATGGCAGTAATAGAGTATGGGTATTGTGAGTTACCGAGTGTTTTGATCTATGGCTTTGAGCAAAGTGGGGGAGTCTGCTATCTACGATTTAATTGCATAGTTATGTGTTGTATTGGTTTCGGTCTGAGGCATACTTGCGGATCGGTTATGACTTGCAGAGGCTGGTTCTGAGGAGGACTTAAGCGAGGAAATTCCTGGGTACGGGGTTTATTGAACATTATGAGTATATGAAAAATCATGGAATGATTGAGTTGTTATTTGTGAAGGGTGTAGTGCGCATGGAGTATGAATTTGATCGGTTGTATAAATGCAGGGTTACTTCTTTGGATGTCGTCGTACTAATGGGGCACAGGTTGTTCGGCCCGTTTTGGCAGTGCAATTGAGAATTGAGTAGAGTGGATAACTCTCGAGAAGGGTCTAATGGATTCAAACGTTATATGTAGCAATTGGGAATTTTCAGGATTTGTATATGGTTAGAATCTGAGATTTACATATGATGGTATGAAGATTCGCGGTATTTCTATATCATTATGGATTATACATTTCAATATCAGGAGGGTGAAAAAAACGACTTTAAATTCACAGAAGGTCTCTTCATAGTGGATGCCTCAATTGTGGTACTTTTGGAATTCTTAAGAGGGAATACGATGACTTATGGGCCTTAAGGCGGTTCGGTTTTATGCTCGGATCTCGTGGGTAAGTTTTGGTCAAGGATCATGGTGTTCTGGCAAGGAGAAGTATCAACTTAAAGGCAATTCAAAAGAAACTCGAAGAAGTAGGACAGCTTGATAGTAGGTTGGATCAGCATAATAATGGATATGATTAGTTCTTTGGGTAATTATGATAAGGTGAGTCTCTACAGGTGTTTTGTGGCAATACTCTTGGGTTTGACGACCTACGTGGATTGATTGAGTTAGAGGGATTCGGTTCTGATAGCTTGGTTATGTGCAATTGGTTTCAAAATGTTTTCAATGGTTTCTACCACTGTTTGAGATGGATATTTCCTACCGACGTGATGAGCATATTGCGTATTGTGATTTTCTTCTGGATGGGATCAAATGGAAAGTTTTTGACCGATCGAGTATGTATTCTACTGGTGACTCATAGTTGATTATGATATTCTTGTACTTTTCATATGATGACATGATGGATGCGATGTGTTGTGTGGGATTGAGATTTGCATGTGCAAGATCACGGTTTAGTTTTGAAGGGAAGGTCGTGACTCTTGAACAATATGGACGGTTTCAGATATTTAAATGAATGCTATTACTTGGTATTGCCTCAGAAGGGCGCGCATTTTAGAAGGTGCACTGAGTTTTGACTTACGCATACTTCATTGCCATTTCGGTAATCTCCTGGTTGATCGACTGTCGATATTTAGATTTTTGCTATATGGCACAGAAGAATTATAGAAACATTCCTCGTGGGATGATCGTGCATGAGAGATGTGTTAGACATTTGGGTGCTAGAGTTGGGATCATTTATGGTGATCATGTGTTTTATAAATTTGGAGGCTGGGAGTTCTTAGAAGCATATTGTTTTGGGGTTGCAAACTATGAAGGTGTGGCCTAAGTTAGAGGGATGGTGCCACATGTTATGGTTAGGTCATTGTGAACTTTTTGAGGGTATTTGTCCATTTGGGGATGACCGGAGTTGATTTGGGCGTCCACTGATAGGCCCATATTCTACACCAGATCGAATTTGTTGACTCGATACTGCTATTGTTGAGGGATGTGCTATTCGATTAGAATTGATCGTATTTGTATCTGATACGTTCTATGTGTTACTCTTTTATGCTATGACGGAGTTGTGATTTGTTGGTTATATGCACAGATGGTGCGGGTCTGTTTGGGGTATTATAGCGGAATTTGAGCTAAATGGTTATTGGGGTGTGGGATGGTTGATTTTGCCTTGGTTATGTTCTTACCGCGGCGTGGTATATTGTGTTATTTGCATCTCCGTGGTTATGGTCATGCACTTTGTGTACTTGACGTCGGATTGCATGTGGTTGTTAATTTTGAGCATTGTGGCTTCAGGTATTTCATATAGACCAGTGCTCGGATGAGTCATACACTGCAGCGAAGTTATGTTGGGATATGATCCTTTGTGTTAGATTCGTGTGTTTTGGTTCTACGGTGTGTGATGGGTTCTTAGTATTGTGTTGTGGTGGTACTAGTTGAGCTTGCGGGTCGGTTCTATAATTTGAGCCATTTTTCATTTTTGGGCACTTTTGGATTGTTGCCTATTAGTGCACATATTGCACCGTTTGTGGATTAAGGTTGTATTGGTATGTCATGTCAGTAGGGCAGCTGTATTTGATAAGATGAGGTCGTCGAATACCTAGAATGGGTGCTATCAGATTTGATTTCGGTATATTAAGAAGGATAATGTTGTTGATTGTCTTAGAAATTGGTTGTAGTTCTTGTTGAAGGAGAGAGAGCTCTATAACTTTTTGATCTGATGAGCGGTTATGCATTTCTGTGTGTTTCTTTCATCATCGGCAATGTGTGAAGCTTTTGGGACTAGGTTTTATTTGAAATGAGGTTTATTATCGGTATTGGGTTTGTTTTGAGCGGTTATTATGGCCGAAAATTGTCGCTACGAGTATGCGAGTTGTGTGGTATGTTAGATGATTGTATCTTGGGTTATGGTTAAGGATTAATACAACTTGTTCAGACTTATACAGTGTGTAAGTGCGAGATTCGAGTATTGCAAGGAATTCTTGATGTTTGAAACTGGGGTTCTAAGTTTTACGTACTAAGGTTAAAGTAATGATCTTCAATTATGTTGTGTTGTCGGGCCTATATGGAATAGGGTGACGTGGGATCATCCCCGGGTGTGTGCGTGGTAAGGTTACACAGCGATTTGATGGATTTGGAACAACTCTGGGCACGTTCCAGTTATATGTTTAAACTGTAATTTCATACTAAGTCATATTCATTCATTTCATATCATATATCAGTCTCTGTTGCGATTCATTGACACATTATATCATCACTAATGGGCTGATTTTCATGACACTTTTGAGCCCGAGAGACTAGAGAGATTGATGACTGAGTGAGGCCGAGGGCCTGATTGTGAGGATATTTATGACATCGGGCTGCACGCCGCAGCATGTTTTATTGATTCATGCCATGATTGGCTTATTATAGCGCTTGAGCTGGATCTGCCCCTCCGAAGTCTGCACACCCACAATGAGTGCATGTACCTACTGAGTGCGAGTGCCAGTGCTGAGCGCGAGTGCCAAGAGCGAGTGCAAGTGACTGTGAGGAATGAGTGGCTGTGAGGACTGAGTTATTGGGAGGACTGAGTAACTGATCCTGCTGAGTAAGATTTCTACTCAAAGAGCATGCATATGATTTTATCACTATGTTGCATTGCATTGGCATGCACATTTACACGTAGGCATAGAGATGTACTTTCCTCATGACATCTGATAATGAAATTTCTTGAAAATTTGAGAAAAATCACAGTTTTCAGACTTAGTCATATTTTTGATGATTCGATGAATAGAATTGAGTTTTACTGTCATCTTTGAAAAACAAGTCTATTTTTCTGGAGTTCTAAACGAGCAGAGCATCAACCTTGAGTTATTACTTTTGTTGTTTTATTTATGTTGTTATGAGTTGTTTCCTGACTGTTGGTGTTGGACCCTGACTGTTGTCCATGCTCGTCACTATTTCAACCTATGGTTAGGTTTGTTACTTATTGAGTACATGGGGTCGGTTGTACTCAAACTACACTTCTGCAACTTGCGTGCAGATTTTGGGTGATGATGTTGTTGTTTGTGGGGGGAGCTAGCATTGAAAATGTACCTGCGATCCGGTCACAACTGCCTCTTGTTCTTGGTAGATTTAGAATTATTAATCTGTTCATGTATATTTCAAGCAGATGATGTATTTTATTTCATACCAGCTTTGTAAACTCTAAATTTTAGAAGCTCATGATTTGTACTACCAGTCCTTGGGGAGTGTATAAAAGTTCAGTTCATTCATCATTTATTTTCTCAGTAAATCTCATTAAATAGGATTGTTGGTTATTGGCTTAGCTAGCGGGTCGAGTTAGGTGCCGTCACGGCAGGTGAGATTTTGCGTCGTGACACCCTTAACCAGTGATTACCTTATTTCTACAATTGAGCAAACCATTCCTCTTGAATCGGATCATGAGGAAATCAAACTTTTAAACTCCAAGTTTACAAAAAAATATAGGCGAAAATACAATTTTCTCCATTTTGGTTTAGTACAGATTGCAGCTAGACCTCTATCTAGGGAAGGTCTAGACACGTCTATACTCCTCTGTCTTAGAGATTCTAGATTTTTAGACTTCAATGATTCCCTCCTAGGAATGGTAGAAACCAGCCTCTGTAGTGGTCCAATTTACTTTGATTGTTTTCCTAATTTTATAGTGTCTCTTAGAAATAGAAATATCTTAGATTTTTTAACTCTTAATGTTAAAACAGCTAATTATTAAACCAAAACAGGATCCTTACCGGTAGCAATTATTTTTAGAATACAGTATAAAGCCATGATTTCAACCTTTAATACTAGAGCCATGGAAACCCTCCATAAAGGTGAAATTGTTCTTTTCAAAACATATCTACAAAGATCTCATCTATCAATACTAAACCCCATTCTAGAGCCAAGTTTCTCTACCACTAAACTGGTTACTGCAAGATGCTACTCAGGCTGAGAAACTAGAAAATACTACGGTCTCTCAAATCCAACAATATTCTAGCGGATTTGTAGCCATTTACTTCCAAAGGTCCCTTAGCCAAAGAGTCTCTGTCTCTTCCTCTTCGGCACAGTCTGAGATTCAGTCTGGAAGACATTCAATATCTTCCTTTCCTTCTAGGATCGAAACTGTTAGTTTTCACTCTTGGATCCCACAAGCCAAATATTTTGTAGAAACAGCCCCTCCAATAGAAGTTAATTATGAACAATCTCAATCTCCCACTTACTCAGCTTTAGGTGCTGAATTAGGTGTTTTAGAAAAAGATTTTCAAATTGATAAAGAAAAACTTCGAGCAAATTTTTTTTCACAAGAAAATATTTTCAAAAGAACTTGGTTTTTTTCCAGAATTTTCTGTCACAACCCCAAATTCCCTCCGTAGGATATCATGACAGCACCTAAGTATCTAAGACTAGGTAAGCTTAAACAATATGTGGAAACATTAAATAAGAGATTAAAACTTGAACATCCCAACAATTTCACAAAAAGGATCTACCAAAACACAATACGTAAAATCCCAAAACCTAGTGAGATATAAGTCACAAGCTTTAAGTACAATACCGAATAATCCTATACATCATAGTCTATCAAACATAAAGAAATAAGAAAAGATGGGATAGAAAGGGAATCCGAGGCCTGCGGACGCGGGCAGGTGTACCTTGAAGTCTCCAAAGCAGCAACACAGCGCACTAATATCGAGGCTGATATGATGCATCTTGATCTGCACAAAAACGTGTAAAAGCATACAATGAGTACACCATAACGGTACCCAGTAAGTGCCAAGCCTAACCTCGGTAGAGTAGTGACGAGGTCAAGTCAGGGCCCTACTAGTAACAATAGGAAAAATAAGGCAGGAGATATAATAATGTAATGAGATGACAGAGAAGTTAACAATAGAAATTCACATAACATAACAACCCGGAATTCAAGAAGACAACTACAACACGTAAGGACACAAGAATCTTACAAGATAAGAAGCAACAACAACAACAATACAGCAAATAGAGGTAAGCAACAGGGGCTCGTGCAAACAATAATAACCGCACGGCAGAAACCTCGTGCCTCAATAACACTCCGCACGACAGGAACCTCATGCCACAATAACACTCCGCATAGCAGAAACCTCGTGCCACAATAACACTCCGCATGGCAGAAACCTAGTGCCACAATAACACTCTGCACGGCAGAAACCTCGTGCCAGAATAACACTCAGTTTTCTGAACAAAAATCATGAAAACAACAGATAACAAATGCAACAATGAAATTACAGCAAGGAATCCAACAGTTAAAGAATGGATACGAAATCAAAGGAAGCAGGTAATTTAACTAAGCATGTTGCACAAATTGTAAGTAAGCGATCTGTCACGTAGACATGTGACATTAGGCTAAACATGATGACTACACGTGCTCGAGTAACTCAATTAAGGGAATAAAAATGAACTACTTAGCAAAAACTGGAGTTTTAACATTTAGCCCGAGTACGCACTCGTCACCTTACCTACACGGCCTTCACGTATTGCAATTTACCATAACAGTACCAAATCCTAAGAGGAATTTCTCCCACACAAGGTTAGACAAGTCACTTACCTCAAACCTTGCTCAATCAATCAATAGGAAGGCCTTTTCCTCTATTTTTCAACTCCGATCGGCTTGAATCTAGCCAAAACAATTACATACTATAAAAACAACTATAAGAAACTAATTTAAATAATGATACTACGAATTTAACAAAGAATTAAAAAATCGCTGCAAAAAACCGACCCGGGCCCATGTCTCGGAACCCGAAAAAAATTATAAAATAAGAACACTCATTCAAAGAATTACTCAAATCCGACCTCAAATCGCTTTTCAAATCCCCAAATTTTAGCCTAAGAAGTTTTTCCAATTTTTCTCCAAATTTCCAACTAGAAACACTAATTAAATGAAGAAATCAACCATAGATTCGTGGGAATTAATCAAAAATGAGTTAAGAATCCTTACCCAAATGATTTCCTTGCAAAAACCTCAAAATATCTCCATAAACCAAGCTCTCTAGGTCCACAAATGGAAAACGAAATCCAACTCTCGAACTTAGCCCTTTTCTGCCCAGCAAAACCGCATCTGCGGACCAAGAATCGCTTATGCGATGTCGCACCTGCGGAAAAAACCATCGCAGGTGGGGAAAACACTCAACTCCAAGGCTTCTGGCAAAACCTATAAAATCAAGTCCGATTGACCTCAAATTTTGTACAAAATTCATAATTGACAATACGGACCGACTCCAACTTCCGGAATCGGAATCCGAACTCGATATCAAAAAGTCCACTCCCGGTCAAACTTTTCAAAAATCATATAACTTTCCAGCTTTCGCCAATTAACCCCGAAATGACCTACGGACCTCCAAATCAACATCCAGACACGTACCTAAGACAAAAATCACCATATGGAGCTATTGGAACCGTCAAAACTCCATTTCGGAGTCGTCTTCACAAAATTCGAACTACGGTCAACTCCTACGACTTAAACTTCCATTTATAGGGACTTCCCCATTTCAATCCGAAACCAAAAACAAAACCTCCCGCCAAGTCATGTAATCACAGTAACACATAAAGAAGGAAATAAATAGGGGGTCGGGGCCTTTTCAAAATCAGTTAACATTTCAAAAATTTGGAAAACATCCTCTGGAGAGGAAGTCATCGCACAACTTCCTCCAGCACAAGGATTTTCAACAAGTTATGCAAATACATTGGTAGTAGCTAATCCTTTCAAATTAAAAAACGAAAATGAAGCTATTACTGGCAAAGATGTTAAAAATATTTTTGAACAAAATAATTATACAAACAAATATTTACAATCTCTTGGTGAATATTTAGTTACAAAACCACCTCCAGCATCTACTAGTTCTAAGCCAGCAGAAACCTTAACTTCTTTAATTCCTTTATTTAAACCTTATGAGATCCCTAGAACTTTCGCTACGGAACTTCAGATCCACCAAGCTAAAGACTATCCTCAGTTCTCTGACCTTCAGCATAGGATCCTAGAAATTAAGAAAGCCCTGATGGCTCAGGATACCCAACTAACGATTCTTCTGTACAAGTTCTCCGAGAAGTCGATTCTGACCAAGAAGCCAATTCACAGTAAGAACAATTTCACGACAATCCTCCCTTAGAAATTTCCCTTATTAGAACAGGATACTTTAACTGGCGTCAACCCCAAAAGACTTTACTATTATAAAGTCTTAGAATAAAGACCCAATGTTATGAGAAACAATTATAAAGCTAATAATATCTATGGATGGAACATAGATGGTTGTTCTGAATATAATATTTTTGCCAAATTACAGCAAAATGACTATGGTAGCCACTGCATACAGAACTTCTCATAACTGTTCTGGCCAACTTACTACCCATGTCTTAGTGGCATGTTTCACAGGTCAACTTAAGGGATGGTAGGATACCCATCTTAGCGAAGAAGATAAGAACAAAATTCTCTTAAGTGTCCGAGTTGATTCAATGGGAGAACTAATTCTTAAGGATGGCCTTACCATTCCTGATTCAACCAACACCCTGATTTATACCATTATTAAAACATTCATAGGTAGTCCAAGTATCTTTAGGGAAAGATCATCTGAGATACTTAACAACCCTAAGTGTAAAACCCTTTCTGATTTCAGATGGTATAAAGATTCCTTTCTTACCCGAATCTACGAAAACCCTAATGGAAATCTGCCATATTGGAAAGAAATATTCCTAGATGGCCTACCTAAGTCTCTTAGGGATTTAGTTAAAGAAGATCCCTAAAATCAGCATTATGCTGGAGTTATTCCTTACGAACAAATCATGTAAGGCCAACTTACTAGTCTCATTCAACATGTCGCTCTCAAAATCTATCGACATGATAAGATATTGAGACAATTAGTTAAATATAGAACACAGACTCGCCGAGATCTTGGTAATTTCTATGAACAATTTTGTTTACCACCTTGTAGTAAAAGGCCTCATAAGAGGCAAACAACTAAGGATATGGAGATTACGAAATATAGGTCTTATGCTCCCAAGTTTAGGAAAACCAAATTGTTTCCTTCTAAATCAAAACCCTTTCCGAGTAAACATAAACCAACAAACTTCTGAAATCCCAATTCTGGAAAATGTTTCAAATGCAACAAACCAGGTCATATAGCCAAATACTGCAAGTTTTCCAACAAAGATAGAAATCTTGATTTAGATGGTCCGTTCTTAATCAGATCGAACAACTTTTATTAAAAGATAGTGACACATCTGATGCTGCTGATGATGAACTTGAATAGCAATTTAACCAACTCAAAGATGATGACACAAACCATCTTCACCCCAGTCTAGTCAAGAGGAACCTGTGATAAGCAATCTCCAAGACTCTGAGAAAAAGAAGTATTATCTCGAGCAATTAAAACGAACAATAGATAAGCCTTCTACATCTTCCTCTAGTGTCTTTTCCAATCATCCTTAAGTTGCCAATACCTACAATATTACTGATATCCTCAGTAGATTCCCTTCCCAAAAGCCTAAGGTAGTAACTATCCATGATCTCCAAACTGAGATAGCATTCCTTAAGGAAGTAATTCGAGAAATTAAGGCCAGACAAGAATTAGACCGTCTTGCTCTCCAATAGCTCTCTACCAAACCTGAAGAGCCCAAACTAACTGAAACTAAACCCGTTGAACAAGAAGCTTTTATCAACCACCTCTCCAGAATTTCCATAAGAAAATGGCATGTGAGAGTCATCCTAATTGTCAATAAGTCCTTTACCTTGGATATCATTGCCTTATTTGATACAGGTGTAGATCTCAACTGCACACACAAAGGGCTCATTACAATCAAATTCTTTGAAAAAATCAAAGAAGGTCTTAGAGCTGCTAACGACAGGAAACTAGGAATTAGCTTCAAACTCTCCAATGTTGAAGTTAGAACCTTCCTAGAAAATTCTCCATTGTCAGTCTCAAGTTCTTTCCTATTAGTAAAAGACCTTACAAATCTAGTTATATTAGGTACTCCCTTTATCGAGGAGCTCATACATATTATGGTAACAAAACAAAGAATTCTAATCGAACGTATAGGAGGTAGAACCCTTCTTCCTTTTGATAGACCTCCGATGGCAAAGTTATTGTCTACCATAAAAAGTAAAGAAGCACAGATCAATTTTTTCAAAGATGAAGTAGCGTTCCAAAGGTTACAACAGCAACTTCCAGATTCTTCTCTCCAATCCAAGATAAAAACTTTAGATACCGAAGTCAAAGAAGAACGTATTGCTGATTTACCTACACCCTTTTGGAATCGCAAGAAACACATTGTTAGGCTCCCTTAAGAACCTGAAATTGATGAAAAAACAATCCCCACAAAAGCTTTTCCTATCCAGATGAATAACGAGCTAACCATTCATTGTCAAAAAGAAATCGATCTTCTTGAAAAACGCATCGTCTCTCCAAGCAAATCCCCTTGGAGTTGTGCTGCCTTTTACGTTAATAAAAACTCATAAATTGAACGATGTGTCCCTCGATTAGTCATTAGTTATAAACCTTTGAACAAAGCACATCACTGGATTAGATACCATATTCCAAACAAAATGGATTTACTTAAAGGCTTTATGCTACAACTATCTTTTCAAAATTTGATTTAAAATCGAAATTTTGGCAAATTCAAATGGATCTCCAAGAAAGATATATAATTGCTTTTACAGTACCGTTTGGACAATATGAATGGAATGTAATGCCATTTGGTTTAAAACATGCTCCTTCCGAATTTCAAAGGATAATGAATGATATTTTTAATCCTTTTTTAAAATTTATTATTCTTTATATTGATGATGTTTTAGTATTTTCTACTAGCACAGATCAACATTTTAAACATCTAAAGGTTTTATTTCATGTTATCAATAAAAATGGATTAGTTTGATCAAAAACTAAATATAGTCTTTTTCAAATCAACATCCATTTCTTGGGCACAATATCCAGCGGGGTACCATTGTCACTATTCAAAGATCCATACAATTTGCTGAAAATTTTCCTGACCAAATATTAGATAAAAATAGCTTCAAAGATTTTTAGGATGTGTTATTTATATATCACATTTCATTCCAAGCCTTAGCAGTTTGCTAAAACCTCTCCACGATAGGTTGAAAAAACCTCCACCTCCGTGGACTTCAATCCACACTAACGTTATCTATCCCTATTCCTTCTGCATTCAAAATAGTTGAAACGGATGCATCAGACATTAGTTATGGTGGCATTTTAAAGCAGAAAAAAGATGACAAGCAAAATATTATTGCATTTGCATCAAAACATTGGAATAATTCCCAACAAAATTATCCTACAATTAAAAAACATATTTTAGCAATTATTTTGTGCATTTCGAAATTTCAATTTGATTTATTAAAATTAAAATTTTTTGTTAAGAATTGACTGTAAAGCTGCGAAATCTGTTTTATAAAAGGATGTACAAAATCTTGCTTCTAATCATATATTTGCTAGATGGTAAGCTATTTTATCTATTTTTTATTTTGATTATAGAATATATCAATGGGAGCTCAAACTGTATTCCAGATTTTCTTACCCGAGCATTCTTCCAGGGGAGATAAAATGCCAAGAAAAAAGAAAGCAGAAATTTCAGATTCTCCAATACCTGCTCCTCCTCCGCCGGAGGAAAATATTTTTGAAGCAGTACCCAAACGGTCTGCTACAGATGTATTTTCTAAATAACAAACTATTTCAGTTGCCTCCAAGAAACTCTCAAAAGGCGTAGCTGGACCAAGCCAGCTCAAATACAAAAAGCCATCAGACTACGCCATGAGCGGAGTCCCCCAAGTTCATATGACAGAAAGTTCATGAACCTATTCCACTTTCTAGTCCAAAAAAATATATGCAGACCTAGTTGAGGAAGAAGAATCTGAACAAGCTCAAACTCAACTAGCACAGACTATGTCTTCTCCTTGGACAGAAGAAGAATTCATGCAATCGCGCCAACTCATGGGAATTAAAAATCAAATGATCATTCCTAGCCTATTTAAAAAAACAATTGAGAAATCAGTACCAATTGTATAAAAATTATTGTTCCAATGTGGCAGCACAAAGCCACGCATCTTCTTTCAACCTCGTGGCGGCCAAAAGTCACATGGCCTCTTCTCTTCATGTAGTTGCTAGAAGCACCACACAAAATATTGGAGGATAAAAGCCCATTGCAGGTACTGGATGTCTATCCAACATCCCAAAAACCACAACCAATCAAGCACTTTCTTCACCAGTGCCACAACCTATTTCTTCAAACAAAGTCTCCTCCTCCGAGTAACCCACTTATATAAAGAATGAAAGTGTCTACCCACCCATTCAAATTGAACCAGAATTTTGGCATTCCAACCCCCAAGAGGTAGCTAAGAAAATATTTAGCCCTTCAGCGAATTTCATTCAATACACCCACAAACATACCTAAAAATACTATGAGTTCATTTTCACAGATACCAGTCCTGCTTGTTTAAACCCCACAAAGAAAAGCAAACCCAATCATATATCATACATACTATGGCATGGATTAACAAAATAATCTCACCAAAAGAATGAGGAACCCATCCAACCAAATACAAAAGACTTTATCAGCCTTTTGATCCACGATTTTACAATTATTATGACTACTAGGCAGCTTGGATTAATGCTTTCACCTTCCAAAACCAACTTGGAAAGCATTCATGGTTCATCCTCTGGAGTAAACAATTAACCTCAGAATCCCTCAGTGGCTTATACATCAATGGTGGACTGCATATGGTCATAGAGCTGAAATCCTCCCAGCGCTAGTAAAAGAAGGATATGATTATTTTTCCCACAGTTTTTCTAGTGAGCAGCAAATACCCATACTCTTCCAATTTTCCCACAGATTTCATATCCCATGGATATACTCCAAGAAGTTTTCCTTCCACAAGCCAGAAGGACATAAAGGACTACCGTGGTTAGCCCTCCAATGCCACTACAAATGGTACAAAATGTGGGATTAATCTGAACCCTATGTGCCAGCAGTAGACAAGTGGTTTCCGTCTCATCCGCAGTATCTAACTATAATAGATGCTGCCCAAATTTTATTTTTAACAAAAGTCCATTGCAAATGCATAACTAGCCGGCTCCAGCAGTAGGCTTGATTTTATTCTGCAAATGGAGAAAATTCTTGATTTCCTCAAGACACAAATTCCAGGTCAACAAAATCAAGCATCTTCGTCTGAAAAATCATTAGAAGAAGATGAAAAAGAAGAAGAAGAAGAAGAAGAAGACCCTGATTTAATGTTATGAGAAATCAATCAAAAATTACATCAGCGTGACAGCATAATGACATCATCCATGACATCAGCTAGCACTTACTCCTAATGACATCACAATGACATTAGAAAATACTATGTAATTTTTAGTTTTTGGCTATAAATAACCTTCCATATCACTTGTAAAAGACTCACCTTACACTACCATTTTGAGAAAGAATTCTCTCTCTCTCTAGAATTAGTTAAAGCTCTCACTCTAGTAAATTATTATAAGTTTTTAACTTGTATTATTAATTATTCAGTTTCAAAAACAATCAAGTTTTTATTTATTTTACTCTTGTTTAAGTTTACATTTATATTATTCTACATTATGGTTGGTTGAGCCTCTTAATTTACTTTATCGCATTTAATATACATGGTCGGCTTTGCCCGAAAAATGTATTTATCTACACTCTAACTGTGTCTTATGCAGGCTTTATTATTCTTATTGTTACTTGATTCTTGTCCTTTTATTTATTTATCTTTACCCTAATCTATTAGTGTAACAATCCGGCCAGTCGTTTTGAGAGTATTAGCCGCGAACCCCTATTTATTGCTCCCTCTATTTCATTTTGTAGTTTTTTTTACTTGCCGGGGTGCTTGGTGTCGGATTCGGGAGTTTTTCGAGTGGAATGGGACCCATAGCCCCTAAATTGAAAGTTTTTTTTTTTTAAACAAATTACCTCACTGCATTATACCACCGTACACTATTATCCCACCTCCAGAATGAGCATGATAACACACTAATACCACTGGATAGTGTTCTAACAGTGTACAGATTCTAATGCAGTAGGGCTGATTTTCATAAATATAATAATAGAAAGTACAATGATGGAGGGGGGCATCGACCTGACCTCCATATAGGGGAGGTGTACATCCTTGATCACCTACATTTGGTGACCAACTGTACCTAGATAGCTAAGGTGAGTTATACCTATAGTGATGTAATGGCTGTCGATCTTATAACATGGATCGACAGTCATATATACAAAAACGATGAGTAGTGACTTTAGGTCAACTATACAAAAAGTACAGGTATTCCTAATTCTACTGGGTGAGTGTTCCTTCTCATACAAAGAAGGACACCACTGCAACAGTGGTTGCTTGTTGTTCATGTTGACCAGGTTATTACTACTGCATATGATGTTTCTGCTACTGCACTTGTTCTCCACTTCTTTGATTGCCCTGTTGCTATTGATATCAGTTCTTCTGTTCATCTTTTCATTGAGGTATCAGTAGATTGATGTTTCTGATCTGCAGTACTCCTGCACACTTAACAAAAGGATTATGGAGGTAAAGGGGCAAAGGAGCTGCTGCAATTGGGAAACCTGCAGTATTTTTGCTTTATTGGGTTCTGAGTTCCTCAAAGATACTTGCGACGATTTATGCATTAACAGAGTCATGATTGTTAGAGATCAATTGTGATGGCCACCTGATTTGCTTAGATTTCCTATGCCTAAAGGCTGGAAAGCCTTGAAGATCAAGACATAGTTGTCTCCTTAATTGAACAGGTAAGTCATGTTGGTCATTGTAGTGAGTGGTGGTGTTCAGTTCATGACTCAATTTGGCAAGTGTGTCAGCTGGACAGTTTGCCTCCCTCAAAATATGTGTACATTTGAAGTCCTGGCAGTGTCGAATCAGTTTGATTATATCAGCTATAATCATACTGAGAGTCCAGTGTGGGTTCGAGCTGCCAGTTAACCACTGTACCAACAATTGTGAATCACTTTCCAGGTGGATTTTTGTATGCCCATTTCCAATGCACCAGTGCATACCAATATAAGCTGCCTATGCTTCTGCTTGATTATTGGTAGCTTCTCCTAGTGGGCTTGCAATTGCATGGACAAGGTGTCCATGATGATCCCTCACTATGATTCCTGCCCCTGCTTTCCCCGTATTTCCTAATGCACTACCATCAGTGTTGATTTTCACATAGCCTTGTGATGGCCTTTGCCAGATCACTTGCTGGGCGGTGAGCTGGTGTTTTAGCTTTTCAATGACAGAGTATGTATCTATCCAGTTTGGTGGCCAGTTTATGTTGGGGTATGATGTTCTAAGTAGAAGGAAGAGATCAACTGTGATAGAATACAGTGTTCTAGCCACAGAGGATGTTTTCCTTCCATACTTAGCTAAGCATCTATTCTTCCACAGGTTCCAACATATGATGATTGGTAAGGTATCTATGACTAGGCTATGCACCTCATTTTCCTTTTTCAAGAGCAACCATTTCATTAAGTGCGTTTTCAGTGATTGCCTATGGTCAAGGATACCTACTGGCCCATTGAAGTATTTCCAGATAATTTTAGCAAAGTGTCCACTTTGAAAAATATGCTCCACTGTTTCCACACCAGGTCGGATGCAACAAGCACATTTTGCGACAGTGGGGGGTCCAAATTTGGCCATCCTATCATCAGTGGGAAGCTTGTTTTTTAAATCTCTCCACAAGCAGAACGACCATTTGAAAGGGATCTTTTTGTGCCATGTCATCTTGTTTGAAAAGAGGATCTGGTTTCTATCCCTTAACACTGACCATGCTGATGAGCAAGAGAACTCACCAGAAGTGGATGGTTGCCATATTGGTTTGTCTCTAAGGCAGGGATTATAATGTATCTTGGTTCGAAGGATGATGGGAATCATGGCCACAGGTGCCATTTGATTGAGTTTTTGAATGTCCCATTGTCCGTCACTCCAAAATTTTGAGACACTGATATTACCTGGCCTGCCTCCTATTTGTCTGTAACTGGCTAGGTGTCCAATACCTAACCAGTTATCCCACCAGAAGCTGGAGTTTCCTGTATGCAATCTCCATTTGATGTGAGAATCAACAGTCTTTTTGGTGATCATCATTCTTTTCCATGACTGCGATTGTCCAGAATGCCATTTTTTCGACATGGGATGGTATCTTTGGCAGTATTTGGCAAGAAGAAACTCAGTCCATAGTGTGCGTTTGGTTCTGAAATTCCACCACTGTTTGTATTCCATGGACTTACAAATTTCAGTGATGGATCTCAAACCAATGCCCCCTTCTTCCTGTGGGTAAGTTAGTTTTCGCCATGATGCCCAGTGGTACTTATTCCTCTCCTTGTTCATCCCCCAGAAGAAATTGGCAGCTAGTTTCTCAATTTGTTTAAGAACTGCCTTTGGGGGTGTGACAGCAGAGAGCAGGTGTATGGGGAGGGATTGGAGAACATGTTTTATTAGAGTCAGCCTACCACCATAGGACAACATCCTACCATGCCATCCTCTAATCCTGCTTACTACTTTAGTGATGATGCAGCTGAAGTGCCTAATCCTCTGCCTGCCTGTGTACAGAGGGCATCCTATATAGGTAATAGGTGAATCTTTTCTGGTGAATCCTGTCAGGCGGTGAATTCTCCTGTTAGTGTAATGGAACACAGAGGAAGCAGTCATGAAATGGCTTTTGTTTTTATTAATTTGTTGTCCAGATGCCAATTCATAATTCTGCAGCATATTCATGATCTTTATCAATGAAGTTTTACATCCAGAGGTGAAGATAATCACATCATCTGCAAAACTCAGATGTGTGATTTGAGGTCCTCTCCTCTCCATGTAAAATCCATTAAAAAATTGATCATGTGTGAGGTTGTTAAGCATTTGGGATAGCAGTTCTGCCCCCAAAATGAAAAGTGAGGGGGCCAAGGGGTCACCCTGCTTAAGACCTCTGGTGGAATGGAAAAAACCATATCTGGTTCCATTAACTACGACAGAGTACCAATTGTTTGACATTGTTCGCCAGACCATGTTAATGAATGTTTCCCCAAATCCCATCCTTCTCATCATGAGACATGTGAAGGACCAGGATACCCTATCATATGCTTTGGCCATGTCCAGTTTTATAACTACATTAGCACCTCTATTGGGCTTTTTGATCCCTTGAACAATGTCCTGTGCAAGCATAATGTTCTCTGAGATGCTTCTGCCTTTTATAAAGCCGGAATGATTTGGAGAAATAATTCTAGGGAGGATAGGAGCAAGCCTCAAACTAAGGATCTTGGATACGATCTTGTTGAGGAAATTGCTCAAACTTATAGGTCTAAACTCAGATAGAGTATTAGGGAACTCTACTTTGGGTATTAAAACCAAACATGCTTGAGTCATATATATGGGCATGGATTGGCCACAAAAGAAGGCTTTCACCACGTTTAGGAGGTCGACTTGGATGATATCCCAGCAAAATTGAAAGAATTTCCCATTGAATCCATCCGGCCCTGCAGCACTGGTTGGACTCATTGAGAAGACTGCCTGTTTTAATTCTATCATGGTAGGTTCTTTGCTCAGATTATCATTGTCTTCCTCTGTAACCTGTGGCGGGATGTAGGATAGAAGATCATCTCTAATAAACCCCCCAGGATCAGTGAACAAATCTTGGAAATGCTGGCAGGCTGCCTGCCCAATTGCTTCATCTCCAATGATCCACTCATTGTCCTCAGTCCTGATTTTTTGTATGTAGAGCTTCCTCCTTCTACCTCTAATCAGGCTGTGGAAGTATTTAGACTTGGCGTCCCCTTCCTTAAACCATTGCAATTGTGTTTTTTGCTTTAGAACAGCCTCCTCAGTTTTCAAGTGCTTGATGTACTGAGCTGGTTGTTCATTGGCTACTAATCTATCTGTTTCTTTGTTGGTCCTTGCCCAAATTTCCTCCGCCTCCTTGACTTTATCCTCAAAGTCTTTGACTTTCTGGAAGATGTCCCCATACTCCTGTCTCGACCATGTGGAGAGTGCATGGCTTAGGAGTTTGGTCTTCTGGTGGAAGATCCACATTGGGTTTCCAAAGACAGGGGTGTTCCAAGTTTGTTGTACCAGTGGCATGAATGTTTCATTTTCTGTCCAGCAATTGAGGAACTTGAAGTATCTAATGGAATTGGTCCGTTTGTCATTTAATTCCATGAGGAGCGGGGAATGATCAGAGCTTGCAGATGCCAAATGTGTGATGGTGGTAGCGGGGTGTGCTGCCAGCCAACTATCATTTGCCAATCCTCGGTCTAATCTTTTCCAGACTATTGAATTAGGACCTCTACCATTTGACCAAGTGTACTTGGATCCATAGTAGCCAAGATCAGTAAGACCGCAGTCTTCTATCATGCTCAAGAAATCCAAGCTTTTGTTTAATTGGTACGGGATGCCCCCAATCTTCTCTTCGATGGTGGCGATGACATTGAAGTCACCTATAACACACCACGGAACAGAGGTTATAAGGGACCTGGACCTTAAATTGTCCCATAATGGCCTCCTCAATACAGGTTTACATTTGGCATAGACAACTGTTAAACACATTCTTTGAGGAAGTGCAACATGTGTCAGCTCAATTGTAATCTGCTGTTCATCCTGGTCCAGGACTGTGCCAGTAAAGTCCTTGTCCCAAAACAACCAGATCTTATTGTTGGAGTTTGAGGTTGCGCATTGCATGGCAAGTTGGTTTTTGAATTGGTCGATGTGTGAATTGTCCAGAAAGGGTTCTAAGGCAGCTATGAAGGACAAATTGTGGGCATGCTTCAATGATTTGAGCCTCTCAATGGCTCCAGAGCTTCTGATACCTCTAACGTTCCATATGAGTGTGCTAATCATCAAAACTGGGTGGGGGGGTTGATTTTTGGTGGTAAGTTGCCGCTCCTAGCAGCTCTGCTCCTAGTTAACCTGGGTGATGGGTGATACGATCTGGGGGATAAGCCATGGTTGTGGATTATATCCTGTTCATGTTGTTCCCCGTTGAAAGTATCAATTAGGAGGTTGCAATGATCCTCCTCAGATGTCACACTGCAGTCAGTGTCTTCCTCAACTGTTTCACTCATTTCGTCTTCAGAATGAATAGGTCTGTATTCATCGAAGACATATGAGTGTTTGTTGAGCGGGCACAATTCAATGGGGTCTATGGTTGGAGTTGTGTTCTGATGTTGTGGAGGTGAGGTGGCTTTTTCATTAGTTTCTTCCTCTTGCTCTTGAAGCAGAGGTTGAGACAATGAGAGATTTGAGACAGCGTCCTTGTAGGACTTTGTCTTAGCTGCAGGAGCATCTTGTGCTTGCTTTGTTAACTGGACAGTTGGGCTTTGTACCAATGGAGTAGAGTGCTGGGGAGTTTCGGCAGGTTCTCTGATTGTAATTCCTGCATTCTGTTTCCTTGCCTTCCTCTTTTTTTGGCTTGGTTTGTTTTTAGATTTTGGAGATTGAATGCTAAAGTCAGGCATTGCAGGGGCTTTTCCCTTTGCAAGCCTCTTCATAGCATCGCTTGTTATATCAGGCAAATTGTCATCTGTGCTAGATATCTGACAGACTACTTCTTTAGTATCATTTCCTGTTGTAGGAGGAGCAATGGAGGATAAAGTCTGCCTAGGGTCAGTCCTTTGTGCCTTAGCACACTCATGCGAAACATGAGGAATCCCCTCTCATGTGGTTACCCCGTCCTGTCCTAGACTAGGGTCGCCCTGACATTCCTCCTTTCCTCCGTCAACTTCAATAGCAGTAGAGACAGTAGAAATATTGTGGGATTGGGGGGCAACAATTAAATCATCAGAAGCAAGAATAGGGGTATGGGACTGGGGAGTGACCTTTTGGTGTTCTACGATAATATTTTCTGAACTTACCTGAGGATGAGTACAGAGGATACCTGACTGTGTAGCTTGACTGGATGGCTGAGTATGTGCTTTGTTAGTCTGTCTTTCCTTTGGCTTGGGCTGGTAGGTCTGTTGTTGCTGCTTGGTCTGGTCGTAACCTCTAAAATTTTTCTTCTTTTGAACTTGCCAGTCATCCTTTGGTGGAATAGCTCCTGATGTTTGATTTTCCCCGCTCTGTTGGTGGTTCTGTGCATTTTGATCCTTGTTCTGTCCCTTTGATATCAGCAGAGTTGTGGCAGTCATTGTTTTTTCTTTTTGCTGGGAGGTAATAGCTTTATTTTTGGAAAGACTTTGAGCTTGTGAACTACTACTTGCAACTGCATCTCCTTCTTTTCTTTTCTGGTTCTCTTCCTTTTTCTTTTTTACTTGGCAATTTTGATTTAAATGACCCTGATGCTTGCAATGTGTGCAGTATTCCGGGACATTTTCGTATTGAACTTCCAGCCACTGACCATCTCCATTCACATCTTCGTCATAGCCTAGCCACACATGTGTTGGCCTTTCTTTGGTGAGGTCGATTTGAATTTTGACCTTTGCGACGCTCCCTCTGGTTTTCTGAAATGAGGCAAGGTCAAGGAAGAGAGCTTTTCCTATTGGCGAGAGCAGATGAGTGAGTATTTCCATGTAGTACAGATGCCATGGAAGCTCAGGAACGACTACCCAAACTGGGATAAGAGGTTCCTTACCTTTAAAAAGAAATAAAAACTCCAATTTGAACTTAATTGACCACGAAATATTCCTCCAATGCTGCCACAAGAACAAGGAAGCACAACTAGCAATCAATTAGGATTTTTTGGCACTAGAATCACTTTGGAAGACTTGATATCACCTACCTAGGGTTGATATTAAAAACTTGGGGGAGTATTTTGCAGAATATAAACCACTTAAATAACCTCCCACACAAGGTGGAACAACAACCAAAATCAGCAACAACAAGAAAAATAAGAAACTTACTAGCGCCACGGGATTCCTGACACTTGATTTGTGTTGTTTGCCTTTCTTTTGGTCTTGGATCATGAGAGAACCTTGAGAGAGTGTTTTTAGGGTTCTAAGGTTTGAATATACTGAAAGAGAATGACTTAAAATAGGGTTGAGGCGTGTTATATATATCCATATGTCTCAACCGCCTATGTGGGCCCTATAGAGAGCTGCTTGGCGTAGTCTCGCGAAAACGTGAATATCTCTTTACTCCGAGATTTTATCAACGAACAGTTTAACCCGTTGGAAACAAGACTCATAGATATTCAATTTTTTGGGTATATCACCCCGTAATTCCAAGTAAATTGGGAGTAAAGTATAGTGACATTTGATCTAAAATTTAAGTAAAATTATGAATGTAAGTTGCGACAACATTTGTCGACTTTTGTTTCCTAACTCGTTTGACTTCAAGACTTATGATACGGATATTATATGATTCAAATACCTTAAAACATGACCTCTTGGGAATATTAAGCACCTCTAGTTTTACCCAAAAATATGGGTTACAACATCCTTGAGTTGTTTAACTTTTAATACTTGTTAACCACTCTTATACACCCTTGTATCATTTAAGACCAATAAGATTAACTTCTTATCATCTCAAAGATAATCTCTTCTCAGATTTACGTCGACTAACTTACAGCGTGATCCAACGTACGCGAATATGAGTTGTAACAACTTTTGTATTTTTCGTTCGACTTTAATCCCTCGAGAAACCCGTCGAATGATATCTATCGCCGGGAAAAATTGAAAATTTTTCAAATTTTTATTGTTTTATTTTTATTTTGCAACTACTACAACTAAAAAAACTAACACATATACATACAACATACTATTATCCTCCCACCGTACATTTTAAGTTGTGGCATGTCCCCATGACACATAATTAAAAACCATCAGGTAAAGGAAACTTCCTTGAACATCTAGTCGGGGACTAAGTCGATATCGGGCTCTATTCCTCTTCTTCGAACTAATGAGCACATCCATGCAGAGAGCTTCTTCTCAGCCTTCTTGGGGTACACCCACACCTATCTTTGTCGCTCATTGCAGCCTTCTCTTTAGAGCCCCTCACTTTCCACTCAACACTCGCAGTTGATTTTTCTTTTTGCACCCCCTTTTCACATTCATATAAAAAATCACCATTTCCTCACCCACTCTAAGCATGAGTTTCCTCTCGTGTATATCCAATATTACTCTACCCGTTGCTAATAATGGTCTTCCTAGGATAAGGGGGACCTCCTTGTTTTCCTCCATTTTGACCGCTATAAAGTCTACAGGAAATACGAACTTATCCACCCGAACTAACACATCTTCCACTATCCCCTCGGGTAATAAAGCCATAGTCCGCCAGCTACAAAGATATTGGCACCGACCTTATCTCTCCAATCTCCTTCTCCAGTTTTCTATAAATAGATAAAGGCATTAAATTGATTGAGGCACCTGAATCACATAAAGATTTATCAAAATTAATAGAGCCTAAAGAGCAAGGGTAGTAAAACTCCATGGATCTCCACGATTTTGTGGGAGTTTATTTTGCAATATCGCACTGTAATGCTCCGTGAGCTTCACCATCGAGGTCTCCTCTATTTTCCTTTTCTTTATAAGGATCTCCTTCAAGAATTTGGCATAAGCAGGCATTTGTGAGAGCACTTCTGTGTATAGTAAGTTCACATGAACCTGTTTTAGCACATCTACATCCCAAACTGCTTTTCCAGCTTTTCTCTATATAGCTTTTGAGGGAAAGGTAAAGCAGGCATATGCTCGCTCTTATTGTGTTCCTCTCTTCTTGATTTTTGTTCCTTCTATCGGGCCTTTCTTCTTTTTATCCACAACATTCTTCAGCTGCTCCCCACTTTTTTTTCAAGTATCATATCCTTTTGGATTGGAGTGGGGTATTTTAACACTTGCTCACTTCTCAAGGTTACAACATTCACTGTTTCTTTGGGATTCTTTTCAGTGTCAGCGGGAAGAGTTCCTGGAGACCTCTCAGATAATATTATTGAAATCTGTCCCACTTGTCTCTCCAAGTTTTGAAAACAAGTGCCCAATTCTTTGATAGCTGCTCCATGAGCATCCAGCCTCTCATCTGTCTTGATAATGAAAGCCTTTGTTAGATCCTCTAGACCAGGCTGAATGGGCTGTTGAGGCTGAAATTGCTGCCTTTGTTGATTTTGGTAAGTTGGAGCTCCTTGTCCCTGGAGTCTAGAGTTATTCTGTTGCAATGCATTTGCAGTACCCCCAGGTGAACTCCATGAAAAAATGGGGTGCCTCTGACCCATTGAATTAAAATTGTAGTTCTCCACATTATTCACTTCCTCAATTGAGGCTTGACACTCATGAGTAGGGTGTCCTCTTCCATATATATCACAAGCTGCGTGAGGCTCACTTTGTATCGAGGCTAAGGTCAGCTTCCTTATTTCTTTGGCCATAGCATCAAGCTGTACCTGCACAGATGTGTTAGCATCAACCCGGTGAACACTGGTTCATCTTCTTCTTTCAGCACTCTCAGAGGGCCATTGATTTGCATCTTCAGATAACTCATCAAGGATTGTGACTATTTCCTCTGGAGTCTTCTTCATCAAGGGGCCTCCAGCTGCATTGCTCAATGTTGTATGTGAGGCCGGTGTCAATCCATCCCAAAATTCCTGGAGTTGCATCCAGAGTTCAATTCCGCAATGTTGACACTTTCGAACAATCTCCTTTAATCTATCCCATATCTTTTTGGCAGAAGTTATGGATTTATCTTCTAAACTTGCCCGTCTTAGCTGAGGAGAAATATTTATCAAGGAATTTTCTGATCATCTCCTACCAAGTTCTAATTGATCCCATGGGCAAGCTTCGAAGCCACTATTTTGCATCAACTCTAAGAGAAAAGGGGAATGCCCTTAAATACACTGCATTTTGTGACACACCATTGTAGTTAAAGCCGTTCATAATCTCCTCGAAGTCCATTAGATGTGTATTTGGATCTTCATTCATCTTCCCTCAAAAGACACAACAATTCTGAAGGGTTTGAAGCAACCCTTGCTTCAACTCGAAATTGTTTGCTGCAATTTGGGGTGGTTCTAACACTTGATAAACCTTGATTTTAGACCGGTCTAGCATAATCGCAAAGTGGTCTCCTAGGCCCGGGAGCTATATTTCTGAACTGGTCTGCAGCCAAGGGTTGATTTTGAGCAATTCTCTGACCCCTCTCTTCTTCATAGATAATCTGCGCATCTCTAATAGCTGCTTTCTCAACATTCTGTGCATCTTATTCTCTTCGTTGGCCTGCCTCTCTCGTAGCCAAATCTACATTATCATCACCGTTTCCATCCATAGTTTCTTTGGTTGAGGATTGCCCAACCTTTTCTAATGTCTCGGTGAGATTTCTTTCCTTCCTCAGCTTTCATAGTTGTTTTTCAATATCTGGCTCGTATGGTAGCACTGCTTTAGCAGAAGCTTGAATCATGCACTCCTTTGAACCTGTAACCTGCACATAGTCAAAGAACACCAAACGTAAAAAGAAAAAAATAAAATAAAAAGAAAAAAAAATTCTAATTAGCACTACAAACTATTTCAAACACTGTTGATTGCCAATCCCCGGCAATGGCGCCAAAATTTGACGAGCTCAAAACACACACTTAACTTCTACTCGCTAGTCAAATATAATATAGTATAATATCGTATCCACATGGATTGAATTTAAATAGTATTATGGTAGTTCCTAGCTTGATTGCTATCCAAGATGATCAACAATTGATATTTATATGATTTCTAACTAAAATTAACTAAGAGTCTAAAGCTAAGACAATCGAAACAAAGAAGGTTATCAGTGGGGAAAAATAGGGATTGATAGGATAGGTGCAAGATAATTGTTTAGGATCTAACTCTGATAATTCACTTCTAAAGTTCTAGTGAGTATTTCAAATTCACTCAATTATCAGTTCAAACGTTCAGCTAAAGCTCCTCTCTCGATTAAGTCTTAACCTCTCTAGATTAACCAATTTAAGCATGTGAAGATAAGCAAGAATGCGTAGTGGATTGGTCTTTAGGAAAACCTCTTTCGATTATTCTCCTAACTAGGTTAATCACTGATTCAACTAGACTCTTTCGATTACTAGTAAGAATTAATGAACTCAACCAACAATATAATTCAAAGATATCACAAGTTATGCCTCTCTCGATTACATGAACAAGTGAATATAGATGCAACAACTAAATCATCCGAAAACACTTCAACACATAAAACTAGAGTTATAATCCACAAACAATCATCAATACACCAAATCCATCAAACCCTAAAGGGAACTACTCTAAAGATATGGAGAAATTCATCACAAATAAAGTTAAAGTAGAGGAAAACATAAATTGAATTCAAACTCGGGTCTTGAGTGAGGAAGGAATGATAAAATCCTTGTGCTTTTGCTCTTCCAGCTCCTCCTTCGACTCCTTAGGTCTAATATGTGTCAAACGACCAGGAAATAACGTTTTATT
This sequence comes from Nicotiana obtusifolia, assembly GCA_002018475.1. Classification (NCBI taxonomy): domain Eukaryota; kingdom Viridiplantae; phylum Streptophyta; class Magnoliopsida; order Solanales; family Solanaceae; genus Nicotiana; species Nicotiana obtusifolia. The sequence goes on along the minus strand of MCJB01014125.1, from coordinate 131,213 downwards.
CATGTATTTATACCAAGTAGGGTCGGGACCTAGACGAAACCACCTTCTCCTAGCCGAAATAGGATTTTCACTTTGTTAAAATTACAAAGGTGCGCCGCATGGGGCGACGCGCCATACGGGGGCATTAGCAGGGAAATCTAGAGAGTTGGTTCTGACAGGCAGCAGAAAAATAGGCAGCCGCGGCGTGCCACATGCCGCCCCACACGCTGCGATAGTGGAAGTTTCTCTAAGTACGGAGTTTTTGTGCATTTTGACGTCCAGACTTGGTCCTCGACCCTCGAACACAATCCTGGCTTAATCCCTTAGGCTTTTACTTAGACTTCAATGCTACAAATAGCTCGAATTCATTCCATAACATGTACATCACTCGAAATCACTCCTATAAGGCATAAAACACACAATTAGTGCAAATAACTACCAATTAAAGCTCAAAACGCATAAAGTGCAGTAAATTAGAGTGCAACAAGAGACTAATATACATAATTATAGCCTACCATCACCCTGTGACACACTAATAAAAAGCAAGAGGTAGAGGAAACACTCCTGATTCATCTAGTCGGGGTATAAATCGAAGTCGGGGTCTCCTTTGCACGTCTGACCTAGTGCACACATCCATACTGAGAGATTTTTTTCTACCTTCTTTGGGTACATCCCACACTTATCGTGCTTACTCTCTCCAGTTCGCTCCTTTAGGGCCCCTTTTGTTCCTTCCATCTTGAAAATCACCTTTCTTCCCCCACTCTGAGCATTAGCTGCTTTCCTGAATATCCAGAATTGCTCTGCTAGTAGCCAAGAAGGGTCTCCCCAAATATCAGCAGGACCTCCCTACCATGTTCACCACAATGAAGTCCACAGGGAATTACACATTTGTCCACCCAAACTAGCATATCTTCCACTATTCCTTCCGGTATGAATGTGGTATGATCTGTCTGCTGCAAGGACACAAGTATCGACCTGGTGTCTCCAATATCTCCCTCTAATTTCCTAAAAATAGATAAAGGCATAAAATTAATAGAGGCACCTGAATTACACAAAAATATTTCAAACTTAGTACTTCCTAAAGAGCAAAGTATAGTAAAACTCCCTTGATCTCCAAATTTTTAAGGGAGCTTGTTTTGCAGAATGACACTACAATGCTCTGTGAGCTTGACAACCAATATCTCTTCCACTTTTTGCTTTTTGGACAATATCTCCTTCAAGAATTTAGCATAAGCTGGCATTTATGAAAGCACCTCTGTAAAAGGTATATTCACATGCACCTGCTTGAACGCTTCTAGAAAGCACTAGAATTGTTTGTCCAGCTTCTCTCTTGTTTGCTTCTACGGGAAAGGTAGAGCAGGCATATATTTACTTTCTTCAGTCTCCTCAATTCTGCAGACCATCTTCTACCATCCCTTCACCTTCGTGAATGTTGCCATTTTTCTGTTCCTCCACAATCTCCATAGGTCCTTCAATTAAATTATCCTTTTTTTTGCTATGGGGTCCTCCAATACATTCCCACTCCTCAAGGACACTACATCTATTGTCTCTTTTGAATTTCTTTCACTATCAACAGGGAGAATTCGTGGAACCCTCTCAGATAATAGATTAGAAAGTTTCCGCACCTGTCTTTCCAAGTTTTGAATGGCCGTGCCCTATTCTCAGATAGCTGTTCCCTGTTCTTGTATAGCTGAGCCATGGGTCATCAGATCTTCCATGCCAGACTGATTAGACTGTGGAGGCTGATATTGCTGCATTTGCTGATTTTGAAAACATGGAGCTCCCTGTCCTTGGGGTCTGGATTTATTTTGCTATCATGCGTTTGCACTACCACCTCGTAAACTCAAAGAAAAACATAGGTGCCTCTGTCCTATGGAGTTAAAATTATCGCTACTTTAGTAGTTGACTCTGTCAAAGCTCCCCACAACATTTACCACTTCATCTGTAGTTGAGGCCTAACACTCTTGCGTGGGATGACCCATTCCACAAAAATAAAAAATTGAGGATGACTGGCTCTGGACCATGGCTAAGGTTAACTTTTCGTATCTCTTGGCCATGATGTCTAGCTGGGCTTGCACTGGTGTGTTAGAATCCACTTGATATACCCCAACCTTTTTCCTTCTCTCATTATCATATACAGGACATTCATTTGCATCTTCAGATAATTCGTTCAGAATCGCAACAATCTCCTCAGGAGTTTTCTTCATAAGAGGACCTCCAACTGTGTTGTTTAGCGTCCTCCTACCAGAGGGTGTCAGACCATCCTAGAAAGCTTAGAGTTGCATCCAGAAGTCTACTCTATGATGCTGACATCTTCTCACAATTTCCTTAAATCTTTCCCATGCTTCAAATACCGTTTCTTTATCTTTCTGCTCGAAGTTATGAATCTCTCTTCGAATTTTCCCTATCTTTGCCGCTGAAAAATATTTTTCAAGGAACTTCATGTCTTCCCAAGTTTGAATTGACCCAGTCGGCAAACTCCACAACTAGTGCTTAGCATCTTATCTCAGTGAAAAAGGGAATGTCCTTAAGTAGATAGCATTTTTCGAAACCCCATTGTGATGGAAGATATTCATAATCTCATTGACATCCATCAAATAAGTATTTCGATATTTGTTGGATTTGCCTCGGAAGACACAATTGTTCTAAATGGTCAGAAGTAGCCCTTGCTTGATCTCAAAATAATTGGTTACGATCGGAGGAGGTCGCACACTAGATACTCATTGGTTGTAGACTGGCCTGGCGTAGTCCCCCAATGATCGTCCATTCCCGGGCATTTTATTTTCAAATTCATCTTCAACCAGAGGTCGATTCAGGTTGAATCTTCGTCCTCCGTTACCGTCAACCGTTTCATCAACTTCCTCAGCAACTGCATGTGCGGCTGCTTCCCGTTGTGCTGCTTCCTATGCAGCCAAATCGACTTCCTCCTCACCGTTTTTAGCCACGTTCTCTTGGTTTGAAGATTTCCCCAAGGATTTACCGGTGAGTTCATTCTCATTTCTCACTTGTCGCAGACGTGTTTCCACCTCTGGATCATATGGGATCACTTCTTTGGAAGAAGATCAAGTCATACACCATAGAACTTAACCTGTTGCCTGCACATAGAAGAGAAAAATCATAAAGAATAAAATAAAATAAGTTCTTGAATTAACAGTAAAAACTATTTTGAACACTATTGATTGCCAATCCCAGCAATGGCGCCAAAATTTGATGAGCGCAAAATACAACATGAAATTGATGCTCGCTAGCCAAAGATAGTATATTTATATTATCGTCTCAACAGGGATTGAATTTAAATAATGCTTTAGTAATTTCTAGTTTAACTGCTATTCAGGATGATTATAACTTGATTTGGAATGATTACAAAGTACGATGAACTACTAAAGTAAAGCAGTTGACAATTGACTGCAAAGAACAAGAGATTAGCAGAGTTGGGTTCTTATCAATGTGAGAAATAAGGGTTTTAACATGATAGGTGCAAGATTGTTATTCTGGATATGATGCTGTTGTATTTCACTCTTGAGGTTCTATCGATTCTCACGAATTCAATAGATGATTAGCTTATACTTCCAATTCAGACTCCTCTCTCGATTAAATCAAAATCTTTCAATTAAACTAATGTGAGGTTCAGTGAAACTAGCAAGACTTTATTAGTAGCACTGATCTAAGAGAAACTTCTCGCGAATATCTCTCAATTTTAATTTAAATAGTAACTAAAAAAGCTCTCTTGATTACTTCAAAGAATCACCAAAATAAACTAAGGCATATGCCGCAATAATATTCAATAAGATATTCCTATTTCGATTAAACACTATAAAGAATAAAATCACTATATTAAAGCTTCTCCAATGAATTCAAGCAATTAAACAGTAGTAAAATCCATAAACGACAACCATGTCACTAAATCATGTCAAACCCTAAGGTAAACTACTCCATAGAAATGGAGAAATTCATCACAAATAGAATTAAAGAACAAGAAAGAATCAATCTACTGTTACAACCTGAACTCCTGCATTGAATTCATGGAAAGATGATGAAATCTTATGTCTTGTAGCCTCCAATGCTCTCCAAAAGCGTCCATGGTCAAAAGTCCTCCAAAATTCGTGTTCTTGATGTATTTATACCATGTAGGAACGGGTCTGGACAAAACTATCCTTTTCAAGCCAAAGTGGAAAAAGTTGGGTGAGAAAATACACTACCTGTTACACCCCATGTTTTCATACGTGAGAGTACGTCGTAAGTCAATTGATATAATCTCGAAAATGAGATCATATTTGAGAGTACATAAATTAAGTTAATCAAGTTACCGTGTAAGTTACAAATATTTAAGCTCATGGATAACAAGTACCCAGAGGGTTGGAACGCTTAGAAGCTAAACGAATTGAAGAAAATAAGTTTTGTCAAAAATCGACAAGTTGGGAATGTTATAATATGCACTTTTGGGGTGAGACTAGGGTGATTAACATGATAAAGAGGTTATTCAATGAGTTATTTTAGTCGTATCATAGTCGTGTGTTATATTTTGAAGTCAAGTGAGTTGTGGAATAAAAGTTTGTAAAGGTCATCAGAAGTTACATTCATAAATGTGCTGAAAATTAGGTCAAATGTAGCTGATCTTTTTTTCCAATGTACTTTGAATTAAGGGATGATCCATCTAACAAATTGATCGTCTAGTTTCTAATGCATTAAACCGCTGGTCAATACGACATTAGAGTAGAGAGGTATTCGCATTTTTGCAAGACCGTGCAGGCAGCTTCTATGGGACCCACTTGGTCGGTGGCCGACCTTCACTTGTTTTTATCTCGTTTTTGGGATGAGATTTGCTCATTTTTTGACCTTCTTCTATCCTCACGCTCTTCAATCCCTCACAAATAGTTCCCACAAGGCTCCAAACAAATTTTTAAAAAAATACACCATAATCCAACATCAAAGTTAGCCAAAGACGATGAATAGCCCCTCTATGGTGTTGTGATGTGAATAAGGATGACGGTGAGCTAAGTTAAGCTTAGGGTTCTAATGTTATCTAATGCATAAGGTATGTTTAACTTTATTTTGATGGTGTTTAATGTTAATTACATGTTGGTTGTGGTGTTGGAGTGAAAGATTACAAGATATCACTTGAAAGGGGAAGAGATGTTGTTATCTTTTGTTGGGTTGTTTTAAGGCTATATATATATATATATATATATATATATATATATATATATATATATATGTTGCTATGTCTGGAAAATGGGGAAAATAACTTGATTATGATATGGTTTCTGTTGTTATGAATTTATATATGTTTATCAAGTGAATTGGAGAGAGAAACATATGAAACTTTAGCTTAAGTCACTTCTATGGTGTTGTATTGCCATTGAGGGCTGTTGTAAGTAAATATAACTTGGATTTCGACTTGAAGCTACTTTAGGAGGTATGGTTTTTGTGTTCTTTCATGTGCTTACGGTTATCTCGATGTTGATTAGTTAATGGATGGACTAGACATGAACTAGTGAATAAAGTTTCTAATTGAGGATACTAGGAGTTGTGGATTGTTTTCTTTGTAATGAATATAAGGTACAAGGCTAGAATCATTGATGAATGACTTCATTAGCATGTTAATGATACTGTTAAGTTAAAGTAAGAAGTCTATAAGGGGTGATATGGAGTATACGGGTTCCAATCAGAGCCTGCCGCTCATCGTGAAGTAGTTGTGACTTCTTGTTGTTTTATGGTATCTTATTATTGATACTTATATGTTGCTCAATTACTCTATTTGTTGTTGTTTCTTTACAGTATTGGAGCCTTGTTACTGGGGAGATGCTGCCCAAATTTACATAAACGAGCTACTAGTTTAAGTAGTGAACTTAGCCTTTACTCGGCATTTATTTTGGATCTCCTTATGCTATGGTAGGTGGAGTTGAGTTTTTTGAAGAATTGCTTGAAAGGTATTAAGGAATTAACGAAGTTAAGGTATTTTAAGGCTAAACCTTTTCTTCGTTTTGGCATGATCCTGTAACTACATGTGTTTGATAAAGAGACATAAAGAGGGGTTTGTATTCCTGAATTTATGTACATTATCCTAGTCTCATAAGTTATCATATTCTCTCTAATCGAGAGTTTATTTTTGGTTAAGTATTGTCTTCATCCAATAAAGAGAGCAGAGTGTCAACATATATATATATATATATATATATAGTATTGCAGTATTTTCATCATCATCGAGCTACAATCGGTGGGTAGGCCCCTATTGGGCAGTACTATAGTATTTTCACCACTATCAAGCAATAATCGGTCGGCAGGCCCATATTGGGAAGTACTGCAGTATTTTCACCACCATCGAGCTATAATCGGTGGGCAAGCCGCTATTGGGCAACCTCAGATTAGATGGTAAGTAATATACCAAGCCTATTGTAGCCGAGCGCTTATACGCAAGCCCAGAATGACCGAGATACAGAGCCTAGTGTGGCCAAGTGCCTATGAGCGAGCCTACTACGGCAAAGCAGTTACACATGCCGAGCCTTTTAGGGGCGGACATCTATTTTACTTACTATATTGAGAGATTTGAGTTAGTATCAGCAGGTAAGCATATCTTCATTTCATCATTTCCAGCCGCTTTCAGTTATTATATCATCCGTTCAGTTCAACTTTCAGTTATTCAATTATCTTACATACTCGGTACATTATTTCGTACTGATGTCCCTTTTGCCAGGGATGCTGCTTTTCATGCCTGCAGGTCCTAATAGACAGTTGGATAGACCTTCCCAGCAGACAGAGTCAAACATCAGATTGGTTGGTAAGCTCCAGTTCCTCGGAGTTACCAGGTCTAGACCTTGGAGTCTATTTTATATATACAGGTTTGATGGGTAAGTCGAGGCCTTGTCCCAACCATGATAAAATTCAGTTATTTTTAGAGGCTTGTAGACAAGTCCAGTATATTTTGTATATCAGTATTGTGGGCTTGCCAACCCTGTGTATATGTTCAGTTTGGTATTGCTGGTTGGAGACATTCATAGTGGCCTCGTCGTCTTCTACGGTTATGTATATGAGCTTTTAGTAATATTTACCCCTCAAATAAGAGAGACGTTATTTGCAGATGATTCAAGATATGGCTTCATCAGTCTTGATTGGTATTATCAGTTTGCAGGCCTCATCGGCCTAAGTTGAGGGATTCCCCTCCAGAGTTCACAATTTCAGAGTGGTACACTTGGGCCGAGTATGGCACCGGATGCCGGCCACGTCTCCCCAGGTTTGGGGCGTGACAAACTTGGTATCGGAGCAGTTCTATCCTAGGTTGTCTATAAGCCGTGTCTAGTAGAGCCTTGTTTATAGATGTGTTGTGCACCACATTATATAAACAGGAAGCTACAAGGCATTTAGGAGTCTGTTACCCTTCTTTCAAATCTAAATCATGCTATAGAGCTGAGTCATAAGAGTTCGAGCCAAGACTTATGTTTGCTAATGATATAGAGATGCTTTCAATTAGAAAAATTACAGCTAGCTAGAGGACTAGTACAGCAGTAGGTAAGGGCATTAGTAGAGAGAGAATTCTTGACGACGTGGCCCTGTTTGAGGCCCTATTACATCGTGCATACCACGTGATGCACTCTAGAATAGTACAGTCAGATATGAATAATAGAACGTTCAAAAATATCAGAAGATATGTAGTGGAATCATAGAAGGGATAAATATTTACCTTAGTATGGCTCCCATCCCTAGTAAAGAGAGAATGTTAGGCGACTAGAAGATCCACTGAGATGGAGCAAGGGGAGATAAAAGTGAAAGAATATTTTGTTGAAGTTTTCAGCATAAGGTAATAAACAGAGATATTAGCAGGAGCATACAAAGAGACTAAATTAAGTATTACAAGTAAGATGTGATAAAAGGGTGATAACGATAAATTATAATATGACTGGATGACAGAGTCTATAGTCAAGTAAAGTAAAAGATAAGAGGTGACAGGCCTTGAGACTATAAAAGAGTATATGCCATAATGTCATATCCTTATTTTGAGAAATGAGTTGGTGACCCAAACATGATTACTAGAAGGCTAAGTTAGACCCCCGGAGTAATAGAAATTAGTATGGGCTAGTAAACAAGAAAATAAATCGAACATGATTTACGGACCGAAGGATTTGGTAATAGTCGACATCGTGAAAATTTCAGAGATCACATTTTAGTAATGATAGAATGGAAAACAGAAGAATAACCTTTAAAGGTCATTCAAGAAGACGCTTCCCTAAAGTAAGCACTGTGAGCAGAGTTAAGCTTAAGGAACTAAGTGTGCCAATTACACTAGGTGTCACCGTCGAGCCTAAGAAATTCAGTTATCCCTGGTAGAGTAGGGTTACCGCAAGGCGAGTAAGAGTCAGTGAAGACGTGACAAGACGCCGAAGATGAAGAGGTAAAATATTTATAGGTAAATCTTCATAGCATTAAATGCTAGTACTCCCCTAAAAGGGGGAAGACACTATGATATGGTATTAAGTCAAAGTTATGTAGTTCAAGTAACAATGGAATAATAAAGAATTAATGCGGTAAAAAGGCGAAAGGAATGAGATTGCATTTATTCAGATCCTACAAATATGTTACATCTCTAGAACATTATGCAAACACGATGCCGGGGAGAGGTAGTAAGGGTTCCCAGCCAGGATGTTATTGATAAATAAGTGTGAATGGACACGTGATACATTAGGAGCCAGTGTGAAAGGTAAGTTAAGAAAAAAGACATAACCTAAGAGAGATTACACAAAATATAGATATGAGCATGGACTGACGAGTAGTTAGCAGTTCATTTAGGAAGAGCCTAGTTATGGCTAGACAAGAGGTCTCAGATAAATTAGTAGATCATGCAATATAAACATAGTGAAACCCAGCGCAGCAAATTCAGTCTCACAAATATGACATCGTAGTCCTTGAGAAATATTCAGATAGGAGTTGGGGTAGTTAAAGGTATCGTATAAGTATTACAGAAATAAAAGAGAGTGCCACTGGGGAGATAGTTAAAAATTCAGTTCTGAAGTAACCTTACAAGCACAATGGTGCGGAGGTAAGTAACAAAGGATAATTATAGGCGAGTAAGAACATCAAAAAATTTCTTCGGGTATACGATGTAATAAGCTCACAACTTTACAAGAGTCAGAGGGTATCCCCTAAGTGCTATAACGAAAAACTAGCTGAGGAAATAGGGAAGAACGCTTCAACATAAGCATAGTGACCTAAAGAGGAAATGATCTCGGAACAACAGTCTCACTACAAAATTGTATGCACTCCATAATAAAGTGTCACTTATCGTGACCAATGAATGGGAAGTAAATCAAAAGTAATATTCGAGATCATACGAGTTGCACAAAATTCCAATAGGCGTGGGTACTAAGGTAAGCCAAGTATTCATGCAAAAAGTGGAAGAACGGCCAGTAAAAGTAATTGCTTACTTTTAAAGAAAGCTGAGAAGGCACGAAAGGAATTATTTGATCCATGACCCAGAGTTAGTTACATTATGAACGCACTTAAGATTTCGGAATATTATCCATGCAGCATATATGTTGACATTCCAACAGCTATAGGAGACTCTGGTATAAGTTAAAAGAAATAATTGAGTCCATCTCACAGAGAAAGGCTTGAATTGTTAGAAGATTATATTTTATGATGTTCCATAGCATCCACGAAAGGCAAAAGTGATAAATAATACCCTAAGCCACATATTGGAAGATAGCTTAAGCCTACATAAAGGCTGAGAGAGAAGAGGAAAGAAAAGAGTTACATCAGCTAAGTAACTCATGAGTCTGATTATTAGACCTAGATAATAATAGAAATCGTGATTGAGAACATTGTAGAATCACTCTTAATATCAGAGGTACAAGAGAGAATGTACAACAGCCATATTCGATAACGACTCTATGATAAATCCAGTTGGAAGAGTACCAGCCTCATAAGAAGTTAGTATGAAGCTTCCACCGGATTGTGTATGCACCAGAGGTGCAAGTATTATAGTAGAGCTTCAAGTTGTGGATGTGTATCCTACTTATGTGGAAGGGAGGTTATGAAAGAGATAGATATACGATACGAGATTTAATGGTAAGAAAGGTAAAGTTAAAGAAGGTACGAGATACTAAAGTGCAGAAAGTTGTGAATAGTCTAGACTTTGGATAGAGGGCTAGAAGCGTCGTGATTTAGTATCCACAAATGATACTGGTGTCTTCAGTAGCATATATTGCACCCTATGATTTCCAGGTACCGAGAGGTCTAGTTAAGAGAGTAAAGAAGAGTTAGAGACAGCGCGATGTCTCGCTTGAGGTTCCAAAATAATATAAGGAAATCTATGGTGCTAACAAGTTAAAGGAAGGTTGCAAATAATATAAATAGGTATGTGTAGGTCGTAAGCTAAAATATGGCAGAGCAACAAGGTTTTAGATAGACAAGAGGATGGATAAGAAAAGGTGAGTGAGAAGGTGACGAGAATAGGTAAGTCCTCGAGATTCAACTCATCAAAATAAGAGAGCTGATGGTTTCTGTAAGCTATAAAAAGCTTAGTATAGCTTGAATGAACTCAGAGGTGTTTAAGACTAGGGGCATTTAGAAAATATGGAATGTTACCCTGGTAGTAGAAAGGGAGTGTAATTGTGATAAATGATAAGTAGATGACATTTAGGCCTTAGGATGAACCACGTTGCGATGCCATAAAATACATCGCCCCTAGGTGCATCAGGCAAATCACTTCAGATGTTTATGAGACGTGAGCCCTAGTGATAATGTATTATGCAAGAGGTTTCAAGTTATCAGTGGAGATTATAGATCAGCATTGAGGTAAATCACCAATAGATGGATTAAAGGACTTAGATTTATACATATAGGATAAGCAACGAGAGAGTAACCTAGAGTTGGGTAGCAAACCTCGGTAATAACAAAACCGAAGTAAGTGTTATGGTATAGTATGATCTACCTAGAAGCAGTAAAGCCATAAGGATAGATATCCGAGGCTACAAAACAAGATAGCAACAGTCATAAGTTCGACAAAGTACTGAGTGAAGATTTTTAGCATGCCCAGAGGGATAGCTTGTCATAGATATGTATATGTTCACAAGGTTAGTCCTGGAGATTAGCTAAAATATGGAGGAAACAAAAAGAGAGAATAGTCACATAGGCGCACAGACAAGGACAAAATTGTACAGGCTGCACGATAGAAGATAGCAACAATAACGAGATTGAAAGAATTCTGACCACAGGTTGTGGTGTGAGAAAGAGGCCTAAAGGGGGGAATGCCCTGGCTTTTGGATTTATTCACAGAACAGTTACTTGGAGGTAGGGAATGTATTAAAGTAATTGTAAGAGCTATAGGTTAAGAGATTGATAAGCGCATCAATCAACATTCGAGGACGAATGTTCCAAAGGGGGGAATAGTGTTACACCCCATGTTTTCGTACGTGAGAGTACGTCGTAAGTCAATTGATATAATCTCGGAAATTAGATCATCTTTGAGAGTACATTAAATTAAGTTAATCAAGTTACCGTGTAAGTTATAAGTATTTAAGATCATGGATAACAAGTACCAAGAGGGTTGGAAGGCTTAAAAGCTAAACGAATTGAGAAAATAAGTTTTGTCAAAAGTCGACAAGTTGGGAATGTTATAATATGTACTTTTGGGTGAGACTAGGGTGATTAACATGATAAAGAGGTTATGCCATGAGTTATTTTAGTCGTATTATAGTCGTGTGTTATATTTTGAAGTCAAGCGAGTTGTGCAACAAAAGTTTGCAAAGGTCATCAGAAGTTACATTCATAAATGTGCTGAAAATTAGGTCAAATATAGCTGAGCTTTTCTCCCAATGTTCTTGGAATTAAGGGATGATCCACCTACTAAATTGAATATTTAGGAGTCTAGTTTCTAATGCATTAAACCGTTGGTCGAAACGATATAGGAGTAGAGAGATATTCACGTTTTTGCAAGACTGCGTAGGCAGCCCCTATGAGATCCACTTGGTCGGTGGCCGACCTTCACTTGTTTTTATCTCGTTTTTGGGATGAGATTTACTCATTTTTCGTCCTCCTTCTATCCTCACACTCTCCAAACCATCCCAAATATTTCCCATAAGGCTCCAAACAGATTCCAAAAATATACACCATAATCCAACATCAAAGTTAGCCAAAGGTGAAGAATAACCCCTCTATGATATTGTGATGTGAATAAGGATGATGGTGAGCTAATTCAAGATTAGGGTTCAATTGTTATCTACTACCTAAGGTATGTTTAACTTCATTTTTATGGTGTTTAATGTTAATTACATGGTTGTTGTAGTGTTTGAGTGAAAGATTGCAAGATAGCACTTGAAAGGGGAAGAGATATTGTTATCTTTTGTTGGCTTGTTTTAAGGCTATATATATATATATATATATATATATATATATATATATATATATATAGAAAATGGGGAAAATAACTTGATTATGATATGGTTTATTTTGTTATGAATGTCAATATGTTAATCTAATGAATTGGTGAAAGAAATAGAAGAAACTTTAGATTTTTTTTAAAATAATCCACTAGGCAGCATGCCTAGCGTTAATTTTCATATATATAACATAAAGTACAGAAATGGAGGTGGACATAAACCTTACCTCCCTATAGAAAAGATGTACATCCTTGGTCATCCACACTTGACGACCAAGTATGCCTAAATAGCTATGATGGGTTAGACCTATAATGATGCAATGATTGTATATATTATAAGATCGATAGGCAATCATATATACAAAAATAGTGTAAAGTGAATCTAGGTCAACTATACAAAAAAGTACATGTGTTCCTAAATCTACTGAGTAAGTTGTTTGAAATAGTATCCTCCCTGTGCGATAGGATCTATTTCTAGCAAAAAATGGAAGTTTTCTAAGTGGTGTGATAAGTAACAGGTAATAGCAATCTTCAATTGTGCTTTGACATTGATAGTACAGAAAGCAGAATTGAAGATGGCTAGAAAAATGGAGCCCTGTAACTGGACAGAAATATTGGCAGTGTCTGTTGTTGGTAGTATGCTGAGGAGTGTTCTGCTGGATTGCCATTGCAGGTATAGTAGTTTTGTACCCCTAAGTTCTTCCTGCACTGGAGTCTGCTGGTATAGTTGCTATGATTGTGTTGCTGATGTCTGCTGCTACTGCTGTGTTGTCTGCTGCTGATGTCTGCACTGGATTCCTCTTGTATGTCTATGTGTTGCTTGTGCTGAAATCCTGCTGTTTGTGTTACTATTATTTGATGCTTTTGTTGTGCTTCTATGGGTTGTGACTGTTGCTGAGGTGGTGACTTGCTGCTGCTGCTGGAGTTGCTGATGCTGTTGCTTTTGTTGCTGATTACCAGGGAGTTCAGGGAAGGTAGGTTTGTTTCCCTATTGTCTTCCTGCTCTTGTGGCTTCTGCTGATGTCTGTTGCTGCATAGATAAGTGCATCTGTGTTGATGTCAGAATTGTTGGCTTATCACTTCTGTGTGATTGACTGTGCTGCTGAGGCTGCTGCATTCCTTGAAGTCTGCCTGTGATTGTGTGTGCTTCTCCTTCTGATTGCCTTGTGTTTCTGTGGCTAGTAGCTTCTGTTGAAGTGATGAGTATGTATCCATCTTGCTGCTATTGATGTTGTTGTTGCTGATGCTAGTGTTGGTGTTGCAGGTGTTATTACTGCTGCATTGATGTTGATGCTGCTATTGTGAAGCTGTTGTGGGACTGTGTGTTGAAGTGTTGAGCTGTGTTGTTGCTGCTGCTGTTGTGGAGTTCCTGGTAATTGCTGCAATTGCAATAGAATGAGCACTAAAAGTGCTAATACCACACATTGCAATTGCAACAATGACCTTGATTCTTCTAGGTTATCTGCTTTCAGTATTGTTGTAACTGGCTACAGCTTTGCTTCTGTGATTTGTGGTTGTTGTTGAGTGGCCATCTTGTTACTGTTGCAGATGTTGCTGCTGCTGCTGATGTTGAAACTGCTGGAGCTATCTTTTCTGTTGTTGTTAGCGTTGCTACTTTAGAGCTGCTGGTGGGATGTTGAGTATCTGTGTGTCTTGCTGTTGCTTTTGCTGCTGCTGTTGTGGCAGTTATTGCTGCTACTATTGCTGTTGCTTCTGCTTTTGTGAGGCTGAGGTAGCTGATGCTTGTGAACATACACATATTGCATTTGTAATAGTGGCCTAAATGGTTGCCTTGTGCTGCTGCTGCCGTGCCGTATATTGCCTGCCTTTTGCTTGTGAGAAGGCTGCACTGTATTGATATTGTAACCTTGGTTTTCTGCAGGTAACTTCTGGTTTGCTTTTGTGGCTTGTGGTCTGTTGCTGCTACTGGAGGGGTGTGTATTGTGTGCTTGGTGCTTGTGGGGAGGCTGCACAGTGCTGAATCCATACAGGTTGTCTGCTTCTTGTATTGTTGTAGCTGTTTCTGTAGCTAGCTTGTGCTGTGCCTCTATGGTTTGTGATTGCTGCTGAGATAGTAATTGTCCCCTGCTGCTACTGTTGTTGCTACTGGAGGTCAAAAATGTTACCAGTATAACAGTATGATGATCATTATCAGTCCTTACACCTGTAGTAGCACACTTGACAAGCCAGTCCTCCTGCAAAATTAGTGAACATGTTATAGGGGAAAAGGGCCAAGGAGGTTGCTGCAGTTGCTGAGGTTGTGACGCCACATTTGTTAACATCAGCCCTTGCAGTTGCAGCAATGAGTTGGTTTTATGTGTTACATCTGCAAAATTCAGCAAACTTGTTATAGAGGGGAGTTCCTGCTGGGCACTATGAAAGGTTGCACTGTTGGAGTAGTGCTGTGTGTGTGCTGGTGACTTAAGTGAAGAGAACTGCAGTGGGCTGGGTGGGGATTGCAGTATGGTTTCTTGCAGCAGGGCAAGTAGAGAGAGTGCTTCTGCCCTGTTGTATGGGTTACTGCTTCTGGTGATGTTACTACGGTCTAGATATATGGTATCTAGTGCTGCTGCTGCTGCTCTAGGATATGTGTTCATGGTAATTAGCAGACATGTTAGGCGGGGAGATCCTGCCGGCTTGATGGTTGTGGCTTGTATGCCGGTAGCTTGAGTAGGGAGATTTGCACTACAACCTAGATGTATAGTATCTAGTGCTGCTGCTGCTGTTTTAGTATATATGTTCATGGTACTCATGTAGCAGCAGTATTGTGTAACATGTGTGATGGAAATTTGAGCCTTTTGGAACTCCTATGCCTAAATGCTGGGGTGCTTTGACAGTCCAGGTGAATCTGCCCCCTTATATGTGCAGGTAGTTCCTGTTGGCTATTGTAATGTCTCATGGAGGTGAGGTCATGACTTAGCTTTGACAATGAGTCAGCTGGGTAATTGGCTTCTCTCAAAACATGAGTGCACTTAAAAGCATCACAATGCTGACTCAGATTGATGATTTCCTGAACTAACATGCGTATGGTCCATGGTGGTTTAGACTGTCCTGTTACCCATTGAGTGAGCAGCTTAGAGTCTGTTTTCAACTGGAGTTTGGTGTAGCCATTTTTCATACACCAGTTGATGCCAATGAGGGCTGCTTGAGTTTCTGCTTATTATTACTACCCTCTCCCAATGGACTTGAAATAACATGAATGAAGTGGCCTTGATGGTCTCAAATGATGATCCCTGCTCCTATTTTCCCAGGGTTGCCTAAAGCACTACCATCTGCTGCTTTTAGCCAAACTACCTGCTGCACATTGGTATGATGCTGTAAGCTTTCTATAGCCAGGTACATTTCTGGCCAGTTGACTAGCCATTTGATGTTGGCATAGAATATTCTAAGCAATAGGAGCAGGTCAGAAGTGATGGAATATAGAGTTCTTGTTACAGATGATGTTTTTCCTCTATATTTGGCTGCACATCTGTTCTTCCACAGGTTCCAGCATATGATGATTGGAAGTGTGTCTAAGAGTAGTTACTACACCTCATTTTCTCTTTTTTGCAGCCACCAGTTCATTAACTTCATTGTTAGGGACTGCCTGTGAGTTTGAATCCCAACTGGTGCATTGAAGTGCTTCCAGATGATCTGAGCAAACTGACCTGAGTTGAGTATGTGCTCCACTGTTTCATTCCCTGCTTTGGTGCAACATGCACATTTGTTAACAATTGGAGCTCCAAACCTAGCTACTAATTCATCAATCAATTGAATTTAGCAATTAACATTAGTCTACACCCAAGGCAGTGGTGATAACAATACAAGTTACTCCACCAGATGAATTTGACATATGCATTCGGAGGTGCCAAAAGAAAAAAGCAACATTTAGTATCTCTGTAGCTGTAATATTCAGTCCATTGATGTTGAATGGAATATCCCATTTGGAAAGAAAATCACCCAATTAAGACAAAAATCCTAAAAATGACAGGTCAGAACCATGTTTTAATAACAGTAAGTGTAGTGAAGGACATAGTCATTAGTTGATCAAATATAAGGAATCAATCATAGGAAGACAAAAATGATCTAACATGAAGGAACAGCTAGAAAGCCAATATCTGAACAATAACAAATAAAAGAATGCAAAACTTCCTAATCAAAGATCATTAGTACTGAATAACTTAAGAAACCACCAATTGCATAACAAAAGTACCTCCTCTGCAACTTCCATAACCTGCCACTACTGCTAGCCTGATATCTCCGTGAACTATAAAGGTAAACTGAAAGGAAAACCTTAGCCAAGAGGCCACAGGACAAAATCTGAACGGTTGCAACACCTGAATTTCACTGGTTAGAAACTACCTGACATGCCTCAGTCCCAACCATAGTCAACTATGTACACCAGAAATGCACCGTGCCCCAATTTAGGGAAAACTACTAACAAAACCATCATAAATATATCAAATAGTGAAAACTTGTTTGTACCATGTGCCTAGTAAGGCTTCAAATCAATTGCGTTAGAAAAGTTATATCCTTCCGAAGCAAGTTTCTCTAGTACTTTTGTAAACGCTCCCAAACTCATCTTCCGTCCTGCTATCCTTGAACCACACTTTTTGGTATTCATAGGCGAGGGATATGAAGATAAATTAGTGGTACAGCAAACCGATTGCCAACCACCATAGCCCACCTATAACACTGTTGAGCAACACCAGTGCATGAGCAAACTGGTACGGGAATTACCGAAATATCCATAGTAATACCGATAATAATGACTTCTGCATTTTTTTCTGGGAGCTCTTGCCTTTGGAACATATGGGGTAGATGCCACTTTAGGGACCCTAGTAGCTTTCTTTGCCTTCTTAACTTTAGGGGACTTCAGCAGTTGTGATTTACCAACTCCCCTTTTCTTTGCAAGCCTACCAATATCCCTTTCTTGACAAACCTCTTCCAGCTGAGAATCAGATTTAAATTTTACCAAGTTTGGCTGCTCGTGAATCTGCATGGACTGAGCAGAAGACGTCTCAGGCAAAAAACCATAACCCGTAAGATCGTGATGGTTTCCGAATAGCACATTGAGATACTTGTCTCTATAGTCTTTATGATTAACCCAAGAATCCTCATGTACTCAATGGGCATGGGGGTCTCCGAGATCCTACAAACCCGATGGTGATGAAATGCACCACCATTAGTCGACTTCATAACTGTAGGATGGTGAGGTTGGTGGGCTTGGTGATTGTGGTGATGGTGATGGTCGTGAAAGTTGCCAAAAAGGGGCTTCTCATCCATAGAGGACATGAGTTGTAGGCCCAAATGGCCCTTCAGGACTGTTGCAGCTGGCTCAGAAAAACCCAATTTTGTATATTCATACCGCCATTTTCATCCATGGCTGCGTGAAATCAATATTAAGAGGGCTTAAACTTTCAACAAAGATCGTATTTTGAAAAACTCCAGCTGTAAATATTGCTTACACCAATAAAAAAAATCAATGCCACAACATGTAAGCATCATCTTTTTTCACCCTACAGAAATCACAAAGGATATAATTCACCACATCGAACTGTAAAAACCACAAGTAACAAAACTACAAACATCATGCTGAATTAAAAAAAAAAATACAATATGCTTAATCAATAGCCACAAGGCACATATACATGAATAAACATTAACCAAATCAAACCCTAGAAACAAGCAATAATACCACAAGTGCAGAGTCGAATTGAAAATGAGTCAATACTAATATATGTAAAATCAGTAATGTTTTAGCTTACTGATTTAGATATTGGCACAAATAGAGAATGTAATAGCTCAAATATAGAAATGCGGAGTGAAATAAGTTAATCCGAAAATGTACTCAGAAAAGGAGAGAGTACTGACTGGAGGAAAGAGTCGGCTGGCTAGGGTTTGAGACTGTAATCCCCTCTATTCGAAGGGACCCCTTATTTACCTCTAAAGAATAGAAAAATATGATTCGGTATGAATTAATAATTGCAGAAAAATAAAAGAAGGAAATGAAATGACACTACAAAATTTAACAAAAGAATTTAAACAATAATATCCCGCGTGGAAAATAGGAATGGCCCGCCTAGACAGTTTTAGAAGTAGAGATTTGGTTTTGGTAGAATTAAGGGGTGTGATTAATGTTTCTAATAGAAATTATTTTAATCCATCTCCCATTTAATCATCATGGCATATGCTAAATGCGGCAGGGCTTGGCTAGGTGGGGGGAAGGGTAAATGTAAAAAAAAAAAAAAAAAAAAACTAAACATAACATATCACGAGAGGTTAAGACCTGCCCT
>MCJB01014125.1:80540-107331 GCA_002018475.1 Nicotiana obtusifolia | reverse complement strand
CCCCCCCCAGTATTCAAATGCGATGTATGCGCATTCGAATACTGGAAGTCTCGCTTCATCGGTGGAAACAACTTGTGAATGATTAAATAATCCTTCTTAATGATGGATGGCAAAGCTTGCCACCGAGCCAAAGATTATTTAACCATCTGCATAGCCGTTCACCATCGATGTGAAAATTCCGTGCCTTGATATTTATAGGTCTTTCCTTTGCCGATGATGTTTCCTTCTTAGTATGCTTTCCGTCGCTGCCTCATTAAAAACCTTGCCAGAAAAATTCGATTGGGACAAAAACTGGACGAAAGGAAAAAGAGTGCAGCACATACTTTCAGTATTGGTAACATCCATCAGCAATAATACCTTTTGAGTTGAGATACATTCCAATTGCTGGAAAATTTGGCTCCATCTTGATTTTCCAACTCGTACGATCCTTTACTGGTGATACCCGAACTCCGGTAAGGACCTTCTATGTTGATCCCAGCTTCCCAGCATTGACTTCCCGAGTGTTCTGAGTCACTTTTCTCAAAATCAAGTGTCCTACTTTGAAGTAACGGAGATTGGCCCTGTGATTATAATATCTTTCCATCCTCTGCTTCTGAGCCACCATCCTCACGTATGCCAAGTCCCTATGTTCCTCGAGCAAGTCCAACTTCACCAGCAACGCTTCATTGTTTGTTCCTTCATTTATTCGGGAAAACCGTAAAGTCGATTCCTCCACTTCTACTAGTATCATAGCTTCCGTGCCATATACGAGAGAGAAAGGTATTTCTCCCGTGCTTTACTTTGTCGTTATCCGATATGCCCATAGTACTCCCAGCAGCTCATGGGGCCATTTGCCCTTAGCATCTTCTAACTTCTTCTTTAGGTTTTGAATGATTACCTTGTTAGTTGATTCCGCCTGCCCGTTAGCACTCGGATGGTAGGGTGAAGAAGTAATTCTTTTGATTGTCAATCCTTCCAAAAACTTGGTGAGTTTTGAGCCTATAAATTGCGGCCCGTTGTCACAAGCAATCTCCTTCAGCATTCCGAATTGGGTTCACTGATCATTTGGTAAGGACCCGCTTCAACCCATTTAGTGAAGTAGTCAGTCAAAACTAAAAGAAATCTTACCTTTCCGGGACCCGGTGGTAAAGGACCAACTATGTACATCCCTTATTTCATGAATGGCCATGGGGACAGCACCGAGTGTAGGAGTTCTACTGGTTGATGCACCAACTGCGCGTGGCTTTGACATTTGTCACACTTCTGAACGAACATCTGATATTCGGCTTATAGTATGTATATTTATATGTATATTGCCTCGCATTTTTCGTAAATTTTTTATGTGTAATGTAATAATTTGTGCTAATTCGTGTTATTTTTGTGTGTAGGAATCATTTGGAGGCAATGTGAGATAAAGGTGCATGATTTGAAGCAAAAAGGGAACAAAATGGAAAATTAGCACAGTGTAGCGCCCACGCTAGTGTGGGGCGCTACCTGTGGCCCAAATTCCAGCAGCTCAAAATTCCCAGTGACAGGGCTAGCGCCCCACGCTACCCTGGGCGCTGGGTGACGGGAACTTGTCCTATTTCGCTTGGGACTTGGTTATTTCGACCCAAGATGCCCTCAATTCGTATAAAAGCAAGTCTAAAGCTACTTTGGAGGGGGAGACATCACTTTGAGAGAGAAACACAAGTACGGAACACTCGGGAGCATGGAATTCAGCAATCCTTCATCTAGTATTCATAGCTTTTATGTTTAAAAATAATATCTTGACTATTTTCATGAACATGAGTGGCTAAGAACCTCATTATTCTAGGTTTATTGACTATTGTAAATTGACAGTTGATTGTTTTGCTTTACTTTATCATATTAATTTGTTTATTCGATCTTGCACTTAGTTATTCTATTACGCAGCTAACAATAAAGTACTTCTATTGCACAGCTAACAATAGAGTATTATCTACGAATTTATAGTTGAACTCGAAAGTGGGAACTATAGATTGCACAGTAGATTGGATAGAGTAAGTTCTTGAATCCGAGCATCAGAGAATAGATTTGTGATTAGGATAGACATATTCTAGTTGCCTTACTTGGTTATTCTTGCAGGAAATATACATGCGTTCTTGTCAAGTTTGATTCTATAGACATATAGTCTTAGGTTGGCTTGAATGAGCGAGTGATGCATCGAAAGAACTTCATGAGCAGAATAAACCCTGCTAACCAACAGATTAGACAAGTCAAGTGATTACATCAACCAAAGCAATAGGAGAGACATTAATCCCATAACCCTGGAATACTCCCATCTCATTGAATTCTTTTTAAGTATTTATTTGCTTACTTGTGATCTTATTTTCTTGCTTGCTTATTAGTTCGTAGTAATTTAGTTACAAAAATCACAATCATCTTCTTCACACTCACTTGAGCAGTAAATTTATAAATAGTTGGGATTGGCCAATAGTTGATCATAAATCCTCGTGGAACATACTTCCTTATCACTTTATAACTTGTCGACCGGGTATACTTGCATGTGCATTTGGACCCAACAAGTTTTTGGCGTTGTTGCCGGAGATTAAGAAATTAGCTACTTGTCTGAAATAAGTTTTTATTTATTTTTGTTTGAGATTTAATTTGTTTTGTTGTTTCTTACTCTACAGGTGTTCATATTGAATGCTAAGAAGAAGTAACAATATGAACGGTCTTCCGCACTTTGAACCTGAACCCAAAAGACTCCTCCACGGGTTAAGGAGGGAGGCGGAAGCAAGAGCTAGAACTACAGAGTTGGGCATTGTAGTCTAACCACATCCAATCGAAATGGCAGAAAAGGATGAGACACCGGTGATTGAGGCTGCAAGGCCTAGTCTCACGAACATGACTCAGGCTATCATGACATAACTGGGCACTTTGAGCTGAAACAATACATGGTACAACTGATCCAATACATAGGGCAATTTGTGGGTTTACTATGTGAAGATCCGTAGAGGCACATACATAATATTTTGGAGATTACGGATACATTCAACTACACAGACATTCCCAAGGACTATGTCAAATTGACCTTATTTCCCTTTTCTCTATTGGGGAAGCAAAGGAGTGGTTGAACAAAGAGCTAGTAAACTCAATCAGAACATGGGATGATCTAGCACAAAAATTCCTTATCAAATTCTTTCCCACAAAGAAAACAAAGTCACTAAGAAGCCAAATTTTGGGGTTTCAACAAAAAGATGGCGAGACTCTACGTCAAGCCTGGGAGAGATATAAAAAGTTACTTAGATATTGCCCATATCAATGTCAGACTGATGAAATCTTGGGTCATAATTTTGTTGATGGGTTAGACAAAGCATCCAAGATGAATCTTGATTCGGCCTATGGAGATAGTTGCATGGCTAGGCCGTACTCTGAAATCCAAATTCTGCTGAATAATTTCACAACTAACAATAATAATTGGCAAGGAGACAGGGAACCACGGAGAGCACTTAAACAAAAGGCATCGGGTGTTATTGAGCTTGATGATTTCACAGCCATGAGAGCAGATATAGCAAAGTTAGCCAATCAGGTAAATAAGATGACGATGCAACAAGCGTAACAGATGTAGCAGGTGCAACAAATGTCTACATGTTGTGAGATATGTGGAGAAAGCCACACGAGTAATCATTTTCCATTGAATCATGAATCCATTTATTATGGGGGCAGCACAACAGGGGTCCGATGAACCAGAATACTCAATATGGGAACACTTACAATTCAAACTGGAGAAATCATCCCAACTTCTCTTAGGGCGGTAATCTGAACAGTAACAGACCTCAAGGAAATTTCAACGTACCAAAGACTCCATCACAACAGGCAGAGGATACTACAACTGAGTTGTTAAAGAGGCTCTTGCTTGATAATCAACAACTTTGTCTTGATAATCAGTTACTTCGGACAGAATTCAATAATTTGGAAAAGCAATTTGGGCAAGTCGCCTCCACTCAGAATGCTATACCTAATAGGGTACTCCCAAGTGATACTGAGAAGAATCCCATTGAACAAATGCAAGCAATTAATCTAAGAATTAGGAAATCATTAGAGGAGGTGCCACCTAAAAAGTATGTGTCTAAAGAAGTTTTTGAAAGATTGGTACCTCAACCAAAGATAGAAGCTGAAAAGAAAGATGATAAACATAGGCAGGAGATAGAGGTAAGGCCACCACCGCCTTTTCCTTAAAGGTTGCAAAAGTCTAAAGATGAGTCCAAGTACAAAACTTTCTTAGATATCTTGAGCCAGGTGCAGGTGAATCTACCTTTGATAGAAGTGCTGCAAGAAGTTCCTAAATATGCCAAGTACTTTAGAGACATCGTGGTCAATAAAAAAAGGTTGACATAGTTTGAAACGGTTGCAATTACTAAAGAGAGCAGTGGTAGAGTATAGAGTAAGCTCCCACCTAAGTTGAAGGATCCCGGTTGTTTTACAATCCCCTTGGCGATTGAAAAACACGAGGTTGGTAGAGCCTTGTGCGATCTGGGAGCAAGCATTAATTTGATGGCACTATCAGTGTTCAAGGTGCTCGATCTTGGAGCCCGCAGGTCTACTACTATAACTCTACAACTAGAGGATCGGTCATTAGAGGTGCCTGAAGGAACTATTGAAAATGTGCTGGTGCGAGTATGGAAGTTCATCTTTCTCGCCGATTTCATTATTCTTGACTACATGGCCAATGAGGAGGTTCCAATTATTTTAGGGTGACAATTCCTGGCTACGGGTGGAGCACTTATTGATGTGGGGAGGGTAAAATAAAGATGAGAGTGCATGATTGAAGAAATCGCATTTAACGTGTGCAAGGCGCTTAACCTTCCTAAGCATTATGAAGTGCATGATCTCTGCGGTGGAATCAAAGTTGATAGAGCAAGGTCCTTATGTGGAGCCTACTAGCATGGAAAAGAAAATCGAGTTAGAAGAAGTGGTGTTGCGAACTGAACGTGTAAAGGCAAAAGAGAAAAGGGTCAGAGAGGAAAGAGGAGATCCTCCTAGAGCGCACAAGAAGGCAAGACTCCATGGAAAGAGGAGGAAACGAAAGTGCACAGTCTAAGCAGAGTAGCAAAGTCGTGCCACAACTATAAATAAGGCGCTTGCTGGGATGTAACCCATCATGTATTTTATTTATTCTGATTTTTATTTTTTTATTTTATGTTTTGTTTTTTTTTATTTTCCAGATTAGGGGAAGTCTGAGTACGCGAAGTTGAAGCTGAGGAACATATTTGAGCTTAAGTTTGGGGTCATCTCGGCCCTTAATATTGAGGATCATGGATCTCTTGGACAACTTCTTTGAGGGATTAAGGTCCGACTAAAAACACCTAAAAGATTTTCTTTTGTTTTCTTAGGATAGTAGGTAGTATCCCTTAGTTTTTCTTCGGGCACCGGTTCTTTTCCAAGGATGTAGCTTGAACCGGGTATTTCCTTTTTATTTTTTTTAGAGTAGGATAGGAAGAAAACTGAGTTGCTCTGAGATAACTGTTGACATGTTTGGTGCTGGTACATTAGGCTATGGCATGCGCTCTGTCTTCTTTTTATATTTGATTTGAAGTGTGATGCCTAAGTGAAATAAATAGCCTACTCTGTGACGCCTTTTTCTCAGTTGTTTGACTTGTATGTCACCTAGTACACTCTTGCTAAAAATTTCTCAACATTATGTGCTTGCTTGACTTGAGAGTTGAACATAACCGTCTTGATTAAGTCATGTGCAATGTGAGTGTAAGGAATTGTGTTATTATGTGCTATCCTGTGTAGTCTAGAACTTGTCCTGTGTGTTATTCGAAGCGAACTCATTAAGTTGTGCTAGTCTAGGAGATGACGTAGGCAATTCTTTGCTTGATCATGTGCTTGTCAATTACAAATAAAAATTTTCGTGTTGCTAGCTCCTTTGAGCCTGTAGACCTTTTCCTTGGCACCCACATTACAAGTCATATCCCGATTTTGTTCATAACTTGAGCTTGTTGAACCTTACATCCGAAGGCACTTAGTCGCTAAAAGAAGTAAGGTGAGAGATTTGGGAAATAGCTTTCGAGTGGAACCATAGAAAGGCCCATTAGGTGCACTAAAGTTGTGAAAAATATCACTAGCCAATGAACCTTAATGTATGGAGTGCGTGAAAACAAAAAATAAAAAATAAAAAAGAGAAAAGAAAATTGCAAGAAAAAAAATTGACAAATAATGTTTATAGTCAAAAAGAAGAAAAACACACACCTTCTAATCTTACTAATTCGTGCTAGTAGGGATATAGAAGTGCTTAATTGAAAAGAGGGCTATGTTGTGTATGGTTTGCGGCGAGTGAATTGGTTGAGAAGAATATGTGCTCGATTCTTGAGTGTAGTTTAAAGTGTTTGGGAGGGCTAGTCACTATTCCTAAATGTATCCTACACGTCCTTTAGCCTACATTACAACCCAAAAATTCCTAATTGATCCTATAGATTTGGCTAGTTTAGATTAGTAGAGATATACACTACAGGAAAGCTTATGGTAAGACCACGAGATGCACACGAATCTCTTTGTGAGAGTGAGTAAATTTTGTTCAATTGTGTGATGTCCTTAATTTATGTTCAAAGTTATACTTGAATGTGTGGACTATTCCTTTATTCACTCTCTTATTTGTTGGTGAGGGAACATGATCTTATGACGGATTGGTAATGTTGTTAATTTCTCTTGTTGGATGAGTGTGCGAGTTGAGGGTGCTTAGTGGTAACGAGCCGGCACTTGAGGTAGGTGGTTATGGATAGGTTGTTGGAATTGGTTAAATTTAATGTTTATACCTGGGCATGCTTAAAGCGAAAAGAATGTGAATTTCATATGTTCAGGCTTGATTGATGGTATCGACCACAGTCAAAGGTAGAGTGTATGTAGGGGTGTTCATAAAAACCCGAAAAATCGAACCAAACCGACCAAAACATCAATACTTTTTAGGTTTGGTTTGATTTTGGTTTTGAATTTTAAAAACCATTCAAATTTGGTTTGGTTTTGGTTTCAATCCAAAAAATAACTGAAAAAATCGAATCAAACCGACTATGGACATAGTTATTTAAATTTATTATTACACAGACACACACACACACACATATATATATACACATATATACATATATATATATATATGTATGTATATTTATATAAAGTTTCTAAAATTTTATGGTACATATTAATCATTTGTATTTTTAGTCTAGTTTATTGCTATTATAATAATGTAATTCTTTGCCATTACATTCTAGTTTGATTGGCAGTTATATTTTGCGAAGTACAACAATTTATTTCATGTTAAAAATAATCGATTTTTAATTGAGTACTTAAATTATTCATCACTATTTGATTCAATTATCATCAAAATATCTTGGTAAATGGTTGGTTTCTCAAAGAGCAATTGGTTTGATAGTGTTACTTTGAAAATGTAGTCTCTGGAATATGTGTTTGGTAGTATATGTCTCATATTTAAGAAAAAAATCAATAAATAACTGAAAAAACTGAAGAATTGACAAAAATCGAATCGATAAAATACCGACTTAATTGGTTTGGTTTGGTTCCAATATTTGAAGAACCGACTTATCTGGTTTGGTTTCTTTTTAGGAAAAAAACCAATCCAAACCGAACCATGAACACCCCTAAGTGAATGATTGAAAAATTAAATTACTCCTCCATAGTTGATGTGTACATTGTTGGGGTGTAGTTATAGTTCTATTGCTCGAGGACAAGCAAGATTTTAACTATGGGGTGTTGATATTCGCCTTAAAGTATGTATATTTATATTCATATTGCCTCGTATTTTACTCATGTTTCATAAATTTCGGATGTATAATGTGATAATTTGTGTTAATTGGTGGTACTTTTATGTGTAGAAATCATCTGGAGGCAATGTGGGACAAAGGTGCATGATTTGAAGCAAAAAGGGAACAAAATGGAAAATTGGCCCAGTGTAGCGCCCAGGCTAGCGTGGGGTGCTACCTGTGGCCCAAATTCCAACAGCTAAAAATCCTAGCGCCCCACACTACCCTGGGCGCTGGGTGATGGGAACTTGTCCTATTTCGCCCGGGACTTGATTATTTCGACCCAAGATGCCCTCAACTCGTATAAAAGCAATTCTAAACCTATTTTGGAGGGGAAGACGTCACTTTGAGAGAGAAACACAAGTACGGAACACTCGGGAGCACGGAATTCATCAATTCTTTAATCCTTCATCTAATATTCATAGCCTTTATGTTTAAAAATAATATTTTGATTATTGTCATGAACATGAGTGGCTAAGAACCTCATTATTCTGGATTTATGGGTCAATCTTGACTATTATAAATTGACAGTTGATTGTTTTTCTTTATTTTATCATATTAATTTGTTTATTCAATCTTGCACTTAATTATTCTATTGCATAGCTAACAATAGAGTACTATCTACAAATTTATTGTTGAACTCAAAAGTGGGAACTATAGATTGCATATAAGATTGGATAGAGTAAGTACTTGAATCCGGGCATCGGAGAATAGATTCGTGATTAGGATAGACATATTCTAGTTGCATTACTTGGTTATTCTTGTAGGAAATATACATGCTTTCTTGTCAAGTTTGATTCTATAGACATATAGTCTTAGGTTGGCTTGAATAGGTGAGCGCTGCGTCGAAAGAACTTTGCGAGTATAATAAACCTTGCTAATCAATAGATTAGATAAGTCAAGTGATTACATCAAGTAGAAAAACGCAATAGGAGAGACGTTAATCCCATAACCCTGGAATATCCCCATCTCATTGAATTCTTTCTATGTGTTTCTTTGAGACAGTAACGAGCTGCTTTGGTTCGTAGTGCTCGGGACGCCTTCGAGTCTTCAGGTAATCTTCCATGCAGAAGGTATTCGACAAACTCATTCCTCCAGTCCTAGACAAGGTTGGTTGAACTGACTTTGCAGTAACTATCCACATCCAATATCGAATGTAAAAGTTGAACGACAGTACTGGAGTCAGATCCTTTCATCTCTGTAGATGACCCTATATTAGCCAATGCATCTGCTTCCACATTTTCTTCCCTTGGAATGTGTATGATCGACCATTCTTTAAATTGTGAAAGCAATGCCTCGATGACCTCGGTATCAAGTCAAAATATTGTATAATTGGTTTACTACCAGCAGGGAATTGCACTTTATCTCGATGACCTTGGCACCTAGTCCCCGGGCCAGTGCAAGTCCTGCAACCATAGCCTCATACTCGGCTTCCCTGTTAGTTAACGGAATAATTTAATGGCCTGCCTCAGAGTTTCCCATGAGGGCGTGACTAGAACTATCCCGAGACAGGACCTTTTTACATTGGAAGCTCTATCCGTAAACAAGGTCCAAACCCCTAATTCCATTTACGACACCAACACTGCTTCCTTAGCATCCAAGGGCATTAATCTAGGACTGAAATCGGCCACAAATTCAACCAAAACTTGTGACTTGATCGCAGTCCTAGGTTTGTACTCAATATCGAACTCACTGATACCGATCGCCCATTTAGCCAAGCGGCCTGACAACTCAGTCTTGTGAAGGACATTCCTTAAAGGAAAGGTTGTCACAACAGTCATCAGGTGGCACTGAAGATAAGGCCTAAGCTTTCGAGATGCAATTACGAGAGCTAAGGCCAACTTTTCGAGCAGATAGCAAGTCTCCGCTCCCGATAGTATTTTGCTAACATAATGAACAGGAATTGTCCTACCTTCTTCCTCTCGGACTAAAATGGCACTTACCGCCACTTCTGAGACCGCTAGGTATATTAACAACTGCTCGTTTCCCTCGATTTTGATAGTAACAGGGGGGCTTGACAAGTATCTTTTTAGGTCCTTCAATGCAAGTTGACATTCCGGAGTCCATTTAAAATTGTTCTTCTTTATTATAAGTGAGAAGAAATGATGACTTTTTTGAGGATCTTGAAATGAACCTACTTAAGGCTGCCAACCTACCGGTTAATCTCTGCACTTCCTTCACACTCGTTAGCTGGTTTGGGGTGTCTTCGATGAATTTGATTTTATCGGGATTTACCTTGATCCCTCTTTGCGAGACCAAGAACCCCAAGCTTACCCAAACCAACCCCGAACACACATTTCTCTGTGTTAAGCTTCATGTTATGCTTCCTCATAATTTTGAAAGTCTCTTGGAGGTGCTTGAAATGATCTCCTGCATTCAAATACTTGACTAACATGCCATCAATATATACTTTCATTATTTTGCCTATTTGATTCTTAAACAATTTGTTAACGAGACTTTCGTAAGTAGCTCTGTCGTTCTTGAGCCCAAATGGCATTACATTATAGAAATATGTGCCAAAGTTTGTTATGGAAGAAGTTTTTTCCTAATCCTCCGGGTTCATCTTGATTTGATTGTACTCAGAGTAAGAATCAAGGAAATACATTAACTCGTGCCCGACCGTAGCACCAATCATTTGATCAATGTTCGCAGCTAAACAAGTCTTTAAGGCACGCCTTATTTAAATCTTTATAGTCTAAGCACATCCTAAATTTGTTATTCTTGTTGGGTACTACAACTACATTGGCTAACCATTTCGGATACTTTACCTCCCGAATTGAACCGATATTGAGTAGTTTGGGTTACTTTTTCTTTGACAAACATATTTCTGACCTCAACTATCGAGCACTTCTTTTGCATTACCGGAAGGAAATTTGTGTCCAAACTCAGCATGTGGACAGCCACCTCTAGTGGGATACCTGTCATGTCCGAGTGCGACCATGCAAAGCAATTTGTGTTAGCTTTAAGAAAATTTGGAAATTGTAACCTAAGTTTGGGATTGAGTCCTATCCCCAAGTCAGACTTCCTTTCCAAAGCTCTTCGTTACTTGCTCGAGCTCTTCTGCGGTCGACTTGGTTGCATCCGTCTCCTCCGGTACTTGAAAATTTCTTGGAACTTGATAGGATTCCGATGACTCCTCGCTCTTGTCGTCTTCATTCGAAGAGGGAGAAGGCATCAGCTCTTGTAATTTCTATTTGCTAGGCTTTTTTTCCTTGATACTTGAAACAGTTACCACATTCATCTCCCTTGCCACCGGTTGGTCTCCCTTTATTTTCTTAACTCCTTCCATTTGTGATATGTGAGGACACGACCTTCATCTCGTGTATCCACGGCCTTCCGAGGATTATATTGTAACCCATATCGCCATCTACCATTTCGAATAGAGTGGTTTTGATCAATCTTTTGGCGTTTGTGGGCAGCAAAATCTCTCCTCGAGTTATCACACTTGTCAAGTTGAATCGAGCTAAAAGTTTTGTCATCGGAATGATGCTTTCGGTCAGCTTTGCTTGCTCCAACACTCTCCATTGGATGATGTTGGCTGAGCTTCCTAGGTCAACCAAAACATGTTTAACTTTGAAATCTAAAACATTAAGAGAGATTACCAAAGCGTCATTGTGTGGTAGGAGAAGTCCGTCAGCGTCTTCTTTTGTGAAGGTGATATCATCCTCTGCAACCTCTCGGAGTCTCTTGTTGTGAGTTACTGATATCATTTTTTTCTTGGCCATTGAGAAGGTTACACCATTGACTTCATTTCCCCTAAAAATCATGTTGATAGTCAACCAAGGGGAGTCTTCTGTCACCTTCAAAGGCTCTGCATTGTCCCGGCTTTGACCGTAGTTATTCTTGGTTCGATCACTCAAAAGTTCCCTAAGATGGCCATTTATCAGTAATGTTGCCACCTCTTCTTGAAGATGTTGGTAGTCCCGGTTCAATGGCCGTAAGTCCCATGGTATTCACACCATTAATTGGAATCCCTCTGGCTTGGATCGGATCTGATTAGCTTCGGGAACCTTGCTTCTTTGATATTCCTCATCACCGATACCAACTTTACTAAGCTGATGTTGAAGTTGTAATCTGATAACCTGGGATATGTGGAGTCTCGGGCCCCTGGTACCTCATTCTCTTGTAATGACCTGCTGTTCCGGCCACGGTCGGTTCTTCTATTGAAAGCAAACCTATCCAAGCAGCGAAACCCTTTGTTGTTGCATCCCTCGGTTCTTTCATACGGCAGAAACTGACCTTTAGAGGACCACCGATCCACATCGAAGTCGCTTTTAAACTTGTCCTAGTTTTTGTCTCGATCCGAGAAATCGGGCCGATCGTCTTCTATTCTTATTTTTGACTCGTAATGGTTATGGACATCCGCCCTTGCTTGAAATTCGAGCAGGATTTCCTTCATCTTTCGGGAGGCATTGGAGCTCCGCGGATTTGGACCCCTTGTGAATGCCTCCGCCGCTCACTCATCCGGTACCGCCGATAGCAGCATCCTCTCTTTCTGGAATCGGATCACAAACTCTCATAGCAGTTCAGACTCGCCCTGTGCAATCCTGAATATGTCCGCCTTTCTGGCTTGAACCTTCCTTACCTCGGCATGGGCTTTAATGAACGAGTTTGCAAGCTTCTCAAAAGAGTCAATTGAATGCTCGGGTAGAAGAGATACCATGTAAGCCCCCCTTTGTGAGGGTTTCACCAAACCTTTTTAGGAAGACCGACTCGAGCTCATGCTGAGCTAAATCATTCCCTTTCACAGCCATAGTGTAGGTTGTGATATGCTCCTGTGGATATGAAGCCCCATCGTACTTTGGTATGTCCGGCATCTTGTACCTCTTCAGTTAAATTTCTTACGTGGTTTATAGACAAGCAAACTGATTTGATCCAAAAAATGATAAAGAGATGAGATTAAAAATGAGATTTAGCAATTGAAATTGAAGAAGATAACAAGCCTGGCTCCGGGTGCAATTCCTCTAAGGACAAAATTGAAAGCAATGATAAAGTGTGAATAAAGTTGTTTAATTGAGAACAAAAGTAAACTATAGCTTATGTCTGCAGAAAATTTTCTGTCCTTATAATGGCTGCTGAGCGTGCTATTTATAGTTTTACCTAGGGAAACAAGATCCTAGGATCAAGCTCTTATTAAATTATAATAAAAAAGTCATTGATGAATATGTAACGGCAAGCCATGAATGCAAATATTCTCTGCAATGGTCGCTCATTTAATGTCAGAGAATATTCATTGAATGTTATCCGATGGCAAACCCTTGATCTCCTCTCGTTAACTTTGCTCCCTTCGGGATTTACCCGATATCGATTACATTCGTTGTGTCCGGTATTGGTTGTTTACTGACTTGCCTTTTTCTTTCGATTTCACGTGTCATGCTACCATTCAACCATCTGTTATAAATCAATTTACCATACAGCATTAACACCACTTCTCCTCTCGTCAATCAGTACAATATTATTGGCATATAACATATACCAGGGTACCTCCCCTTGAATGTGAAGTTTCAGTGTATCCAATGTCAAAGCAAATAAAATTGGACTAAGAGCCAACCCCTGGTGCAACCCCATCACAACTAGAGAGCGGGCTGTGTCCCCTCCCACTATCCTCATCCGAGTTTTAGCTCCTTCATACATGTCCGTAATTACCCTAGTATACATTATAGAAACACCTCTAACCTCCAAACATCTTCATATAACCTCCCTTGGGACTTTATCGTATACTTTCTCTAGATCAATGAACACCATGTGCAAATCCCTCTTCTTCTCCCTATACTGTTCCACCAACCTCCTTACAAGATGAATGACTTCCGTAGTCGAACGACCCGGCATCAATTCAAACTGGTTTTCAGGAATAGACACACGCCTCCTCACCCTTGCTTCCATCACCCTCTCCCAAACTTCTATAGTGTGGCTCAGCAACTTGATATCCTATAGTTGTTGCAATTTTGGATATCACGCTCTTGTATAACAAAATCATCGTACTCCACCTTCATTCTTCAGGCATCTTTGTCGTCCTAAAATGATGTTAAACAACTCAGTGAGCCATTCCAAGCCTGCCCTGCTCACACTCTTTCAAATTTCCACTGGAATTTTGTGAGGCCCATCGCTCTCCTACTCATCTTACGCATAGTCCCCTCGACCTCCTCAATTTAATATGCTTACAATAACCAAAATCTCGATGGCTATTAGAGTGCTCCAAATCATCTAAAACGATGTGCATGTCTCCATCTTCATTTAGGAGTTTATGGAAGTAAGTCTGCCACATGTACCTTATATGTGTCTCTCTCATCAATACTCTCATCTTCGTCTTTAATACACTTCACTTGGTCCAGATTACAAATCTTCCTTTCTTTCACCTTGACTAGCCTATACAACTTCTTGTCTCCACCTCTATCCCTAAGTTCCTCATACAAACGTCCAAACGTTATAGTCTTAGCTGCCGTAACTGCTAACTTTTCCTCCTTCTTGGTCTTGTTGTACCACTCCTTATTCTTCCTCTTCTCCTCCTCATCTTGCTCTCCACCGGCTTCAGATACGCCGCTTTTGTAATTTCTACCCTTTCTTGGACCTCTTATTCCACTACTAGTCCTCCTTGTGCCCATCAGAGTAGCCCTTCGAGATCCCTAGCACCTCTCTAGCCGCTTCCCTGATGCAATTCGCTGTCGAGGTCCACATACTACTCGCGTCCCCTCCACTTCTCCAGATCCCCGTAGCCACTAACTTCTCCCCTAACTCCCGAGCTTTGTCCTTAGTCAAGGCTCCCCACTTGATCTTAGGTTGACCATACACAGCTCTCTTCTTCCTCTTCCTCTTGATCTCCAAGTCCATCACCAAGAACCCATGCTGGGTCGAGAGATTTTCACTCGAAATAACATTTCAATCCAAGCGAAGACTTCTATCATACTTCCTAAGGAGCAGATAATCAATCTATGCCTTGGTCACTGCACTCTTGGAAGGTGGCCAAAAGTTGTTCTCTCTTCTTAAAACTGTCGTCCGTTCATTGTGTCAGTTAAACTTCGACATTTGGACTGTTTAATCAACAAACATTAAGTAACCTCTTTTCTGAATCTTAAATGTCAGGTTAAAGAGATATGACGTTCAATATTTAATACTGCGTCTATCCTACCTTTAATTGTTCTAAATTGATTTCAATGGTTAAGCTGTACAATCACTATCGACTGATCAATTTTCGGTTTAGCTTAACTATAAATTAAAAACATTCATATGATCGCTAAACATTATGTTTTAACCTCCATATTGAACTTACTGCACTTGATGAATTTTTAGGTTACTTGATAAGATAGTATCGGTTCAAACCGTGTTTGTTGGCTAACAATTCTACGAGACTGATGAATGGCCTAATCATAACTAGGTCCATCACTTGAAGAAATTGAGATGCTCCACCACTCCCAGGGGAACACTATAAAAGGAGACCCAAGACCAACTACAAAAAGATTATATACAAATAGCCTTCCTGACACCTTCAATGACAGATGACTAACACATAGTAGTTCAAATTGCACTCCAACTTGTTTCTGGACTTCTAGACAAATATATAAAAACTTTCGACTCCAACAGATGATAATGCTGCACGAGGGAAGGGTAGCATATAGATCCCAAGGTAGCAGGCATCCATGGTGCTGAATTGAAAAGTTCATTGCAAAATGAAGATTACAACCACGTGCACCGATTTGAGTATGGCATTCTACATGGCATTGTATTTTCCTCACTGGGAACACTGTATACAAAGGACTGTAACATACATTTTCTACACTCTCTCGGCTTTATGCAACACTGCATAAGCGGAAAGCTAATTCGTCAAGGTTTACAAGCAAAAAATTTTGGATTAGTTTCTTCCTTGAGAAAAAGAAAAACCAATTCCTGCAGGAAGTAATAGGTATGGCCAATTAAATGTGCTTATGCTGTATTATATTTCTCCTTTATAGCTAAAGCAGCTGCTCTGTACCACGCAGCTGCAGCCATGGCACCAGGGTCAGGAATTGAAGCAAGAACATCTCCAGGTATGTAGGTTGAACGGCCAGCCTGGAAAATCAACTGATTAGGACCCTCACTAAACTAAGAAATTGATAGCCAAGTTACAGAAAGTCAAGACAGAACATGACAAATAGACAATCTTTTCTGTTATCAGTTTCCTCTTTCGTCTAAAATTTCAAGGACCATTATCTCCATTTAGAGGGCCTCATTTGTTTGCACTTAATGGAGGTGTGAATCTTAATCATTCAGATTTTAAATATTAAGTGCATTTGTTTTTAAAGTCTAAATCTTAATTATTCAGATCTTAATCATTAAGTGTGTTTGTTTTTTTTACTTCACAACCACTTAATGAGTCTGAATAGGTCTGATTGATTAAGATCAATAACAGAGACTTAATCGTCACGGCCTACCATTATCAACTACCACAATGCCGCCACCACCACCACCATACTCAACCACCAACACCACCATCATCCTCAATCACAGCCGCCACCATAATCGACTGCCCCCACCCGCCATTTGCACCACTCCCACCACCATCATTCTCAACCACAAACAATACTCATCTACCTCAACTACCACAACTAACCACCCCATCACCATCATACAACCATAACCGGCACTGCCCATCATTATAAACTACCACCACTCACCACCACCTTCCTCAATCACAACTACCACCACCACCCGCCATTATTAACTATCACCATTAACCACCATCATTCTCAATCGTAATCGCCACCACTACTAATCACCACTAGTTACTACCATGAACCACCACCATCAACCAAACCTACCACCAACCACCAACCACCGCCTCTAGTCGGCACTCACAAGCACCATTGTTAGTCATCACCACCAGCAACTACTATATTTTAAAAAATATATATATCTTATTGATAGAATATTAAATTAATTAGAACTTTTTCATTCGAATTTTATGTTTATTAATTTTCAAATAAAGATAAATTTTATACATTTAGATGTTAAAAATCAAACAGTCTTAATCATTTAGTATTCAAATCTTAATACACATCTTAATATTCAGATGCGTATTCAGATTCAGATGTCTTAATCTGAATACGCATCTTGATATTCAGATGTATATTCAAATTCAGACGTCTTAATCTTAAAAAAACAAATGAGCCTACAGGTAAAGAAAATTAATCATCAAAATTTTCGATTAAGGACTCCAATAAAATAACATTCTTTGAAATTTTCATGACACAGACCAGTCCAGATCTCCACCAAAATCTTCAATCTATTTGACATTAGATATGTTAGAAGTCTAGTAGTAATCAAAATATCTTTCAAGAAAGCACCGAATCATATGAATTTCCACCCATAAGAACAAAGACTTCAAACTTTAGTTCTGAATACCTAAAACACTATGGCATCCCGAACTTACTTTAAACCCTCTAGAGGTATCATTTGAAAGCTCTTTGGACAAGTCATATTCTAAGAGTTTGGGTTTATCAGCCAAAGCAGGTATTAATATGGAAATATAGAAAATGACCAAATTTCTTTATGGATCTGGAATTAGAAATCCAAGTAAACTATAAATATCTTCGTAATATCTTTGTTTATGTCAGACCTATAAAGCCAGATTAAGTTTTTGAATAGATACTTTAATCACTTCCTCAAGTCTAATTCCATGTGGATTTGAGCCAAAGGTAAAGCATATTAACACATTTTCGTAGGTATGTGAAGGTGCTTAAGGTGCATAGTCTTTAAAGAAGAAAAACGTGTATAAAGAACTTTACAGTCACTCCATTTTTAAAATATGTTTAAGCTTCACATATTTTTGTGCTGTTGTGTAAAAAAATTTACCTTTAAGCACTAACCATCATCACTGTAAAATATTTGGGAATTTAAACCACTGAAACACCATGTATGCTATTTTCTTTCAACATATTAGAAGTAAATACAGTGATAATACCTGCGCTTGCATGTGCTTGGTTGACTCGGCTCCAGCGACTGCTGCCTCAGCAGAAATAGCGAAAGCATCCACAGGGTTGTCCCCAGCACTCAACCTCTGTTCCCAATGCATAAAAATCTCTATGAAGTATGAATAAGGTTTGCAGGAAAAAACTGTAAACAACGTATCATCGAAGATGTTATATGGACCTCCTTAAGAGCTGACAATGCTGGAATAAGAGCATCTAAAAGTGTGCGATAACCAGCACTAGCTCCTCCATATTTACTAACAGCAGCGATAGCAGCTTCAAGTGCATCAGCCCCTGAAAAAAAAAGAGCTGTTTGGTACACAAAGAAAGAGTTGAATCAACAAACATCAAGTCTTTACTGTCTAGGAGTCAACTAACAGTGCAGAGCTGTGACAACCAATTCGGAATCTGCTTTCAACTTTGCATACGCTGCCTTACAGAATATATCATATCTGTTATAAAGATAGATCTTTAGTGACACTGGTAATATAAAAGAAAAACTTGGTTGAAAGAAAAAAGAGTATATTTATCAAGAGAAAATGCATTACAAGATACCGCTTGTTCCCCCCATTACTCTTCTAATAGAAGATCCAATTTCATTGACTGTTTCTGCAGGGTCATTCAACGGATAGCTGCGCAAAATATAGTTCAGAAAGGACAAGAGTAAAATCTTCTATACACCTCAATTACAGAGTTGCTACGCAACTATCTCAAATTTGTACAGCAGACTTGCTAAAACCAATTGGAAGGTCTTTTATCACCTTTACGGTGAACAGGACCACCCACAGCTGGTGCAAGCAGGAAAACATGGAAAAACAATTGGATAAAATCTGTCTGCACACTGAACAATTTTAAAAGTAACTAAACTTTGCTCTTAAGCAATCTTTCAAGAGATTTTTAAAACCCAGAAAAAAGTGGAGGCAGATGCCTTGCTTTTTTACTCTAAGAGAGAGGGTATGTGGCAATAATCTCGGGAAGAAGAATCTGCGCCCCCCCACCCCCCACCCCCCCTTTTCACTTTCTTGGAGACACTACACGAGGAAATAATCTAGGGAAGAAGACTCACTACTTCTTCATGTCTTCAAGTATAGCCACTGCACCTCTGAACATCTGCAGTTTCACAACGAAGGAGCTTATTAAATGCAGATAACCGTGGAACAAATTGAGGGAAACAAATATGCTATCCAAAAACCTACAGTTGAACCACAATCACCATCCCCAACTTTGCTATCCCACTCATTCAAATTATCCCTGAGATTTACAACTTCAGTTGCTGCAGCTTCAATAGCTGCCTCAAGGATATGACCCACAGAGCTCAGTTTTTCAGGCCGACTCAATGTCTGATAAAAGAAGAAACAGACAGTAAGTAAGAATAATTTTATGAATATGTAAAACAGTTAAATAGTACTTAAAAGGTAACAGTTAGAAGAGTTGGAATTATAACGTTATTTATAAACAGTATTGATCTGCAACAGTACTTATAATATGCTATGCTGTCTCTCCCATCCTCAAAATCTGTAGAAGATTTGCAAGTGGGAGTTACACTTGACATTTGGGACAGGGACTGTTCAATCGCATACTTACTATCAGTGACATTAGGCCCTTATTTGGAGATATGTCCTTAGATCAGTGCCTTCAAAGCAAATAATATGTAGATATAAAGTACATATACTATTAGAAATGCAATTACCTTCCATAAATTTGGCATACCTTGTCACTCTGGGTCGAATGTGGTGGAGGAAGCGGAACAGGTATCTTTGCAGGAGGTCGGTTACCTGGAAAACAAAAATTAACTTCCAGTAAGTAAAGTACATTTATTAGCTTAGACAGGTAAATTCTACAAAAGGTGCAGGCACCATAAGGCAGTTAGATCACCCACAGATACAAGAGGATACTAGCGAAAAAACCAATATGAATTTTTCTCTCTGTTACTCTAGTTCTTTTTCCAAGAGAAATACAAGTGAGGGAGTATTCAACCAGGGAACACCAGGTTCATTCTTTCCTTGTATAGAGATAAAAATACTGTAAAGGGAAACCACAAGCCACCCATACATAGTGAATAGCAATAATAGACATATAGAAACTGACCATCAGCACCAACAGGCCAATTTGGAGCTTTAGTGGGAGCATCTAAACGGTCTAATATTGTTTGATCAGCCTTCATTACAGAAATTGAAAATCCTGCATATAACTGAAGTAAGAACATGAATGTTGTTCGGCAAATAAAAAGGACTTAAACCTGACATACCTGCCATATCAAGTGAGGTCATAAGTGATCCTGTATAGACTCTATCAACAGCTAGACCATGTTCAAGCTGCAATCCTGGGACAGCCTTGCCAGCTATAATCATCAATTCCATCAATGGTGTTGCTCCTAATCTGCAGTAGATTAGTGTTTAAAAAAACAAAAACAACAATGAGAAACTCGAAGTTTCTTGCCTTCTATAATAAGTAATTCCAAGAGAAGGTGATTAAATAATTAGAAAAATGGATTAGATGACATAGTGATAGTCGTCAACATCCTATTCCCAGAACATATATGAAAATCTATCATTTAATCAATGAGTACAGTGAATTCTCCCAAATAAAGAAGAACTGAAATAAGTCAATCTTTAAAAGCTTCAAGCACAAAGCCTAGCTCCAGTACTGTTTTTAAATTGGTTATCATCCAATGCAAAGATCAAGTCTCCATGAATGCAACGCAATCCATTTGAACATTTTCAGCTTTATGAAACTTTTCAGATTCAAACATATTTCTGCTTGCATTGATCTGAAAAATAAGTCAAGTAATAAATGAACCCGATCAACCGAGAGACTAATATAAAGCTTGTGAAGCATAGTTCATTATTTCAAGTGACATTTGGATGATAATGGCAGAGCAGAGGAAGTAATGGCCAGAGTACATGAACATCCTGTTGTACAATTCACGAACACCAAATGGTCATAGCAAGTCAATGATGCGCCATAATGCAAAGTCAATCCATCCATTTACTATTTCCAGAGTATATATAGATTTCACATACTCATATTCATAAAACATTGAGGTATTGATGGTCAACAATTCAGAGTTTCCAGTACTTTCCAATGCTTTCCAAGAATTGTTGGATTGATACAGATCCAAATCGAACTCAGTGAAACTAGACAAAGAAAGACCTTAATCAACCTTCATTTCATTCCAATAATTCCAGGAACAATTAACTAGAATTCGCTGAGAAACGATAGTATGTCGATAACATGTTACACATCTCTCAGCCTTTGGACTAAAATCAAGTAAAATACCTGCTCTAAATGTCATAACAAACATGTTTGACGGTACAAATCGAGCAAAATAGTGATATAAGATACAAAGATGCCAGTTTCATGCAACTTGAATAAATGTTTCTATGTAAACTTTCACAAAAAAGACCAACTAAAATATGTCGATAACATGTTACACATCTCTCAGCCTTTGGACTAAAATCAAGTAAAATACCTGCTCTAATTGTCATAACAAACATGTTTGACGGTACGAATCGAGCAAAATAGTGATATAAGATACAAAGGTAACAAAACAGTTTTGAAACATTGATTTAATATAACATTGTTATTAGCTTAAGTTTCTCCGTCTTCTCAAAGACCTAGACAGTAAGGCTGAAATTTTGGCTTTGATATGAGGTAAACCCCGAGCATTTTGTCAATGATATTAAGGTACTATCATTGCTAGCTGCTTTTATCATGAAAAGAATCAAACAGAAAGTTTAAGCAAAAATCTTGAAACTTGCCAGCATTTCTAGATCACTGTAGCAGATAAAAGAATACACTTCAAAATGATATAGAATGACTGATTTAAAAAAGAAGACATATTGTAAAATGATTTCATTTCTCAATTTCATGAGGTTAACTGAGTATTCCAAAAATACC
Organism: Nicotiana obtusifolia; assembly: GCA_002018475.1. Classification (NCBI taxonomy): domain Eukaryota; kingdom Viridiplantae; phylum Streptophyta; class Magnoliopsida; order Solanales; family Solanaceae; genus Nicotiana; species Nicotiana obtusifolia. Next base: position 85,727 of record MCJB01014125.1, on the reverse strand, counting down.
AAATGGAGCATTCAAGGGAAAAATATAGAAACACAAGGGACAGAATACATGGAAATAATGAAGTTCCTGCAACAATCCCTGAATAAGCATGCTACCATAATATACTTCTAAACACTATAGCACCAAGTCTGCCTCGTCAACCAAAAATGTTAGAGACGGAAAGGATGAGCAGGTTAAAAGAAAACAGAAACAGAAAGGACTAAATAACCAGCTCCAAATAATTGAAGGATGGTGTTGACAGAGGCATGTATAGACAGGAATAAGGTTCAAACTTACCCATTAATGAGGAGCACAACTCTACTCCCACGTGTGATTGGAACGTAGTTGGTCTCCTACAAAGAGATTCAGTGACAGTGAAACTTCCTTCTGCAGAATAAGTGTCATTAACCAAGCTAAATGACACCAGGCTGTTAGGAGGAAGGGGGTGCATTAAGAAATTACCCTCCACTACCTCCACTGAAAGAATGCAAACATGAAAAAAGATAGACTGATCGCATAAAAACTCCCGAACTAAAACTGGTGTTCTTTTTCTTTGTTCCTTCCTTTCACTACTTCTTTTGATTGGGTTCTTTTTAGTTTCACTAATAATCGATCTAACTGCAGAATGATTCTTTTTAATGTGTTTCAGATAACAGTATAACTTCAAACATTGTTTCTACTTCCGTCTTCATTATTACAAGAATCTTCATCATTTAATCAAAATTTTATCCAACCTAACTTATGTCAAGAAAATGTAAGGAAAAACATATTACGAACCTTCATCATTTAATCCATGGGGTTTTATAGTGTACATTAATGTGCAAAGATCACAACCCTACATGGTTGTAGCTTTTTAGACTCACTTTTAGAGTTTGTCTTAGCACATAATTTTATCTCATCAAAAGTAAAACTGATTTCACTTCATCCTTTCCAGTCCAGGGTGATGATTTAAGAATTCAGAAGTGTAACGACCCGATTGGTCATTTTGTGTAATTGCGCCCCGTTTCCCCTTTTATTGCTTCACACATGTGTGTTTATGCTTTTATGACTTGCGGGTTGATTAGTTTCGTTCCAGTAAGTCTTCGGATTGATTTGGAACCTTGATTCTTGACTTAGAAATTTAAATTTGAAAATGTTAACCAAACTTTGACTTTTGTGAAAACGACCCTAGAACTGTGTTTTTATGACTCCAATAGCTTCGTATCGTGATTTCGGACTTGAGCGTTGCTCGAAATTGATTTTGGAAGTCCGTAGGTTGATTTGTGTTGATTTACCGAAATTTGGCAATTTAAAATTAAAAAGTTTGACCGTAGGTTGACTTTTAGCTATCGAGCTCAAAATTAGATTTTGGGACTTGGAATAGGTCCGTTATGGCACTTAGAACTTGTTTGCAAAATTAGGCGCCGTTTGGAATTGAATTGATAGGATTCGGACGCTTAGTTGTAATTCTAGAAGTTCTTGAAATTTTCTTTGAAATTCATGCGTTTTAGAGTTCAATTCGTAGTTTTAGATGTTAAGTTTGTGTTTTCATCGCGCTAGCAAGTTCGTATGATGTTTTTAGACTTGTGTGGATGTTTGGTTTGGAGCCCCGAGGGCTCGGGTGAGTTTAGGACGCTTAGCGGAGTGTTGTTGGAATTAAAGTTTGCTGGTTTTCTACACAGGCCTCAGATCTCGCATTTGCGAGATTTTGGTTCGCATTTGTGAAGGTAGGCCAAGCCTGAACCCAATATTCGCATTTGCGATAAACACCTGGGGAGAACTTGTTCGCACTTGCAATCTATATGGTCGCATTTGCGGAGGTCCAAGGTTCGCAATTGCTAGCTTTTCATCGCAATTGCGATGACAGCAGAGATGGAATGGTATTCACTTTTACAAGTGATTTTTCGCATTTGTGGGGTTCGCAATTACGAACCCCAGGTCGCATTTGCAACATCTGCAACTGGACAAAATAGCTGAGGGACGGGATTTTTGAACTCATTCTCACATTTTTGAAGCCTAGACTCGGTAGGAGCCTAGGAGGCGATTTGAAGAGGGGATTTTTACCTACAAACCTTGGGAAAATGATTCTAATCTATTTCTAGTCATATTCCATCAACATATCTTAGATTTTAACATCAAAATCATGTGAATCAAAGTAGAAATTTGTGAAACTTGTCACGTTTTTGAAAAATAAGAAATTGAGTTTTGAGAGTCGATTTGAACTCGAATTTTGAAACTAATCGCATATATGAACTCATGGGGTCATGGGTACACGGAATCTACTATTGGACCCAGGTTTTGACAGGGCGGCCCTCGGGTTGACTTTTATTGACTTCTTGAAAAAAGTATAAAAATCTTAACTTTATCTATTGCAATTGAATTCCCTAGCATTATTTGATGATATTGAGTCGATTTTGGTTAGATTTCAGCGGTGTGGAGACGGATTTTAAGGGAAAAGCTATTTCCCAGTGTTGAATTGGCCTAGTTGAGGTAAGTGTCTTGCCTAACTTCGTGTGGAAAACTACCCTTGGGATAGGTATTGTTTGATTCCATTGTGCTAAGTGAAATCTGTGTACGCAAGGTGACGAGTAGGTACACGCGTTGTACGTAGTATATGACCTATTTAGGCTACTTAGACTATTTCCATGCTTTAATTGAAATGTCATATTATGTTCTAAATTCTCACAGTCAAATTATCCTTAATTGTGTTAGACTATCCTTAAATGCCTTAGTTGACTTGTTTAGTATTTGTTCTACATCCTACTTGCTAAATTGCTCACATGCTTTAGTTGAACTTGTTGTCTCCTTTATTGTTACATGCTATCTCTTCATTGTTAATTATCATTGTTTGAATTAATTGTTCTTGTTATCCCTTTACTTGTTGAATTCCATTATTTGAGACTCGTTGTTGAATATTATCTCTAATATTGTGAGTTAGTCTTATCTAATATCGTGGTTATAAATTATTTCTCTCATTGTTCAGTTAATTGGTGTTGAAGTTGTGAAAGTCATTAATACATTGAGGCGATGTTGGTTATTGTTGAAACATCTATCTTGTTGAGCATTTTTCATCCATTGTTGTTGTTGATATTTTTGTATACGTTGTGGTGAAGCCATGGGCTATTGTTGTGGAAACATTAATACTGTTGTTGTTGGCAAGTCGTGATATATGGGCAATTGTGGTGCGAATTATTATTGTGATATGATATTGACGTGCATGCGGTGATATAAGGCTTGGGTTGATGTGCATGCGGCGGTATAAGGTGGGACTTATGTGCGTGTTGCTTGTAGAGGAACTATGTGAAGCCACGTGGCATCATAAGGTGGGCTAAAGTGCGTGTAACTATTTCGGGAAAACTATTTTAAAAACCTATTTTCAAATGTAAGGCTCATGTGGCGGTATAAGGAAAGATTGTAATTGAAATTGAGAAAAGTGAATATGAGGCGGTACCTCAGTTTGATCTCATTATACACGAGGCGGTACCTCGTTGTGATTCTTGTCGTTATTAGATGTTGCAAAATATTTTTGGTGAGAATACATCTTGTTGTTTCACTCTTAATTGTTCTAGTAGGGATAGATCATACATGATCATTGTAGCACTTTAGTTGCTTCTTTTTACGCTATTTCCGTCGTTGGTTTCCGGTGCTAGTTCATGTTATTACCTTTGTTTCATTTCAATTGTTCTTCATTTTCCTTTACATGCTTGTATTACACTTTCATACTGTCTACTTTATATCCTAGTAGGTGTCTCGACATGGCCTCGTCACTACTATTGAGATTAGGTTTGATACTTACTGGGTACTGTTGTGGTGTACTCATACTACGCTTCTACACATCTTTTTGTGCAGATCCAGGTACGTCTGCTCGTGCCGGTCGTTAGAGGATTGTTGTAGTTGTTGCTTGGGAGACTTCAAGGTATACCTGCTCCACGTCCGCAGGCCTCGGAGTCACTTTCCCTATTTTATTTCGTGTTGCATTTTCTTTCGGACAGTGATGTAGTAGTACTCTAGTTGTATTCTGTAGAGCTTATGACTCAGTTCCATTGGTTTTGAGGTGTGTATTGTGAGATTCTATTTTCGGGAGGTTGTTAGCTATTATTCAGTTGTTTTCGGTAACTTGTTAATTTATATATGTCCAGTTAGCGTTATTTGTTAGGCTTACCTAGTCGCAGAGACTAGGTGCCATCACGATATCTTTAGGGGAAAATTGGAGTCGTGACAAGAAAACTTTTACTGCATCAAGTACTAGTGTATATCAAGTCAAAGTTTCACACTCGTCACATACCGATGACAAAATCTCCTTCAAAACATGTGAAACCACCACATCTACTGGTTGTAGGTCAGCTACAGCAGCTCCTGGTTCTCCGTGCTGGAAAAAGGAGAAAACAATGCACACAATTTGATAATGCAGAAGTAAAGATCACCGAATTCTATAGCACTTAACCGCTCCCGCACAAAAGATCTTGGAAGCTTCAACCGTAGCGCAGAGGTTGCAAATTTTGACACACATTTCAAAAGACCCAACTGCGCTTAAGCAACACCGAATAACCAAGTGTTATAAACAGAATGAACGACATGCATGGCACCCAAGGTAATTCACACGATTATCACGTCTCCCCGAAACATCAATGTAACATCATATTTTTTCATTCAGTAAAGCATGATTTGGTCAACTTCTTCACATTCCTAATATATAGATGAATACACATGTGCCTATGAAGAGAACTTACTATTCCAAGACCAAGCTCCATCTTTCCTGGGCCTAAACGGTCTGACGTCACCTGTCCTGGCAATGTGCAAACAGACAACGCAACACCCATTGTCCCAACCATTTCTGATGCACGCTTTGCTTCAGCTGCAACGTCAGTAAGAGGAAGACCACAAGCTGCTGCAGCTCCGGCAACCTGAGATTAAGTGAAACTTAGAAAAGATCAGGGGAAAAGCAACTGAAACCAATTACATTTGCATTGACTTGACCGACATGTAGGTAAAATGATTGCTGTCCACAAATAAGCCACTCTCACATGAAATTGAATTCAACAAAGAAATAGAAAAGATCAGTTTGGTGTTTTTTTAATATGTATAGTTATGAAAGAAGCACAAAAACAATTCACATACCCTCTATATAAGCATTGAAGAAGCAACTTGTCAAAAGACCATGACAATTTGGCAAATGAAAATTTGGTGCTCTCTAGATTATTTTGGTAATTGGCTCCCAACACTCCCCCC
>MCJB01014125.1:31392-80367 GCA_002018475.1 Nicotiana obtusifolia | reverse complement strand
CACCCCACCCCACCCCTGACCACCAAAAAAAACCCAAATCACGCACATAGATACACCCAAAAGAGAAAAAAGAGAAATGTGCAAAGCATAGGATGATAGACATACACCTAGAATCACCTTAGTAAGAAATTTTCATTGCTGTATCTACTTTTTTACCAAATCAAGTTGGCATCAAGTTTCGCTACTCCAAAAGAGTTACCACCATGGATGGAAATTTGCAAGTAGGTGTGAAGATTAGACTATGGAAATTCTAATACATGAGCAAATATCTGAATACGTTATTTTAGTTTTTAATAGGCTCTTTTAGCTTTTAGGAGTTGGAGGTCTTAGTAAAGCTCTATCTCTCTCAAATGTTTTTTGTCAATAACTATCTGTTTCAAATAGAATACCAAGAAAGAAAATGGAGATGGAAAAGGAAAGTAACAAGTTTTGATTTTTCAAAAACCACCAAGAGGTAAACTATGCCCTAACGAATCTCTTTTTAAAGGGGAAACACACACAAAAGAAGAACTCCAGTATATTTTATAGGTGGTATCATTAGGAGAAGTTTGTTTTGAACTGAGGAATATCGTAACAGCTTCAATTAGTCGATAACTTAAGTCAAATATCTGAGCCTTCTAAAATGAAATCTAAAAGACATGCACAAAGATAGAGATTGTGAACCTTGTGAACGAGAATCGTCCCTGCCAAACCTCTTCGGCCAGCAATGCCTCTTGGAGGTGGTAAAGCACAGTCATCACCAACAATTACCATCTGGTGACAGAGAGATATATATACATGTGAAATCAGTGTGAACCCCATCTTCCAGTTTTTGAATGATTAATTAGCTACTCCAACCATCATTATCATCATCATCATCATCATCAATAATAATATTAATAATAACATAACAACAATATCAAGAAAACAATTCTAGAAACTAATATCACAATGATACCTCCACTTTGTAACCTTCAGATTTAGCTTGTTCAGCAGCCAAACCAAAATTCAATCGATCACCAGTATAGTTCTGTAAGGGACCATAATACATTCTAATCATTAGATCACTTCATTATGACAAAAAGTGAAGAATGTAATAGCGATCCACGACAAATTTCTCGACACAGTAAACATTCCAGTTCAACCAAAAGTAGGATGATGATTGGTGATCTTTTACGTGAATAATTCACACAATTTAAACCTAAAGCCAGAGTTAGACAACAAGAGAGTAATTAATTACAACTAGGATTCGTGCTACCTTGACAATCAGAAGGCACCCCATGGGACCTGTGACAGCTCGTATGCCCTACATTGAATCAGGTTAGTTGGCAGACATCATCAAGGAAGAACATTTGTAGACCATGTGCTAATCAAGGGGTAATATTATGTCATACAGCAACAATTGAGTCAACATTTGGAGAGGTAAAAACGTCCCCACAGATAGCTGCAGTTAGCATCCCTTCTCCAACAAATCCAGCATGGGCAGGTTCATGGCCACTTCCACCACCTAATTATAGAAGTACCAAGGTACCTGATTAAACTGCACTTCGCCATACTGAAGTTCCAACAATACATCCCAAGTTTGAGTTTGAGATTCTCAAGAACACTACTTAGTCATTAATATTCAATGACGGCTATAGGCAAGGCTGTGATGTACATCTGGGTTTTCAGAAGTTAAAGAAGATGCAAAGATGGAATGTAGTTCCTTTGACTACTATGTGGCTAATCTGAAGAGAAAGGAAAGAGATCCTTGAAGGTGTGAAATAATTTGTGCAGATGAGGGCATGTCTATTGTTTCTAGTAAACCTTTGGTGCATCAATGAGGTTTCTGTTAGTATATGCTTGGGTGTTATTTGTAAAGAACCATAATTTTTTTTAGGTTCTATACTTTTGCATGCCACTTTTATACCGGGAATTTTCGACCACATTGATAAAATTGTTACTCTATCAAATAAAAATGATTATAAAAATCTCATAAACAACTGCTATTTTCTTTCAGAAGAGGTGAGCACGCAATGCATAAGAGACCTGTAGTATAACTCATTATAAGAAGCTTTATAATTTCAAAATTATACAAATTAGATTAGTTTGAAGCTTCATCTATTTTCAACTCGTGTATGGAGCTCTGAATGCAAAAATACCAATGCTACTAATAAAAAGCAAGTTCCAGTATTGAAATAGAGACATAAGCATAGCTCGAATTCAATACCTGATATGACCGCAACTTTGTCATATTTTTCCCCAGAAACATCAGCACGCAAGACAACCTTAACCTGGATAAGAACAGAAGATAAACATGTTAGACCAACTTGGAACACTTATTATCTTAGTATAGCAACATGCAAACAAAAAGAGTGAACAAGGTAACAAAAGCCAGATCACTTATTATCTTAGTATAGCAACACTTATTATCTTAGTATAGCAACATGTAAACAAAAAGAGTGAACAAAGTAACAAAAGCCAGATCACCTCAGGAAAACCATCCAGATATTGCAACCCGGGGTAGATCTCAATAAGTCCCTCAATGAACTCTGTCACAACATCTGCAAATCATTTCACTTCAGTATCTACAGAAAATAAACATTTAGGCTTTCCGTACACCATATAGGACCTATAACACCTATAATAATCTTCACCAGAACCATATAGCATTTAATTATGCCAATACAGATCATACACATAACAGTACCTACATACATATTGAAACAGACAGGATATCACTCAACTATGCTTCAATTCAAAATTGGTTGTCATCAGCTATATGAACCTTATATATGCGTTCTGCAATATTCTGGTCCGTTTCAATACAATACTATTCATTTGTCTTTAATGTAAATTAAGCACAACAACAGGTAGCCCAGCTGAAATATACTAGGGGAAAATGAAACATTTCAATTTCGTTTAATTCCCCTAAGACCACGTATGGTCTGTATACATGTTCTATATCAACTTCATTTGGTTTTTGTGATAAATATTGGAAATTAGTAATTCTATGAATACCTACAAGTGTCTTATTACTATACTCAGTTGCTTTCATTTCCAAGCAGACAAAACACTAATCTCAGCTTTCTCTTTTCTACTTGCATACTAAAAGATACTACATACACAAAACAATTAAAAGAAGAAATAAAAATCCCTTTCTCAGTTTTCCCCCTAAATTATACTACTCCCTTTGATTGACCACCAAACACAATGCATATAGACAATATGAACATACAAAAAGCTATCTATTTGATACAGTAATTTTTGGGGGTTTCCGAAGCGGATTTACCATTGGGGTCGTTGATGAGTTTCTTGCTCTGGAAAGCCATCGAATGTGTGTGTGAAAATCAAAAAGGAGCGAAGAATCGAGTCACTGATGATTGTACTGCATTTAGAGAACGACGAGAGAATTTAGAAAACCCCGAAGGAGAAACCTGAGAGGGCTTTTGTAGGTGGAGAGAGGAGAGTATGAGTTGAATTGTTGAATGCTTTGTCCGAACTAACACAAAAAGAGGGAGATAAAAAAAATATTACGCCTTATTCTTCGTATACAGAAATTCATTTAATATTATCCAATCTACACGAAACCTATTTAATATTATCCAACAAAAAGTTTCAATGAAAAGATTTTTATCTATTTGGTCAAGTTTTTTAGAGCCAACTACTTAAGCAGAGAAGTCTTTTAAGACGGAAAATCTGCAGCTTCCCCATGAAAGCATAAGCAAATATAAAATATATTTTTTTCCGGAACAAATATTGCCTACAAAAAAAAGAAAATAACTTTACTAAACTATTCTTTCTTACTATTTATTACTCAGATGTAAAATAAATAGTTGACGGAGCCCCTTAGCAAAATGTCGTTCGTCTTTTTTACCCCTTTAAAATATAGTTCACATTAGACAAAATAGTCATTTAATTATTTTATAATATTTAAGAGTTAATTATTTAATTAATTTTCTACTATTTAAGAATAGTCATTGATGTCCCACGCATATAAGGAAATAAAATATTTTAATTAATTAAACATTTCAAATATTTTAGGAAAGTTAAAGTGATAGCTACAAATAGGATTAACTTAAGTCTAACAAAATAAAAGGATAGGAAAAAACTTAGAAATATATGCTTTTGTTAAGTATCCTAACTAATTAAAAAGGTCTTACGTTCTAGGAAGTTTATAGTAGAAAAGGAATCTTACTTCTACATGAGTAGGAACAGGAGTATCAAGTTCATAATTACATACAAGGACTATAAAACTATTTTGTTTTTTCTTATGTAGTATATTTCATGTATCTAGTATGAATTTATCTAATTGTGTATATCAATTATTAGATTAATTGATTTGATAAACACACGAAGCCCCTATGCACAGTATTGGTCAATATTTTACTGTTTAAAAATAGATTTCATATTGACAAAATTATCATTTAGTTATTTTTTTAATGTTCAGTATATTGAAATCAATTTTTTTATACCTTTTTGTTCATCGAATTTTCGTATAATATTCGAAACTACACTCAATAATTAAAATAAATAACTAAGAATTTTTTTAAGAATTATGAAAGAAAGAAAGACAAAGAGATATGGCTGGCAATAGGCCAAGAGACTTAAAAAAAAAGCATGATGACTTGTGAAATTGAAATAATAAAATTACAAAATTAGAGTAAATTTTAAGTTAATATATCAACTAAGATGATTAATGACTTCTATGAGCATAATTTTTTTTTTAATTAAGTTGGCTAAATATGATCACCAATCATCATTTTCAGGAAGTTATACTTTTTTCTTTAACTTTTATTTTTTCAACTCAAATATAATTTTAATATAATATTTTTTAATTTTTAATTTTTTTAATAATTTTTGAGATAGAATACACGCGCAACGCGCGTAAGTTGATAAAATTTTACGAAGGTTATTAATATTTTAAGAAAAATTAAATGAGTCGACTATCTTATCAATTGAAAAGAAATTGTTAAAGGAAATAAATTATAAAAAAATATTAAAAACTTTCTATTCCAAAAAGCTAAAAAAATAAACTTCATTACTTTTTTTAAAAACTTTAGGCCTTATAATAAACTCTAGTTTCCTACCTAGTTTTGAAAGTCCATTAGAAAAATAGAAAGTCATTTTAAACTAGATAAATAAATTTTTGACTAGACGCGCACTCACTCATTTTAAAATAGTTAATAAGAAACTCAAGATTCGGTTTGTGAAAACAAAAGAAACCTAAGATTAAAAGAAGAAACAGACAAATATGGATTGGGCTAGGGTTGTGCATAGGTTGGTAAATATCGAATTACCGTATCGAAATTAAAAATTTTAGTATTTAGTATTCGATATTTTGGTATTTTTATGGTAACTGGTTAAGTTTTAAAAAAAAATTAGTATTAGATATGGTACTCGATATTTAAAAATAAAATACCGAAATATCGATACCATACCGAAATATATACTAAGTTACGCAATACACATATTATTGATTATAACATAAATATTAAAGTTCTAAATTTTACTTTCAGTTATTTTTATACTTTTCTTTAACTTTTACCACGTTTTTTCCCACTATACTTGCCTTTCCATCTTTCTTTGATTGTCTACTTTTATTTCAACCTTTTTCCCGTCAGCATTTTTGGTTTCCATTTTTTTTTCATTGTATTATTTTTCGTATTTGTAAGTACTTTACTTAAGAATATTACAATCTATGGTTTTATGCACTAGTTAATATTCGAGCCGAACAAACTGAATTATCAAATCGAATAAACCGAGAGCGAAAGGAGAAAAGTCGAACCATACCTAATTTAATTAGCCAAGATACCAGTATAGCATTTTAAGAAACCGAATACCAACAATATCAAATCAAAATATCTAAATATCGTACCGTACCCGACCGACGAGCACCCCTAGGATGGGCCACCAATATTCGAACTGTAAATCAAATCATGACAACTTTTTTTGTTCTATTTAGGCCTATTTTTCTTACTTTTGCTAGAGATTTGGTGAATAATCAATTAAGAAAGCTTCCTGTAATAAGATGAGTTGACGTTGTACTAAATATTTGTAACGATTCGATCGGTCGTTTTGATTCTTAAATTCCTGTTTTTCTAATTAAGACTCTCCGTATGTGCTTTTACTATTTTATGACTAACGGGGATGGTTAGTTCGGGTTTGGAAGGGCTCGGGTTGACATCGGAACACTTAGTTCCTTAATAGTGGCTTATAATGATTAAGTTTGACTTGAGTCAACATTTTGAGTAAACGACCTCGGAACCGGGATTTGACGGTCCCAATAGGTTCGTATGATGATTTTGGACTTGAGTGTGTGTTCGGATTGGGTTTCGGATGATCCGGGAGCGTTTCGCCGGTTAATATTGAAAATTGGCACGTTGAAGATTCTTTAAGTTTGAATTAGAGTAGACTTTGGTGTAATCGAGGTCCGTAAGGGATTTCGAACTAGGGAATAGTTCCGAATGGTGATTTGGAACTTGCACACAAAATTTGGTGTCATTCCGAGTAGTTTAAGTATGATTCGGCGCATTCGGAGTAAGTTGGAAAAACTTAAAGTTCATAAGTTGATTCGATTTGATTTTGAGGTGCGATTCTTAGTTTTGATATTGTTTTACGTGTTCCGAGGGTTCGAGCAAGTTCGTTTTATGGTTACGAACTTGTTCGTATGTTTGGACGAGGCCCCGGGGGCCTTGGGTGTTATTCGGACGATGTGCGGAATATGTTTGAACTTAGGAGAATGGCTGGAGCAGCAGGGATCTGGTGTACTCGCACCTGCGTGGAAATGGCTGCATGTGCGAGCTCGCTGAAGCGGCCCATCGATCGCAGAAGCTGCCTAAAGTGGGCTGGCCAGTGGTCGCAGAGGCGGAGAAGGTACCGCACCTGCGAGCTCGCATGTGCGAGGAATGCAATCGCAAAAGCGAAAAATGCCAGCCAACTTGGGCTCGTAGGTGCGACCCACTTCTTCGCAGAAGCGGGCTTGCAGAAGCGAGACTTTGTCCATAGAAGCGAGAGTGGCTGGCCTGGGTAAGGTTCGCACCTGCGACGATTTGTCCGCAGAAGCGGAGCCGCAGGTGCGACTATTTTGTCGCAGGTGCAAAAATTGTTGGGCCAATAAGGTGCATTTATATCGAACTTAGGTGGTTTCTATCTCATTTTCACTTGGGGTGGTCGATTGAGAAGCTCTTGGAGAGGGGGTTTCCGCCTATCATTGTGAGGTACGTAATTACTACTTAATGTGAGTTTAATACGGGAATTTTAGGTAGATTCTTAATATGTAAATTGTAGAAATTATGGGTTTATTTGAAAATCTAGGTTTTGATAAAAATGAGATTAAACCACAAAAATGATCATGGAATTGAGTGAAAATTATATATTTGGGTTAGTGAGGTTATGGGTAACATTTATCTTTGAAAATTTCCGAAATCTGAGCACGTGAGCCTGGGGGTGAATTTTAGGAATCTTCCAATTTGGGTTGGGTAATCACTCTAGGAGCTAAATTATGAACTTTTGAGCATATATTGATTATGTATGAAACCAACAGGTTGTTTTAAGCTCTAGCGCGTCGTTCAGCGATTTGACGCCTTGGGTAGCTTCACTTAATATATTATGACTTGTACGTATGGTCGGAGTTGAATTTCGGGAAGTTCAAAGTTGATTCGGATGGAAAATTCTAATTTCGAAAGCTTTAAGTTGGGAGAATTGACTAAGGCTTGACTTTTGAGTAAACGGCCTCGGAATCGGGATTTGACGGTTCCAAAAGGTTCGTATGATGATTTCGGACTTTGGCGTATGTTTGGGTTGAGTATCGGGTCGCCCAGGAACATTTCGGTGCTTATTATAGAAGATTGGCATTTTAAAGGTTTAAGAATTTCATAAGTCTGGTTTGAAGTGGATTTTAATGTTATCGATGTTCATTTGGGGTTCCGAGCCTTGGAATAGCTTCGTTGTGTCATTTATGAATCGCGTGCGAAATTTGAAGTCATTCCGGATTGATTTGATACGTTTCGGCAAAAGATATAGAATTTGGAAATTTGAAAATTTATAAGTTTGATTCGAGGCGTGATTCATGATTTTGATGTTGTTTGACGTGGTTTAAGGCTTCGACTAAGTTCGTATTGTATTTTGGGACGTGTTGGTATATTTGGTTAAGGTCCCGAGGGCCTCGGGTGGATTCCGGATGGTTAACGGATCGATTTTTGGACTTAAGGAAAAGCTGGAAAATTTCTGCTACTGGTGCGATCGCTTCGATCTGCGGAAACCTGGTCGCAGAAGCGAGGAAGCGGATTGCAGAAGCGACTGGAGGTGATCAGGGCAGAGGCCGCAAGTGTAAAGTAATTCCCGCACCTGCATGATCGCAGATGCGGTGCCTGGAGCACAGAAACGGGGAGGGGTTATTGGGCATGACTTAGCAGAAGCGTGGATTTCGCCACAGAAGCGGCCAAGCTGCTCGCAGAAGCGGAAGGTCGTCTGGGCAAAGGTGTTCTTTTAAAAGCGGGATTTGGCTCATTTTCATCTCATTTTCTTCCATGAGGGCCGACCTTGGAGCAATTTTGGAGTGTCATCTTCATCGTCTATTATGGGGTAAGTAATTTCTTCTCATTGTGAGTTAAATAAATGAATTATATATGGATTGTAACATGAAAATTAGTAGAATTTAGAATTTTGATAGAAAATCTAGAATTTGATATTTTTGAATTTTGAACACAAAATTGGACATGAAATTGAGAATAAATTATATATTTGAGTTCGTAATATTATGAGTAATATTTATCTTCGAAAAATTTCGGAATTCGGGCGTGTGGGGCCGAGGGTTGATTTTATAGACTTTTCAGCGGAGTTGGGAATTATTATGAATTGAATTATTATGAGTATTAGAGTATATCCTTATTGGTTTGCACATTGTTTGACTAGTTTTGGATCGGCGGGCATCGGTTTTAGGTGTTAGAGATGCTTTGGAGCCGGTTATGGAACTTCAGAGCGAGGTAAGTCTCCCGTCTAACCTTGTGAGGGGGAAACTATCCCTAGGTGATATGTATTGTTATGCGCAACTAGTTGTGGGTGCTACGTATGCACGAGGTGACGAGAGTCCATACGTAGCTAAAGCATGTTTATGTCCGGGTAGACTTAGGGCCTTATCATGTAATATTTGAATTAATTGAACTCATTCTGTTGGCTTAAATAATTGAAGTTATAATTGGAATAGATTTAGAAATAAATATGTGTATACTAGGTCGAGCCTTATCAAGTTGAGTTGTGGGCAAGTTATTTGAGAAACGGTAAAGATTATATTCATTTTGTGCTCATGTACTGTATTGTAAACACGTGTCTCGTAATTCAGTAAATTCCTTTCTTTCTTGTGGAGCGGGCCAAATGCCTCGGCAGTATAATAGATGCATCAGTGGTTCGTGCCGCTCGACCCTCGGCAGTGTACACATTATTCCGGATCGGGCCGAACGACCTCGGCATAATTGTGCATTATATAGCTAGTAGCCCGAATATTCACGAGATAACCTTCCACTAATGCCCGGCATTTTTGTGGTATTCCTTATTTATTTGATAGTGACACTTGGCATATTTTCTGAGCTGTTAAGGTAGAATACAAGATCGAAAATTATATACTTTAAAAGAAATATTTGGAAGATTATAAAATTTATAGATTTACCCCACTATCGATGTGCACTTCATATCCGTTATGATTTATTATATTATTTTATTGGACCTCTAGTAAGTGTCGATGTCGACCCCTCATCACTACTACTCCGGGGTTAGGCTAGATACTTACTGGGTACGCGTTGATTTATGTACTCATGCTGCACTTCTGCATTATATGTGCAGGATCTGAGAGGTTCATTTGGCAATCATCTTGGCGCGTAGGCGCACATGTTGAGAGGACTTTATGTGAGCTGCATTTCAGACTACGCATCGCTACCCGCCGAGTCTCCATCGTAGTATGTATTTTATCTTGTCTATTTATATTTTGGACAGAGGTTGTATTATTATTATTGTACTCCTCAGAAAATGCTCATGCACTTGTGACACCAGGTTTTGGGGTTATACTAGTTGATGCTTAGGGTTTCGTACATTATTATCGCCTTTTATTTCTTTTACAAATTACAAATGTTGTACATTCCCGTGACTTGAAAGTGTAAATCTCTATTTCTTATTAAAATTTGTTATTTCGAAAGTAATAAAATGAGCAATCAAATTGGTAAGTCACTGTTGGCTTGCCTGATGGCGGCGTTAGGCGCCATCACGACCTATTTAGATTTTGGGTCCTGACAGATTAATTTATATAATATTTGGATAGTTTCGGATTGTTCGGCACCAACTTGAGCATTTAGAGCAAATTTGTGAATCGAAAGTGAGCTTGAGAACGAGGTAAGTCTCTTGCCTAACCTTGTAAGAGGGAATTTACCCCATAGGTGTTCTAAATTACTATTTGTTACTAAGTGTGGGTGCTATGTATGCACAAAGTGACAAGAGTTCGTGCATAGCTACCAATCATGCTTATGTTCGGGTAGTTTTAGGACCCTATCATGAAATACTTGTATTATTTGCACTCTACTTGTTAATATAAGTGCTTAAATTATATTGAAATTTTGATAAAGGATTCGAAAAGATCGAACTTCACTTACTTTGAGTTTTGGTGGGTTACTTGACCGTTGATAGAAATTGTGCCTCCTTGTGTATTAGTCTTGTGATAGCCTTTAAATCGAATGTTCATAGAGTATTCTCTCTTCTTGTGGAGCGGGCCGAATGGCTCGGCAGTATAATGGATGCATTTATGGTTCATGCCAGTCGATTCTCGGCAGTGTATACATTATTCTGGATCGGGCCGTACGACCTCGGCATAAATCGTGTGTGATAATGCTCGAAGTCCGATTACACTTGATATTATTTTCATGACTTGAGAAATTATAATTTACTTGATGGCCTGTATTTGTTGAAGTTAGTACGTGTCAATTGGAGATTTCAAATTGACTTTTAGTTAAAGAACCACTTATTTACTATTTGTTATTGTGTTATTATTATTATTATTGATGTATTCCATGCCTATTTATAATTTATGTACTTTATTTATTGATCCATAGTAAGTGTCGATGTCGACCCCTCGTCACTGCTTCTTCAAGGTTAGACTAGATAGTTATTGGGTATATGTTATTTATGTACTCACGCTACACTTCCGCACTAATCGTGCAGGATCTGAGGCAGGTGTATTTGGCAGTCATTCAGGCGCGCACCCCGTTACCCTGAGGCATAGTGGTGAGCTGCTCTTTGTGTCCGTTCTGCAACACCCGCTGTCTCTCTTTTGTATTTACTTTTTATCTATCTTATTCCAGACAGTAGCATAGGTGGTTTATATATTTTACTAGTTGCTCATACACTTGTGACACCGGATTTTGGGAGTGTTCTAGTAGATACTTTATGGTTTTGAGTATTAATTTTACTATATTTACTCTCTCATTAGTTTATGCTTTATCTTACTATAATTTTCCACTACTCATTTACTTAATAAATAAAAATCAACTACTTTGAAATTATTAAAAAGAACAAATACATAACTAGTTCACCGTTGGCTTGCCTAGCAGCGACGTTGGGCACCATCACAGCCTATAGGGAAAATTGGGTCGTGACAATATTGCTTAAATAAGTACGTAGATCAATATGAAATTTGTCTATGAATGTATTAATGGTATGCTTCTTTATATATCAAATATCTTTTTGATATTTTGTTGAAAAGATTTGTTAAAGGTGTTAAATTATACTAAACCTAACGATGAATGTTTATTTGTAAAGAACTTCTTGGGTACTTGAAATAAATTTCAATTATGATTCTATCTCAATTTGTATTATTTCAGTCTCTATGTTCGCGCGTTGCACGAGAAATGCATACTGACAGTAATAAACTTTCAAATGCATATATTATTGAATATGTACACAATACGAAATTAGTTTCTTAAAATAAATAAAAAATACAATATATCTACAAACCAAGTCATGAATAATGTTTTGACATAATATAGGAGGACAAATTAAAACTAAATATTCCAGAATCACAACGTTATATGACTAACGTTGTAACGACTCGATCAGTCGTTCTGCTTTCTAGATCCCCGTTCCCCTAAATAAGACTTTTCATATGTGCTTTTACTGTTTTATGACCTGCGGAGATGGTTGGTTCGGGTTTGGAAGGGTTCGGGTTGAAACCGGAACACTTGGTTCCTTAATGTTGGCTAAAAAGGGCTAAGTTTGACTTGAGTCAAAATTTTGAGTAAATGACCTCAGAACCGGGATTTTATGGTTCCAATAGGTTTGTATGATGATTTTGGACTTGGACGTATGTTCGGATCGGGTTTTGGATGACCCGGGAGCGTTTCGGTGCCTAATGCTGAAAGTTGGCGCATTGAAGGTTTAAAAGTTTTTTAAATTTAGTTTGGAGTAGGTTTTGGTGTACATTTGGGATTCCGAGCCTAGGAATAGTTCTGTAGGGTGATTTAAGACTTGCATGCAAAATTTGGTGTCACTCCGAGTAGTTTAAGTATGATTCGGTGCGTTCGGAGTAAGTTGGAAGAACTTGAATTTCATAAGTTGATTCAATTTGGTTTGGGGTATGATTCTTAGTTTTGGTGTTGTTTTCCGCGTTCCGAGAGAGCAAGTCCGTCTCATGTTTACAAACTTGTTGGTATATTTGAATGAGGCCTCGGGGGGATCGGGTGCAATCCGGACGATGCACGGATTGAGTTAGAACTTGAAAGGGGCTGCTGGTGCACCAGTTCTGATGTGCCCGCACTTTGGAGCATCAGGCCGCAGATGCGAGCCCGCAGGTGCGAGCTCTTAGCCACAGAAGCGGTTTTGGGCAAGATGGCTGTGGCCCGCAGAAGCGGTGAGGTTTCCGCAAAAACGCACTCACTTCTGCGAGGGGAAGGTCACAGGTGCGAAGGGGGTCGTCCAGGTCTGGAGCCGCAGAAGCGGGTTCGCAGATGCGGTCTCCTCTCCATAGAAGCAGTAATGACCTGACTTGTCATTTAAAGCTCTAGCGCGCCGTTAGACAGTTTGAGGCTCTGAGTAGATTCACTTCAGGTATCATGACTTGTACGTGTGGTCGGAATTGAATTTCGGGAAGTTCAGAGTTGATTCGGATGAAAATTTCTAAATTCAGAAGCTTTTAAGTTGGAAGAGTTGACCAAGATTTGAATTTTGAGTAAATGACCTCGAGATCGGGATTTGAAGGTTCCAATAGGTTTCTATGATGAATTCAGACTTGGGCGTATGTTCGGGTCGAGTATCGGGTGGCCTAGAAATATTTCGGCGCTTATTACGGAAGGTTGGCATTTTGAAGGTTTAAGAATTTTTTAAGTTTGAGATGAAGTAGTTTTTGATGTTATCGACGTCCATTTGAGATTCGAGCCTGGGAATAGTTCCGTATGGTGATTGTGGTCTTAGGAGCGTGTCCGGGTTGTGATTTAGAGGTCCGTAGTGGAATTAGGCTTGAAATGGCGAAAACTGATTTTTTGGATAAGTTTGACTGGGAGTGGACTTTTTGATATTGGGGTCAGATATCGATTCCGGAAGTTGGATAGATCCGTAATGTCATTTAGGACTTGTGTGCAAAATTTAAAGTTGTTCCGAATTGATTTGATATGTTTCGGAACAAGATATAGAATTTGAAAATCTGGAAATTTATAAGTTTGATTCAAGGCGCGATTCATGATCTTGATGTTGTTTCACGTGGTTTGAGTCTTCGACTAAGTTTGTATTGTATTTTGGGACGTGTTGCTAGGTTTGGTTGATGTCCCGGGGGCCTCGGGTGGATTTCAGATAGTTAACGGATTGGAATTTGGACTTGGATGATGGCTGAAGCTTCAGGTTTGGTGGTGTCTGGTTTCCTTCTACGCGTTCATGAAGATGTTCCCACGTTCGCATAGAGGAAGTTAAGGGCTACTAGAATTTACCCTTCGCGTTCGCGAAGGAGGTCCGGCATTCGCGAAGGGTTACTAGTGAGGCAAGTGATGTTGTTCTTCGCGTTTGCGTAAGAAGGACCGCATTCGTGAAGGTCTGGCCCGGTGTGCTTCACATTCACGAGGGAGACCTCGCGCTCGCGTAAGAGGATTTTTGGGCAGTGACTTTTTGTGCTTCGCGAACTTCAGTTCCGTGTTTGCGAAGAAGGAAAACACCTGGGCAGATTGTCTTAAATCGGGAATTTTGCTCATTTCTCCCATTTTTCACTTGGTTGGGCGACCATTGGAGTTCTTGAAGAGGAGATTTTTGTCATCCATTGTGAGGTAGGCTATTCCCACCTATTGTGAGTTAAATACATGAGTTGTGTATGAATTTATAAATGAAATTTATGAAAAATTGTGTTGGGATTTTGTAAGAAAACCTAGAAATTGATATTTTTGGATTTTGACCATGAATTTGGGCATGGAATTGGAAATAAATCATATATTTGAGTTCGTATTGTTATGGGTAATGTTTATCTTCAAAAAATTTCAGAATCTGAGAACATGGGCTCGAGGGTTGACTTTATTGACTTTTGAAGCGGAGTTGGAAATTGTTATAAATTGATTAACTATGAGTATGAGAGTATATTTTTATTGGTTTGCACCTTGTTTGACTAGTTTTGGAGCGACGAACATCAATTTGAGGTGTTAGAGTGGCGTTGGAGCCGGTTATGGAACTTCGGAGCGAGATAAGTCTCCTGTCTAACCATGCGAGGGGGAAACTACCCCTAGGTGATGTAATTGTTATGTGCTACTTATTGCGGGGGGCTACGTACGCACAAGGTGACGAGAGCCCGTGCGTAGCTAGATTCATGTTATGTCTGGGTAGACATAGGTTCACATTGTGCTATAGCTATACTACTTGAGTTGCCTCCTGCCTATTTAATTCCTTATTTTACATTACGACTTGAGACTAGACTTTTGTAGAGCGATAGACTCGCTATTGTAGAGACTCAAGGGGCTTCGTGATTAGCCGCAAAATAATTATACTCCTCTTACGAATTTCTCCTGCGTTATGCGATCTCATCGAAAGGTTTCCCCAAAGCTTCTTATAACTCACGTGTCCCTTCGTGAGTAGGGTCAAGGACCTGTTAGAGCTTCTTATTCTAATGGGATCGGGCTGTTTTCCTCGGCAGGATAGATACATCTATGGTTCATGCCGTTCGACCCTCAACAGTATGCATATTATGATGGATCAGGCCGTACACCTCCATAGGATTATGTATCACACTTTCATGGGAGCAGGCCGTTCGCCTCGGCAATATAATAGATGTATCTATGGTTATGTACTAGATTATGATGGGACCGAGCCGTACACCTCGACATTTATATAAACTACTCCTATGGAATCATGCGTAATATTTGTCAAAAAGCCAATATATCTAGGAGTTTTCCTAATTTGAATTATGACGACCTATCTGGTGAGGTCCATTGTATATATATAAATTCCGGTTGAGTAGGTAACTGCTAATCGAGAGTTTGAGTTTATTGTTGAGAGGAGGATTGTACCATGTATTTACACTTGTTGTTTCGTTTATCTACTATGACTCTCCGTTTACTTCTATTGTATCTATCATATTGGACCACTAGTAAGTGTTGATGTCGACCCTCGTCACTACTTCTCTGCGGTTAGGCTAGATACTTACTGTTATGCGTTGATTTACGTACTCATACTATAGTTGTTGCACTTTTTGTGTAGGTATATATAGGTCCGGTGGTCTTTGGGCGCGGAGGCGCGGTCATTTCGGGGACCTTACCATAAGCTGCATTCTCACGTTACAATCCGCAGCCTGTAGAATCTCCTCAGATTTATTTATATTTTCCTGTCTAACTTGTATTCCAGACAGATGTTGTATTTTATTTTATTTCCTAGTTGATGCTCATGCACTTGTGACACTGGGTTTTGGGGGTTTCCTTCATGTTATTCATTATTGAGGCTCGTGTAAACATTTTTTTATTCACTCTGTAAATTCTATTTTATACTGTTCAATTAAGGAGAATTTTGAATTCAAGATACTAAAATGAGTAATTAAATTTGGTAAATCATCGTTGGCTTGCCTGATGGCGGCGTTAGGCGCCATCACGACCTATAGTGGATTTTGGGCCATGACAGCTTGGTATCAGAGCGTTAGGTTCACTTAGGTCTCATGAGTCATGAGCAAGTTTAGTAGAGTCTTGTGGATCGGTACGGAGACGTCTGTACTTATCTTCGAGAGGCTACAAGGCTGTTAGGAGCACTTCTCTTTTTGATTCCTTTTCGTGCGATTTGATTCCTCTGAGGCTTATGCCTTTATTTTCCTTCCTACTCATTCTTATACGATGTTGAGTGCTCGTGTCGATTTGGCATCGAGGAGTTGCAGTGGAACTACAGAAGTGGAGCAGGATGTTTCTCCCTGCGCATTCGAGCAAGTTATTATCGTCTTTTTGCGGAAGGATGTTCTGTTATTTCAGCTCCGTTGCTGTATTTCTGATGGTTTTGAGGCTATGCACAAGTTGTTATGATGTTCATGAGTTGTTGTCTCATAGTATTGATGTAATGGTGGGGTGCTTGTTTATGTGCCAATGCAGTGAATGACTTGAAAGGAGGTTTTTCTTGGTGCACGATTCAGAGGTTTAGTATTTAATTCCAGCAGGGGAAAGGCAATCGGACTATAGCTATTCAGGCTTGATTTGATGGAGTACCGAGACTTGATATTTCGAGCGTGGTGGAATTTTCATTGGTGATGTGGTGTCGTCGTCCTTGTTTGGACGCATTAATGATCACCGGTGTTATGGTCTTCTTTGATTCGCCTTTGGGACAGGGTGTTGTGAAATGGTGCTTGAGAAGAGGTCGTTAGAGGTAGTAGCATATGGCCGTTTCAGAATCGAATTGGTGTTTCTAATGCCGATGGCTCGAGAAAGATTGTCTTCGAGGAGGCTTGGTGTTGGTAGCAATTTATTAGTTCAAGTGCTCCTGGGATGGATCTTGAATTGAAGCAGCATTTGGGTATCTAAGGATGAGGAAGGACATGGTGGGAAGTGACTAGATCTACGGATTTTACTTGGGGGTGGAGGCTACTGCACTGAGGATGATTGAATATGGCAAAGAGGAGTTACTTGAAATGAAGAAGGGTGTGAAAACTTTATTATCGTTTTTTTTTTGGAAGCAACGTGACTTCGAGTTTTGGAGGTATTGTTAGATTTTCAGTTGATATCAATGGGGAGTGAACAGACTTGTACAGCTGGTGAATGAGCACGTGCTCAGGAGGGTTTACTGATTTCGTAGTAACTGTACAAAGGGCAGCGTCGTTGAAAGATGTCGACATGGAATTTCCACAGGTGGGTTATCTCCTGTGAGCAGGTTAGCAGTTGCGTGATGTTGATGAAGCTTCTACGAAGAATTTTACTTGCTAACCGATAAGAGGTCGAATATGTGATTGTGGCTAATGATTTAGAATGTTCATGAAATGTTTAACAGAAAGATTTCGAGAAATTTGGCGGGTTAGTTGTGCGAGATCATGGTAATTGGAAAGGAGGAATCTTGGTGGGTTCCAGGGTTATGTAGTTGTAACTTCAAGCTAAGTGGGGGAGCCCCATCGTCTACGATTGGATCGCGTGGTCATTTGCTTGTGCGATTTCTGGCTATCTGTGTGTTGTCAGATTATTTATGACTAAAAAAACAAAATATTAGGGGTAATTCAGCAAGGAACTTGATGGACGTGTGCTATGTTCTGCGTTATCGATTCATGTTTAGGTTTTGGGAAGACTCAGAGTTTATGCTTCTTGTGGGAGTTATGTACCAGGAATGGAATTCAGTCCGGCGCTTCTTTGATAGGGTGTTCCCGTAGTAGCAGCGCACTAGAGTTTGGCTTATATTCGGGGACAAGTCAGAGTAGATAGCTCTCACCAGTAGTCCTAGTGGATTCAAGGAATTGAGTACAATGCATAAGGACTTGGGAGGTTCTATGTTATCATTGGGTATGCAGTGCAGTATTGGAGAAAAGGAAGAAAACTATTTCGGATTCGCGGAAAGTCTTGCAGGATGGGTGCAGCAGTTGGGGATGCTATTGTGTGCTTGAGGAGGGTATGAGATGGTTCACAGGTATTGAGACAATGTGATCTCGTGATTCGGATCAGTCGGGATTAGTGCAGATTGAGTTCGTTATGTCTTGAATGGAGCTATTATTATTTCAAAGGCAAGTCGAGAGTAAATTGGAAGAAGTTGGTTCGGCTAGTGATGGATTAATCAGCATGATTGTGGCAATGATCAGTTCCTTGGCGTGTTAAGTTATACGTGTGGGTTGTGGTTGTACGTGCGGACTTGACAGCCACCATGACCTGATTGAATTGGGAGGTAGTCGATTCGAATGGCTTGGTTATGTAAACGGATTCTGGAAGAGTCATGACGGTTTAGATCACGACTTGAGGTTTTTACTTTCTGCAGTTTGGAAATTTAGTTGCGTGTTGCATTGGTTCTTCTGAAATGAGCTAAGTGAAAGGCTTTCCAGCCAATGAAGTGTTTATTCTACTAGTTCATGAGTTATGATGAATTCTGGTATTCTCGCATAGCGGCATGGTAGGTGTAGTGAGCGGCATGGGAACTAGAGGTTGAGGATCAAGGTTGTGGTTCGGTGTTGACAAGAATGTCACGAGCTCGGATGAGCAGGAGAGAATTCAGATGTTTAGAGTAAACTGGCATTTTCTCTAGTGTCACCTAAGAACGGCATTCTGTGTAAGAGGCTTTGCGTATTGATTTGCGGATTCTTGACTTGCTTTACAGAATTAGTGCGGCTGGTGGTGTGGAGGTGCAGACTTTGCTAAATGGTGCGGAAGGTCGTGGGAGAGTACCCCACGGAGAGATTTGTATAAGTGTGACATGTTAGTCACTCGATTGTTAAAGATTGAAACCAAGTATGGGGCTTTTTGGTAATATCGTTAATGTGAGAGTTTATGCCTGGAGAGCGCTCTATTCATTTGGTCGTGGACTGTGGAAATTTGTTCCGGATTGGACGGCTGCCCATGTGTGTCATGAATGGGGCCATTGTGGATCTTTGAGAGGTTATTGGCCCAGTTCGGTATGATCAGAATCAGTTCGAAGTCCGTTGGTGGGTCTGATATGAATGTGTGCTCTACATCAGGTCGGATGTGTTCATTCAGCATAGCGCTGCTTATAGAGGAGTATTCGGGCGTTGGATGTTATCCCTGTCATCATTATCCTATGTATCACTATATTATGCCATGTAGGTTGTGAGATGGCTAGATAATTCGCATGTGTGTTGTGGTCCCGTGTAGCTTGTGGTATTAAATGAGCAGGATGGCTCTCGAGATGCAGGTCATTTATTGCACCTTAGCCGTGCTTGGGTTTTGTAGCATATGGCGCTATTCGTTTCCCCAGGATGGTATTTTCGCACTTATCGTGCTTGTGGTCGATATTCGTTATTTCGTAGGTATAAGCATTATGGCTTGATGGGCATTTCCTTATTTATTGTTATGTGTGGATCGGGTGGCACGTCGCCATAGGTACGTTATTTGGGTCGGGTTGCAAGCCGCAACGGTATCATGTGTGGATCGGGTTACACGCTGTAACAGTGAGATGTTGAGTACGGTTCCCTATATCTATTCTTGTGTATTTTGTTTCTCGTTTTCTAAGAAGGGTTCGCAACATCGGTTCGATCGTTTATTTCGTTGCGCGGGCTGGGAATTCTTTCCCAGAGTTCGTTCCTCCTTATGTGTCATATTCGAGTTGTAGCTTGTCGGCGCATTAATGGCGTCATATGAGATCTGAGTCAGTGTTTGAGGTGGCTTATTGCCTGAGCAGCTTGAACTGGGTGAGACGAGATTATTGAGCTTGAAATTTGTGCAATCAGATTTATATTACATTAAATAGAGAATACGGTTATTCGGTTTAGAATAAGGCTATGGTTCAGGAGATGCGACTACATGATTTGATTCATTCTGCTGGTGGTTATGAATTTCTACACATCTTCTTTGTCATGCTAGTATTTGTGAGGATTTAAATTGGGCTTATTTATATTATGAGGTGTATTGCGGGCATCAAATTCGTAAAATTTCAGCTATTGTGGTAAAGGGATGTTATTATGGGAAACCGACTTATGTGGTACGTGGTGTGATTTCCGCATAGATGCATGATCATGTTTGGTTATAGTGTGTGGTCATTGGCACGACGTTCGTATGTTAGAAATAGGTCCTGTAAAGAAATTCGGAAGTTGGAATTTGGTTCTAAGGGTTGTTGACTAAATAAAAGGGAGGACCTTCAGTCTGGATCGAGCTAATGTGCCCAACTAGGTTGTGATGGCATGGGTAGGTGCACAAGTTGTTATACAGTGATTTTGGACAACTCCGAAGCAGTCCTTAGCACGTTCGAGGACAAACGTATGTTTAATGGAGGAGAATGTAACGAACCGACCAGTCGTTTTAAGCTCTAGCGCGTCGTTCAGTGGTTTGAGGCCTTGAGTAGCTTCACTTCAGGTATCATGACTTGTACGTGTGGTCAGAATTGAATTTCGGGAAGTTCGGAGTTGATTCGGATGGAAATTCTAAATTCAGAAGCTTTAAGTTGGAAGAGCTGACCAAAGTTTGACTTTTGAGTAAATGACCTCGGAATCGAGATTTGAAGGTTCCAATAGGTTCGTATGATGAATCTGGACTTGGGCGTATGTTCAATTCGAGTATCAGGTGGCCCGGAAATATTTCGGCGCTTATTACGAAAGGTTGGCATTTTGAAGGTTTAAGAATTCCCCAAGTTTGGGATGAAGTAGATTTTGATGTTATCGACATCTTGGATTCCGAGCTTGGGAATAGTTCCTTATGGTGATTGTGGTCTTAGGAGCATGTCCGGGTTGTGATTTAGTGGTCCGTAGTGGAATTAGGCTTGAAATGGCGAAAGTTGAATTTTTGGGGAAGTTTGACTGGGAGTGGATTTTTGATATTGAGGTCCGGAAGTTGGAATAAATGTCATTTAGGACTTGTGTGCAAAATTTGAAGTTGTTCTAGTTGATTTGATATGTTTCGGCACGAGATATAGTATTTGAAAATTTGGAAATTTATAAGTTTGATTCAAGGCACGATTCATGATCTTGATGTTGTTTGACGTGGTTTGAGGCTTCGACTAAGTTCGTATTATATTTTAGGACGTGTTGGTAGGTTTGGTTGAGGTCTCGGGGGCTTCGGGTGGATTCCGAACAGTTAACGGATTGTAATTTGGACTTGGATGATGGCTGAAGCTTCAGGTTTGCTGGTGTCTGGTTTCCTTCTACGCGTTCGCGAAGATGTTCCCGTGTTCGCGTAGAGGAAGTTGAGGGCTACTGGAATTTATTCTTCGCGTTCGCGAAGGTTACTGGTGAGGCAAGTGATGTTGTTCTTCGCGTTCGCGTAAGAAGGACCGCATTCGTTCATGTAAGAAGATTTTTGGGCAATGACTTTTTGTGCTTCGCGAATGCGATGCAAGTTCCGTGTTCGCGAAGAAGGAAAATACCTGGGCAGACTGTTTTAAATCGGGAATTTTGCTCATTTCTCCCATTATTTCACTTGGTTGGGCGACCATTGGAGATTTTTGTCATCCATTGTGAGGTAAGCTATTCTTACCTATTGTGAGTTAAATACATGAGTTGTGTACGGACTTATATATGAAATTTATGAAAAATTGTGAGATTTTGAAAGGAAATCTAGAAATTGATATTTTTGGATTTTGACCACAAATTTGGGCATGGAATTGGAAATAAATCATATATTTGAGTTCGTATTGTTATGTGTAATGTTTATCTTTGAAAATTTTCGGAATCTTGGCACGTGGGCCGAGGGTTAACTTTATTGACTTTTCAAGCGTAGTTGGAAATTGTTATAAATTGATGAACTATTAGTATGAGAGTATATTTTATTGGTTTGCACCCTGTTTGACTAGTTTTGAAGCGACGAACATGGATTTGAGGTGTTTGAGTGGCGTTGGAACCGGTTATGGAACTTCGAAGCGAGATAAGTCTCCTGTCTAACCCTGCGAGGGAGAAACTACCCCTAGGTGATGTAACTATTATGTGTTACTTATTGTGACGGGGGGGAGGGGTACGTATGCACAAGGTGACGAAAGTCCGTGCGTAGCTAGATTCATATTATGTCCGGGTAGACTTAGGTTCACACCATGCTATAGTTGTACTACTTGAGTTGCCTCCTGCCTATTTAATTCCTTATTTTACATTACAACTTGAGACTAGACTTGTGGAATCGTGCATAATATTTGTCAAAAAGCCAGTGTATCTGGGAGTTTTCCTGATTTGAATTATGACGACCTATCTGGTGAGGTCCATTGTGTGTATATATATTCCGGTTGAGGAGGTAACTGCTAATAAAGAGTTTGAGTTTATTGTTGAGAGGAGGATTATACCACGTATTTACACTTGTTGTTTCGTTTATCTACTATGACTCTATGTTTGCTTCTACTGTATCTATCATATTGGACCACTAGTAAGTGTTGATGTCCACACCTCGTCACTATTTCTCTTGGTTAGGCTAGATACTTACTGGGTACGCGTTGATTTATATACTCATAACTCGCGTTGATTTACGTACTCATGCTACAGTTGCTGCACTTTTTGTGCAAGTACATATAGGTCCGGTGGTTTTTGGGCGCGAAGGCGCAGTCATTTCGGGGACCTTATCGTAAGCTGCATTCTCATGTTACGATCCGCAGCCTACAGAGTCTCCTCAGAGTTATTTATATTTTCGTATCTAACTTGTATTCCAGATAGATGTTATATTTTATTTTATTTCCTAGTTGATGCTCATGCACTTATGACACCGGATTTTGGGGTTTCCTTCAGGTTATTCATTATTGAGGCTCGTGTAAATATTTTTTTTATTCACTCTGTAAATTCTATTTTATACTGTTCAACTAAGGAGAATTTTGATTTCAAGATACTAAAATGAGTTATTCAATTTGGTATATCATCGTTGGCTTGCCTGACGGCGGCGTTAGGCGCCATCATGACCTATAGTGGATTTTGGGTCATGACAGAAGTGGCCAGTGCTTCTAAGACTACTCGGACATCTCATGGAATATAGCTACGCACGGACTCTCGTCACCTAGTGCGTACATAGCTCCCCACACAAGTAATTCGCAACAAGAAAGATGAGTTCCCTCTTACAAGGTTAGGCAAGAGACTTACCTCGTTCTCAAGCTCACTTCCTATCCACAAATAAGCTTTACATCCACAACTCGGTGCCAAACAACCCGAAACTAGTCAAATGTTATATAAATTAATCAATACATGTTCAAAAGTTCATAATTTAACTATTAGAGTAAATACCCAACCCAAATTGAAAGATTCCTAAAATTCACCCCCAGGGCCACGTGCCTTGGATTCCAAAAATTTTCGAAGATAATTGTTACTAATAACCTCACGAACTCAAATATATCATTTTTCACCCAATTTCATAATCATTTTCATGGTTAAATCCCATTTTTATCAAAATCTAGATTTTTCAACTAAACCCATAATTTTTATAATTTTTCATGTTAAAATCTTCCAAAATCTATGTATTTAACTTACATTGGATAGAAATTACTTACCTTCAATAGCTAGGTGAAGACCCCTATCTAAGAAGCTCCAAAAATTGCCCAAGAAGTGAAATAAATGAGCCAAAATGGCCTAAGTCCCGTATTAAATGGACCCTTCTACCTCCAGTGATTTCCGCTTCTGCGGAGAATCGGCCGCTTTTTGCGGCTCCGCATCTGCGAAAAAAGCATCACAGATGCGGCTCTCCCCCAGCTGGCCTACTTTCGCATCTGCGGACAGTGGCCTGCTTCTGCGAGCCCGTGTCTGCGGCGCACGTGCCGCACCTGGGGCCTTGCTTGCTTCTACGCTTGCCTTCCTTCACACCTGCGCTTTCGCAGGTCCAGTCCTTGCTCCGCTTCTGCGATCCCTGGGCAGCCCACGCTAGGCCGCTTCTGCGAGCTCGCACCTGCGGCAGGTGCGATTGCACCAGAAGCTCTGCTGCTTCAGCCATTTTCTCCAAGTCCAAACGACTTCTACGCGTCGTCCGAATAGCATCCGGGGCCCCCGAGGCCTCGCTCAAACATGCTAACAAGTTCGAAATCATAAAATGGGCTTGCTCAACCTGGCGAAACACGAAAAATAACACCAAACTAAGAATCACACTCCAAACCAAATCGAATCAACTCATGAACTTCAAGTTCTTCCAACTTGCTCCGAACGCGCCGAATCATGTTTAAACTACTTAAAATGACACCAAATTTTGTGTGCAAGTCTTAAATCACCATACGTAACTATTCCGGGCTCGGAATCCCAAAAAGACCTCGATAACACTAAAACCTACTCCAAACCAAATTTAAAGAACTTAAAAACCTTCAATAAGCCAACTTTCAACTTTAGGCGCCGAAATGCTCCCCGTTTATCAAAAACCCGATCCAAATACACTCCCAAGTCCAAAATCATCATGTGAACCTATTGGGACCGTCAAATCCCGATTTCGAGGTCGTTATGTTGACCCAAGTCAAACTTAACTCTTTAAAGCCAATATTAAGGAACTAAGTGTTCCGGTTTCAACCCGAATCCTTCCAAACCCGAACTAACCGTCCCCGCAAGTGACAAAACAGCAAAAGCACATACAGGGAGTCTTATTAAGAGGAACGGAGATCTAAAAAGCAAAACGAGCGATCGTTTTGTTAGCTAATTCATTTTCTTATCATTATTACTCATTTAGTTCCTTATATGATAAAAAGGATAAGGAATACTTCCTTGCATATATGAGAGACTTGACAGATTGAGCAATAAGAACTTGCTTTTTGTTGTGTCGTTTTGCAATATGAAGGAGGGGAAATTTTTGGTCTTTGAATTTGTCAACAATGTCAGCTTTGCTATTTATCTAATTGTCTTGCTATTTAGACTCTCATATAATTAATTGGTACCGATAGTTGTAGCAGATTAATCTTGATTAATATATTTTAATGAAATAACATGTTCTCCAATTATTTTAAAAAAGGAAAACTAAAATTTATAAGTTAATGTGTTTTGCTTATGGTTCTTTTAAGCTAAATATTGAAAATTAGTTTTTTGTCAAACGTAATTCCTCTGGCCCACACAAAATCCCTAATATTTTCGCTTTCTTTATACAAGCCCTTATAATAACGTTTTTACTTTCTTTATCTTGAGGAAGAAGCTCACTCATTACAAAGTATATTATGTATATTAATGATATATATAATTGTTTACGAAGAGAGACGAAATTTTAACATACTTAAAATTTATAAATATTTCAAAAAATATAAGTAGAAATAATATTAAGATTAAGACTAAACGCTATTCTACTTGAAGGAGATGATGCAATAAAAAAAAAAAAAAGCAATTCGGTAACTTATGAGCTACAAGGTGTTCCATTATGTACTTTTCAAGTAGATAGCTTAATTGAGGTAAACTTCACTTTGCAAAATAAAAAAAATGCTCATAGCTGCAAAATACAGATCCAAAGGAGCATAAAATAAAATAAAATATTATTAAACTATGTCTTGAAGTGCTGACTTCCAAATAACTAAAGAAGAATAGCTTGGATAGATCGTTAATTAAAGGTGACAAAACATAAACGCATACCTAGAGCGATTATGGGGCTCGCACCATATGAGCTATATACCTTTCAACCCTATATCTGAAAAGCTGACTTTCAAAGTCCAAAAAAGATTTTACTGAGTGAGAAGGAGGAAGAGAAGTAAAAGAAGGTTACGCAAACATGTTATCTTGTAGCTTGTTATCAAAGTCAATTATGGTACTCCGCAGTTAAAACTGTGACAAATTTATTATATTGATCATATCAAAAAGTTATATAAAGAACGTAATGCATTCCAACTCAAACTGAGAATTGTATGATCAAGCAATTCATTCCTATTCAACTTTAGATTCCTACGGAAGAGTATCCATAGAAATCAACTTTTAGCTGAAATCAAAAATTCTAATATTACCAAATTTAGCCAATTCAAGTCAGTTGTTTGAATGAATTATTTAATTTAAAGAAGGCAAAAAAGTTGGTCAATATTTTGAGAATATTTTAGTCATTCAATATTTTAAGAATATTTTAGTCATTCAACATTTTGCATAAAATATTCGTGTTTTTATGATAAATTTATTTATGAACTACGCAATACAAACATAAGTTTATGAACATAAGTATGCTTTCTTTTAGAAAAACAAAAAGAAAATATCATAAACAAAAATTAGACATAAAAAGAATAATCATCCATTTTAAAATGGATAATGTTTAAAGTTAGATAAAAAGTTTGACTTTAATATAAAGCAGGAGGAACAAAATACTTTTTATCTTATTTGTTAATAATTAGCGAGAAAGATACGTGTAATATACGTACATAAAAACTGATCTTTTAAGCTATATTTGCCGAACACTTCTTTGTAAGTGATGTTTTTTTGTGTATGTTAATTTCCTTCTAATGCTTTGGTTGCTTTGCCGTAACCAGAACTCTTGTTGCCAATATCGATATTCCTCTTGAAAGTGCAACATATAGTTGTTCGTGCAAGAAAATATATTGCAATAAATATAGTTTAGTATTTAGGATGTTTGTCCTTGTACTTTATTTATTATAATTGTAAAATATTAACATACTTAAAATTATTTTCACACAAATTTAAAAGGATATTCTTTAGTTTCGGAAGATGAAAGTTGAATTCAAGAATAAAAATATACTTAGAAGTATATTGATCAGTATCATAATTTTTTCATGTATGACGTTATTGTCAAAACTTCTATATACTATCTATGTGCTATTACATAAGCTATTCGGTGGATCTAAGTTTTTCAGTAGCATGACAGGCATATTTTTATTGAAAATCAATATATATGCAATGAAAAATCGGTGTTAACTTAGTATTTTATATATATGGTGACACTAACATAAGAATTAATAAACTTGACAACAAACCTGTGTGGTAGAAGGCCATTTGGTATTAAAGTATTTAAGTATTCTTCTTCGTAGTAATTGTTGGTATCATTTCTGTTGAGTCCAAAAATGAAAAATATTTTATTTTTACCATAAAATTTTGCATCAGCCTTTTATTTAGTTGATCAATATATTCATTTCTGCTAGCTAAGATAGCTTTTTAATTTCTATCATGCAATTTTCACAAATTGTATTTTAATTAAAATGATAGAAATATTTTCCTTTTAAATGTACTATTATGCTCTTCTTCGTTTCCGATACGAAGCAAGAAGCCACCAAGTACTCGATCTGTTCTTACTTTATATTGCTTGTCAGTTGAATTTTTTTCATTTGAGGCCATAAGTATAATTTTGGCAAGCTAGTTTTTACAGTCTCTGCTTTCGTCTATTTTGAAACTATTAGTAGTAATTAACAGAAATCCCCTTTCAAATTATTAATTTTTCACCAAACAGTTCATTGATATTCAATATATCTCGAAAACTCTGGGAAATTGTTTCGATCGTTTGACACTTAGCCATAAGCTCTTCATCCCATATTATCAATTTTGCTTTTGTCACAACCCAAAATCTACTATAGGTCGTGATGGCGCCTAGCACCGCCGTCAGGCAAGCCAACAGTGATTTACCACTTTAATTACTCATTTTAGTATCTTGAAATTATAATTTTCCTTAATTGTACCATATAAAGTAAAATTTACAGAGTGAATAAAAATATTTACACGAACCTCATTAATAAATAACCTAAAAGAATCCCAAAACCTAGTGTCACAAGTGCATGAGCGTTGTCTAAAGACTAGAATAACCTGTCAGGTCCTGCACATTTAGTACAGAAGTGCATCATGAGTACGTAAATCAACGCGTACCCAGTAAGTATCTAGCCTAACCCTGGAGAAGTGGTGACGAGGGGCTGACATCAATACTTACTAGAGGTCCAAGCAGATAATATAATAATATATAACATGTATGAAGTGCATGGCAATAGCGAAGTAAATCTGTAAATCTCAAAAGTTACCAATTATTTCCTTTAAAATATGAATTTCTCAATCTCATATTCTACTTTAATATCTCCAAAATTGTCAAGTGTCGTCATCAAATAAACCCGGGTACCATATAAAATGCCGGGCATCAGTAGAGAGGTTAACTCGCGAATATTCGGGCTACAAACGATATAACGCACGATTCTGCCGAGGTCGTTTGGCCCGATCCGAAATAACATGTACACTGCCGAGGGTCGAGCGGCATGAACCATAGATGCATGTATATACTGCCGAGGCGTTTGGCCCGATCCACAAAAAAATGGAAGGAAGTTACTGAATTATGAGACACGTGCTTACAACATCGTACGTGAGTACAAAATGGATACAATCTTTATCATTCCTCAAATAACTCGCTCACAACTCAAAGTGTTAAGGCTTGGTCTAGTACACAAATATTTATTTCTAAATCAATGTCATTCATAGCTTCAATTAATTAAGCCAGCAACATGAGTTCAAATAATTCAAATATTACAAAATAAGATCCTAAGTCTACCCGGACATCAACATGCTTTAGCTACGTACAGACTCTCGTCACCTCGTGTGTACATAACACCCACAACTAGTTGCACATAATAGATAATAACACCTAGGTGTGGTTTCCCCTCTCAAGGTTAGACAGGAGACTTACCTCGCTTCGAAGTTCCAAAATCGGCTCCAAGGCTTCTCTAACACCTCAAACCAATATGAAAAGTTGGCATTTAGGGTGAATTTCATAAGTTTGGGTTGAAGTAGATTTTTATGTTATAGATGTCTGTTTGTGATTTCTGAGCCTGGTAATAGATCTGTATGGTGATTCTGGACTTAGGAGTGTGTCCGGATGTGGATTTGGAGGTCCGTAGGTCGTTTCGGGGTCATTTGGCGAAAGTTGAAAATTTGAAGGTTTTTGGGAAGTTTGACCGAGAGTGGACTTTTTGATATCGGGTTCGGATTCTGATTTCGGAAGTTGGAGTAGGTCCGTAATGCCATTTAGGACTTATGTGCAAAATTTGAGGTCAATCGGACGTGATTTGATAGGAATCGGACGTGCGGATGTGTTTTTAGAAGTTTTGAGTTTTCATGATTTGGTTCATGCATTTGGCGTCCGATTTGTGCTTTTCAATGTTATTTCGGTGTTCCGATCGTGGGAGCAAGTTCGTATGATATTTTTAGACTTGTGTGGACGTTTGGTGTGAAGCCCCGAGGGCTCGGGTGAGTTTCAGACGCGTTCGGATGGATGGGAAGACTTCAGTTTTCTGGTTTTTTTGCTGGTGTCTCAGGAATTGCAAATGCGAGATTTTGTTCGCACTTGTGAACCTCGTATTTTCGATACAGGCTTCGCAATTGCAAAGAAGCCTAGCCAAGAAAGGAGTCACATTTGCGAGATTTCAAGTCACTTTTGCGATCAGCTTCCCTTCGCATTTGCGATGTTGTGGTCGGAGATGCGACCTTGACAGTGGGGGCTCAGCTTCGCATTTGCGAAGACTTCGTCACATTTGCGACCTTTGCATTTGCGAACAAGGTGTCGCAATTGTGACCTCTGCGACCTTTGCAACACCTTTTATTGTGGGATTTAGCCTTATTTTCCTCATTTCCCACTTAGTCTTAGACGATATTGAGAGCATTTTTGGGAGAGGTTCCATCAACATCAAGAGGTAAGTGATTCCTATCAATTCTTTAGCTAAATACACGAATCATAAGTAGATTTAACATGGAAAATGGTAGGATTTATGGAATTTTTGTGGAAAACCTAGGTTTTTGATAAAAATTGGATTTAACCATGAAAATGATTATAGAATTCAGTGAACATCATATATTTGAGTTCATGAGGTTATGGTTAACAACTTGCTTCAAAAATTTTCGGAATATGGGCACGCGAGCCTGGGGGTGAATTTAGGAATTCTTCAATTAGGATTGGGAATCACTTTAATAGTTAGGATATGAACTTTGGAACATGTATTGACTATTTTATATAATATTTGACTAGTTTCGAGTCGTTTGGCATCGAGTTGAGGGTTTAAAGCACAATTGTGGACCGAAAAGTAAGCTTTGAGACGAGGTAAGACTTTTTTCTAACCTTGTAAGAGGGAATTAACCCCATACATGAATTGATTTAATATGTGCTTCTATTTGTGGGGGCTACGTCGCACGAGGTGAAGAGAGCCAGTACGTAGCTACTAAGTATGCTTATGTCAGTAGTCTAGGATCCAAATCATGTTATACTGCGATATTTGCACCCTACCTGCTAATTTAATTATTGAAAACATATTGGAACTTGATAAAGGAGTTGTAAAAGGTCAAATTTTATTTACTTGAGTTTTGGATGGGTTATTTGACCGCTAATGAGAATTGTTGTTTCTTTGAATAATAGCCTCTTAATAATCTTTGAGTCGGTTATTTGTAAAGTATTTTCTCTTCTTGTGGAGGGGGCTGAACGCCTCAGTAATAGAATAGATGCATCTATGGTTCGTGCCGTTCGACCCTCGGTAGTGCACAATTTATATATTTATATGTTGGATCGGGCCGTACGACCTCGGCATAATTCGTGCGTAATAATTCTTGGAGCCCAATTGTAACTGATATTGTTTCATTGGCTTGAGAGATTAATTTGTTAAATGATGGAAACTAATTTGGGATTTACTATTAGTAAAAGAATTGTTCATTTATTTCTTGTTATTGAGTTTTCAGTTGTATTTATATATTCCATGTTTAGTTATAATTTCAGTATTTTATTGTTAGCCCATAGTAAGTGTCGAAATCTACCCCTCGTCACTAATTTTTCTAGGTTAGACTAGATACTTACTAGGTACATGTTGTTTATGTACTCATGCTACACTTCTGCACTAATCGTGCAGGATCTGAAGCTTGTGCATCCGGTTATCAGTCCGACGTGCATCCTTGACTTCCTCGAGACTTAGCGGTGAGCTGCCTTCAGAGCCAGTTCTGCAGCACCCGAAGTCTTCCTTTTGTTTTTATTTTCTATCTATTTCACTTCAGACAGTAGTGTAGTAATTTTTTGTATATTCTACCAGTAGCTCATACACTTGTGGCACCAGATCTTGGAAATTATGCTAGTAAACACATGATGATTTTTGGGTTATTTTATTTATCTCATTTGCTCTTAAAATTAGTTATCTCTCATCTTATTAAATTTTACTTCCTATTTATGCACTAATTAATAAAATCAGCTATTTTAAAAATAATAAAAGAAACAATCATGTGGTTAGTTCACGGTTGGCTTGTCTACCGGTAGCGTTGGGCGCCTTCACAACCCATAGGAGAAAATTGGGTCGTGACACCTACATGCCCCGATTCTGAAAATTTCGAAGATAAATCTCACCCATAACATTACTAACTCGAATACAATTTATTCTTAATTCCGTTTCCAAAACTATGGTCAAAATCTAAAATTATCAATTCTAGGTTTTTTTACCAAAATCCCACAAACTTTTCCTAAATTTTCTTCCTTAAATCCACATATAAACCTTAAATTTAGCTCACGACATGTGGAAAATTACTTACCTTGTATCACATGATTAAAGCTCCTCAAAATCGCCCAAGAATCACGCTCCAAAAATCCCAAATGAAAATGACGAATTGACCAAGTTCGATCCCTTATGTTCTGCCTAGTTTCCGCTTCTGCGGACAAAATCATCGCATCTGCGACCGCACATGTGCATCTATGGAGTCCATTGGTCAGCAGTTCCATTGCACCCGTGGACTCCTCTTCGCTTATGTGCAACCGCAAGTGCGAAGCCATAGACGCATATGCTATCCAGCTCGTTTATGCAACCACTATGTCGCTTCTGCGAAGCAGCAGAAGCGTTCCATTTTCCGCTTTTGCGTAGAGTGATTGGCATGAAGTAGGGCAGAAAGAGGGGATTCGGGTTCTCTTTTAAAAGGATTGGATTTGCTGTCCTTCCCCACCCAGCCTTCCTCGCTTATGCGACGCGATCCTCGCTTCTGTGGTGTTGTCTTCTGCGACCCAGCTTCCGTAGAAGCGATCGCGCTAACAACCAAAAAAATTCCAGCATTTCCTTAGTTCGAAATCGATCCGTTAATCATCCGGAATCCACTCGAGGCCCTTGGGACCTTAACCAAATATACCAACACGTACCAAAATGCAATACGAACTTAGGCGAGGTCTTAAATCATGCCAGACAATGTTGAAATTATGAATCGGGCCTCGAGTCAAACTTAAACAACAAATTCTATATCTTGTGCCGAAACGTATCAAATCAATCCAGAATGACTTCAAATTTTGCACACGAGTCCTAAATGACATTATAGACCTATTCCAACTTCCGAAACCGAGATTCGACCCCGATTTAAAAAAGTCAACTCCCAGTCAAACTTTCCAAAGTTTTCCAACTTCCTAACTTTACCAATTAACGCCAAAATGACCTACGGACTTTCAAATAACGTCCGGATGCGCTCCTAAGACCAAAATACCATATAGCGATATTCTCAAGCTCAAAATCCCAGACGGTCATCGATAACATCAAAATCCACTTCAACCCAAACTTATGAAATTCATCCAAAATGCCACTTCCATAATAGGCGCCGAAATGCTCTCGAGCCACCCGATTCTCGACCCGAACATATGCACAAATCTGAAATCATTATACGAACCTATTGGAACCTTCAAATTCTGATTCCGAGGTCATTTACTCAAAAGTCAAACCTTAGTCAATTCTCCAACTTAAAGCTTCCAAAATTAGAATTTTCTTTCCGACTAAACTCCGAACTTCTTGAAATTCAATTCCGGCCACACGTACAAGTCATAATACCTGAAGTGAAGCGACTCAAGGTCTCAGACAGCTAAACAGTGTGCTAGAGCTCAAAACGACCGGTCAGGTCGTTACATTCTCCCCCACTTAAACATACATTCGTCCTTGAACGTGCTAAGAACTGCTCCGGAGTTGCCCAAAATCACTGTTTAACACCTCGTGCACCTGCCCGTGCTGCCACAACCCAGTTGAACACATTAGCTTGAGTCGGACTGAACATTCTCCCTTTTTATTTAGTCAATAAGCCTTAGAATCAAATTCCAACCTCCGAATTTCTCTACAATGTCTGATTCCAACATACGAAAATCGTGATAATCACTACTCAGTGTACCCAAACATGATCGTGCACTTGAGCTGGAGTCACACCAAGCACCGCATAATTCACATGATCCTAATAACATCCTCTGACAACAATAACTGAAATTCCACGAACCCGATGCCCACAACATACCTCATGATGCATGTATGTCCTGTTCCAACTCTCGTAATACTGCCATAGCGGAAGAGATGTGTAGAAATTCATAACCACCTGCCGAATCAACAAATCATTGAGTCTCTCCTCCTGAAAAGAACCATAGCTCATTTTGAACTAAATAACGATATTTGCTCTTTAATATGCCTTATACAAGTCCGATTGCACCAATTTTAGGCCAAATCACCTCATCTCAGCCAGTACAAGCTGTTCTGGCGACAACAATCTCAAACACTGCCAAAATCTCATATAACACCAACAATGCACCAACAAGCTACAAACTCTAATATAACTCATAAGGAAGAATGAACTCTGATGGGGAATTACCCAGCCCGCATAATGAATAAAACGGTCGAATAGGTGCTATGAACCTACCTCAGGGATGAAAACAAGGCACAGAAAATAAGTGTAAGGAACTATGCTCAACATCTCACTGTTGCAGCGTGCAACCCGATCCAATGTGACACTGTTGCAGCGTGCAACCCGATCCAAACATGACAATGTTGCGGCATGCAACCCGATCCACATAACATACTTGTGGCGGCGTGCCACCCGATCCAAACAATATACCAGTGGCGGCGTGCCACCTGATCCACACATAACAATCAAGATGAAAACACACATCAAGCCGTAATGCTTATACTCACGAAATGTCCGAATATCGACCACAAGCGCGCCAATTGCATAATATAAATCCTGTGGGGACGGGTAGCGCCATACGCTATGAAATCCAAGCACAACTAAGGTGCGATATATGGTCTGCATCTCGAGAACCATCCTGCTCACATAACACCACAACTACGCGGAACCTCAACACATGTGCGAATAATCGCGCCGTCTCATAACCCACATGGCACAATAGAGTATTACATGAAATATATTACGACGAAAATAACATCCAATGCCCGA
Organism: Nicotiana obtusifolia; assembly: GCA_002018475.1. Taxonomy (NCBI): domain Eukaryota; kingdom Viridiplantae; phylum Streptophyta; class Magnoliopsida; order Solanales; family Solanaceae; genus Nicotiana; species Nicotiana obtusifolia. Next base: position 46,265 of record MCJB01014125.1, on the reverse strand, counting down.
AGACTCGTCCATAAGCAATGCTATGCTGAATGAACACACCCCGCTTGGTGTAGGTCACAAATCCACATTTAGACCCTTCGACGGACCTCTAGCCGATTCTGATCATACCATACTGGGCTAATAAACTTTCAAGGATCCACAATAATCGCTTTCCATGACACATAAGAACATCCGTCAAATCCGGAACAAACTTACATAGTCCACAGCCCAAGGAATAGAACGCCTCTCAGGCATGAACTCTCGCATTTGCGATATTACCATCACCTCCATACTTGGTTTCAATCCTTAACAATCAAGTGACTAACATGTCACATTATACAAATCTCCCCGTGGGGTACGCTCCCACAACTTCCGTTCAGGTAGCAAAGTCCGCACATCCATACCACCAATCGTTCAAATTCTATAAAGCGAATCAAAATTCGCAAGTCAATACACAAAGCCCCTTCCACAGAATACCATTCTCAGGTGACACTAAAGAAAATGCCAGCTTACTCTGAACATCTGAATTCACCCATGCTCATCCAAGCTCGTGACCTTCTATCAACACCGAACGCAACCTTGACCTTCAACCTCTAGTTCCCATGACACTCACTGCACCTATCATGTCGCTATGCGAGAATACCAGAATTTATCATAACCCCTGAATTACTAGTATAATAAACACTTTGTTGGCTAGAAACCTTTCACTTAACTCATTTCAGAAGAACTAATGCAACTTGCAGCCGAATTCCCAAACCGTAGAAATACCAACCTCAAGTCGTGATCTAGACTATCATGACTCTTCCGGAGTCTATTTACACAACAAGGACATTTGAATCAAATACCTCCCAAGTCAATCAAGCTACGGTGGCTTCAAGCCTGCACGTATATCCACAAACCACATGTATAACATCACACGCCGAAGGAGCTGATCATTGCAATAATCATGCTGATTCAACCATTACTAACCAACCCAACTGCTTTCAATTTACTCTGGACTTGCCTTATAAATGATAACAGCTCCATTTAAAACGTAACGAACCAAATCCGCACTCATCCCGAGTGACCAACATCACGAGACAATACCGTCTCAATACTCATGAACCATCTCATACTCTCCTTATGCGCACAATAGCATCTCCAACTGGTACACCCATTCTGCAAGACCTCCCGTGAATCCGAAGCCGTTTGTTCCTTTACTCCAATACTGCACTTTAATTCTTGAACCAACTAGGACCATTGTCGAGAGTCACCCACTTTGACCTGGTCCCGAATAACCAAACTCCATTACTTTGTTAGCACATGAACACCCTATCAAAGAAGCAATTGACTGAATTCTTTTCCTTGTACATTACATCCACAAGAGCATAAGCTCCGAGTCTTCCCAAAAACCTGAACATGCATCGATAACGCCGAACATAGCATACGTCCATCAAGTTCTTTGCTGAATTACCCCTCATATTTCCTTTTCTTAGTCATAAATAATCCACCAACGCACCGATAACCAGAAACCGTACAAGCAAACAACCACGCGATCCAATCGTAGACAGTGGGGCTCCCCCACTTAGCTTTAAGCTACCATCGCATAATGCAGAGCCCACAACAATTCCTCTTTCTTAATTACCATGATCTCGCACCATTAACCCGCCAAACTTCTCGAACTCTTTTGTTAAGCTTTTTATGAACATTCTGAATCACCAGTCACAATCACATATTCTACCTCTTACTGGGTAGCAAGTAATATTCCTCGTAGAAGCTTCATTAACATCACGCCCCCGCTAACTTGTTCACAGGAGATAACCCACCTGTGGTATTCCTTACCGACATCTTCCGATGACGCTGCACTGGGTACAACTACCACATAATCAGTAAATTCTCCTAAGCTCATGCTCGCCCATCAGTTGTGTAAGTCGTCTCCTTCCCTATTGACATCAACTGAAAGTTCAAAAATACCTTCCGAACTTAAGTCATATTGCACATGAAACGATAATCAGGTCTTCACACCCCTTTTCATTTCAAACAAATTCCTTCTGCCATATTCGATCTTTCTTCATACAGTAACCATCGCTCCAAATAAAATTCGTAGGCCAAATTACCTTCCATCACGATTCCCAAACTGTTCTACACTTTCTCAAGGCACGCGGCTATCCTACTACAAAACCCATGTGCTAATCTGCCGCTCTTACTTCGGTAAACCATCTTCTTTAAGAAACTTCTCAACCCTTGCTTCTCATACTTGGCCTGTTAGTACTTAACCACCGCAAAACACTTCCCCCATGTCTTCCCTCATACTTTGCTGCCCAAATGTTGCATCAAATCAAAATACAACTCTGTAGCACTTGAACCAATAAAATGTTACCGACTCTAAGCCTGTTCGAAGATCATCTTTCCCGAGCCATCAACATTAGAAATACCAATTCGATTCTGAACCGCTGCACACAACAATCTTTTGCAACCGCCCCTCAGGCACCATTTCACAACACCCAGCCCCCAAGGAAAAATTCAAGAAGACCGTAACACCGGCGAACCGTAATGCGTTCAAACAAGGACGGCAATACCGCATCACAATGAAAATTCCACCACACTCGAAAACATCAAGTCTCGTTACTTCATTAACCAACCTGGACATCTATAGTCCGATTGCTTTTCCTCCGCTAGAATTAAATGCTGAACCCCTTAATCATCACTGAAAAATCCTCTCTTCAAGCCCTTCACTGCCTCAACACATAAACGAGCACCTTACCCTTACCAACATTGTGTGATAACAACGCATAGACATCGTAGCAATCCCTGCACAGTCTCAAAATCATAGAAAATATAAATTCTAAGCTAGAACAAAAGAACATCCTTTCGCAAGGCGATGACATTAGCCTGCCCGAACACGCAGGAAAAACATCCTACACTAAGTCTGCAGAACCACTACAACTCCTCGACGCCCAATTGATAACAAATGCTTCGCGTCGCAAGAAGCAAAGTGTGTTGCTACCCTGGCTTTTAGGCTGGACTCCCATGATATGCTTTTGGGCAGCAACACAACAGCAGCAGAATCAAAGATATAGGAGTTACACAAGGAAGTATCAACAACACGGGCCTATATCCATCATGATACACTCCTGGAGCCAGTCTACTACTGCAGAAGCCATGTGCAGCATCTCCGTTGCTGCTATGGCATTTTGTCTGAACACCAATCAATTTTTACAACCTCATTATCATTTCAAGCCAACAAATCACCTCAAATTAAAAGAACATAGAGGATGATCTCAACAAGATCACTGCCAGCAATAGAAAAAACTCAGCAACAAATACCTCACTACTCAAATGCAGCAGACAAGACAAACTCAAAGAACATACCAACATCAGCAGCAGCAAGACACCACTGAACTCAACAACTGCCACATCACTGCAGATAACTCGACATGGTCCAGGTTATTGTTGTAATTGCAAGGTGTGGTATTATCACTAATGGTGCTCAATCTCTTGCAATTGCAGCAATCACCATGGATCCTCCCTGTTACAATACACCACTGGAACTCAAACAACACACAAATACACAGGAACAGCAATGTGAATAGTCTGAGCCAACAACAATTACATGCCACAGATACACATCCAATAGTCAATCCACAGAAGCAACATCTTGAATCTAACATAGTGGATCACAAATCACAAAGCAACAAAATAGCAGCAACATAAGCACCATCTTCTTCACTGAACTCAGCATCCCACTCATCACTGTAAACTGCTTAAAATGGTCCAGATCATTACTGCAGTTTCAAGGTGTGGTATTAGTACCTTTGATGCTCAATCTCTTGCAACTACAGCAATCATCATGGACATCCCTAGCCACATTGCAACACTAGATACTATACCTCACTCAGCAGCATATTAGCAACATACTAAGCCAGCATACATCACAGGACATAGAAGCAACAACAAACCACCATCAAAAGCAGCAGTCACACAGGGCCAACAGAAAAGCAGTCATAAATCTAAAGGCTAAAACAAGAGAAGACAGCAGCTCCCAAAGGAACACCAATCCAAGCAGACTATCCAAAAGAAGACACGGGAAACACACATACGTTCTACAACAGCAGCCTCAGCACACAATCAACAGAAGTACTCAGCACTTTGCTCATCCACCAGCAAAAATAACATTGTTCTTCAACTCAAATAGCCATCTTCAACTTGGATTTTCTTTTCAAGGACAAAGCAAAATTGAAGATAGCTCACACTCTTTTTCTACTCTTTTGAGAATTCTAGAAATCACTTTTAGATACCAGATGTACATACAAGGGATCAGATCGCTAAATCACATAATAGAAGCAGGGACACATGTACTTTTTTGTATAGCTGACCTAGATCAATCACACTCTATTTCTGTAAATGCGATAGTCTATCACTATAAAATAGACAATCGCCACATCACCATAGGTCTAACACCTTACCACATTTTAGGTATACTTAGTTATCACTTTAGGATTACTAAGTGTACATTTACTCTTTTATTGGAGGTAAGGTTTATGTCCCCCTCCACTTTTGTACTTTGCTTCTATTAATAAAATTTATATTTAGCAAAAAAAAAATGTGAAAGAAACACTATCCAATTTTGTCCACTAAGATTAGCATTTTCGCGATAGCTCATTTATAACTGGTCTCCTATTTTACTTCTATTTGGTTTGACATAGAATATTCGAACAAATATTTTTCACCAACTAACACTGTAGTTAATAATAAACAAAATATTATGAGTGTTAAATAAGTACAATTGAATTTATAACGTGGTTTATACATAAGTACATTAAATTGATCCAAAAAAATACAATAACAAAAAGCAAAGAGAATAAAATAAGGATAATTGAAGAAAGAACAAGCTAGGGCTTCAAATCGATCCCCGGAGCCAAGTACAATGTGCAAATTTTAATAACAGTAAACTAAAGCTTTATAGAATGAGGAAATAATATTAGCCTTTTTTCATACAAGTATTTTGGGTCCTTCAATAAGTACATATATCACTATTTATAGTTAAATTAGAGGAGACAAGATCCTCAAATCATGCTCCTCTTAAAAGTGAATAAAACCCCCTCTTGATAGCTATATATCATTTGATATAAATGCTATGATTTTCTGTATTGACTGCTCCTTTAATGTTGTCCTCTCCAACCGGTACCTTACTTTCAGATTCTCTCCCCCGGCCTTGATGCCTTCAGAACTTATGTAATACTAGTCACATGTTTGTAACTGGTGTCTGCCATTTGCTGACTAATCTCCTACATGCCTTCACTGTCACGTGTCTATTCGAGAAGTGTCCACCTGTAATCTGTATATTTTACTCAATACAGATAGTCCCTTTACTTTCCTGTAAATTCGTTTGATGTCACCAAAAAGTAGATAAGACCTTCTCTTTTCTTGGCGGAAAAGTTCTTGAACGGTTTCTGATATTTGAAAAGGCGCACGTCTCTTTGCATTTAATGAGCCGAGCACGTGTTGTCCCGTGGTTTGACGAATAGTTTTGCCAATTACCTAGGTAATGATGACTTTATCTAGGCCTCCTATAAACTTCTTCTTCTTTTTCTCTAGTTTCATCTTTCACTTTTACAAACTTCTTCATCGAGTTTTCTTAAAACTTCTCTACAACTTCTCTTTTTCAGCAAAACCTTCAAATTCGAATTTCACTTTTCCTTAATCACCATGTCTTCTGCTATTTCTTTCTCCAACAACACATCTTCTGTCACTAAATATCTCGGCTTATATCGGCGACGGTCCATCCAAGAAGAATAAGTCTAAGAAGCCTGACGCTGGACCTCCTACAACAAACACTATCATCCCTTCTTAGTTGTCTTTCCAAAAGGACCTTCAAGTCCAACAAGAATCCTCTGACCCTGACGACGACTAAAATATAGTTGTTGGTAAATATCCTTCGTCTATTCGCCTAGCCAGTATTCCTATTGCAAAGGAGGATTGTGATTGGAAGAACATTGAAGTTTTAGCCCCTCGTGAAGTGGAAAGGGTTACTTCCAACAAAGTAGGGTATATTTTTGTTTATATATACCCTTTTACTCTAGGACTTGGCAAGGAAATAGACCAAATATTCCTGGAAATTTCCTGGAACTACCAAGTTTGTTTGGCTCGGGTTGGACCGGCAATATGGCGTACGATGGCTTTCCTCTGATACCTATGTTTCCGAATACAAGAAGATCTCACTCTTGCACATTTGATCAATCTCTATGCTCCTAAGATTTTTCGATAAGGCATGATCAAACTCAGCAAACGTGGTCAAAAAACCATCGTTACTAGTGTAATGACCGTGGGTGGATGGTGAGATTTGTTGTTGTTGCTCCCGGGAATATTTCACCGGCATCATCATCTCCCATCCCCGAAGCTTGGAACTATACTCGTAAGTTTTCTCAAGTATTCCTCTCTTTACTATTTTGACAATGTTTTCTCTTTTTCTTAAGCTTTCCTTTCTTTTATTTTAACCACTCTATGGACTCCCTAGTTGTGGAATACCTAGCTCAATGGTTTAAAAACTTTTGGGTACTTCCACATCGGAACTCCTCTTATGAAAGGACATTTCAATAAAGAAGAACTGGAGGGGCAAGAACTATGGTGAGGAAAGCTTCACCTTTCCTTCTCAATAATTTTATTCATACAATAGTAAATTGCTAACCTTTCGTACTATTACTTCAGGCCTTCCAAAGGGGTCTTCTACTTTCCCCACCATCGAGGTTTCACATGAATCGAAGGTGGCACAACAACGGCTTCAAGAGGTCTTTGAGGGGAAGAGGACTCGTGATGTAGCTTGTAATGACCCGATCGGTTGTTTTGAGCTCTGGCACATCGTTCGACATCTTGAGGCCTTGAGTAGCTTCGCTTCAGGTATTATGACTTGTACATGTGGTCGGAATTAAATTTTGAGAAATTCGGAGTTGATTCAGAAAAAAAAATTCTAATTTCGGAACTTTAAGTTGGAAGAATGGACTGAGGTTCGACTTTTGAGTAAAAAATCTCGGAATCGAGATTTTGAAGGTTCCAATAGGTTTTTATGATGATTTCGGACTTGTGCGTATGTTTGGATTGAGTATCGGGTGGTCCAGAAGTATTTCACCGCTTCATATGGAAAGTTAGCATTTTGAAGGGTTTAGAATTTCTTAAGTTTGATTTGAAGTCGACTTTGGTGTTATCGATGTTCCTTTGAGGTTCCGAGCCTTGGAATACGGTCGTATCATGATTTGTGACTTGTGCGTAAAGTTAGGCGTCATTCCGGAGTGTTTAAGAATAAATCGGACGCGTTCATCGGAGTTTGAATATTTGAAAGGTTAAAGAAAGGTTTTGATCATTGATTCGCAGTTTTGATGTTGTTTGGTTTGGTTTGAGGCCTCGAGAAGGTTCGTGTTATGTTTTGGGACTGGTTTGTGTAATTGGACGGGGTCCCGGGGGCCTCCGGGTGTGTTTCGGAGGTGTTTGAGTTGTGCTGCGCTCTTATTTGATGTTTTGGCGTTGTTTCTTTAGGTATAAAGGGAACTATATTGAGAAAACAATATTTGATTTGTAATTGGACTGAACCATTAGATCCGTATCGTAATTACGGAGCCAGAACAACAAGAATCGTCAAATTCCGATGTCCTATGGGAGAGTTATGCCCATTTCCATGTCGGACAAAATTGCTAGTTTCTGGTGCGAAGTTTTGTTCTTCGCCAACGCGAGAGAGGTTCTACGAATGCGAAGAAGGATTTCTGGGTTGACCCTCAACGCGAAAAAATTGCTCTTTGCGAACGCGAAGGTGATGAAGAAAAATCATTTGGACAGTGTTTTAAACCGAGAATTTTAGTATTTTGGGTATATCTTGACTTCTAGAGCTCCGTTTGAGGTGCTTTTCGTGGTATTGTTCTCGTTTTAACAAGGGGGTAAATATCTTACCTTTATTTTGATGTTTCTCCATGATTATTTCCGTTGGTTATTATTTTTATCCATTTCTAGATTGTAGAAATTGGGATTTTGAGCCCCAAAGTTGAGAAATGGTAAATCCTTGATTTGAGGGTCGATTCACGGATGAAATTGGATGATTTTCTGGATATAGACCATATGAGTTATGGGTAATATTTATTTTCAATAATTTTCGGAATCCGGGCATGTGGGCCCGAGGGTTGACTTTATTGACTTTTCGAGCGGAGTTGAAAATTATTATAAATTGATTAATTATAAGCATTGGAGAATATATTTTGATTGATTTGCACGTTGTTTGACTATTTTTGGGACATTTGGCTTTGAGTTGAGGTGTTAGAGAGGCGTTGGAGCCGGTTATGGAATTTCGGAGCGAGGTTAGTCTCCTGTCTAACCTTGTGAGGGGGAAACTACCCCTAGGTGATGTAATTGTTATGTGCTATTAGTTATGGATTCTATGTACGCACGAGGTGACGAGAGTCGGTACGTAGCAAAAGCATGTTTATGTCCAGGTAGACTTAGGACTTTACCATGTAATATTTGAAATATTTAATTTATTCTGCTGGCTTAATTAATTGAAATTATAATTGAACTTGATTTAGAAATATATATACATATATATTAGGCCGATCTTTATTACCTTGAGTTATTGGTAAGTTATTTGAGAAACAGTAAAGGTTATATTCACCTTGTGTTCATATATTGTACCAGAAGCTCGTGTCTCGTAATTCGGTAATTCATTTCCTTTCTTGTGGAGTGGGCCGAACGCCTCGGTAGGATTCTGTACCACACTCTCATGGGAGAGGGACATTCGCCTCGGCAGTATAATAGATGCATCTATGGTTCGTGCCGCTCGACCCTCGGCAGTGTACACGTTATGATGGGATCGGGCCGATTACCTCGGCAATATCATATTCTTTCTGAAATATGGTCGTACGACATCCTCGTAATCGTGCGATATATCACTAGCAGTCCAAATATTCACGAGATATTTCCTTCCACTGATGCCTTGCATTTTATATGGTATTTCTTATTTATTTGATATTGGCACTAGGTATTTTCTAAGCTGTTGAGATAGAATACGAGATGAGGAACTGATATCATTTAAAGAATTTTTTGGAGATTGTGCTAGTTACATATTTACCTTACTACTATTGTGCTTCTTATCTATTTGTAATTTACCATATTTATTTATTAGACTACTAGTAAATGTCGATGTCGACCCCTCGTTACTATTTCTCCGGAGTTAGGCTAGATACTTACTGGGTACGCGTTGATTTACGTACGCATGCTGCACTTCTGCACTAAATGTGCAGATCCGACAGGTTCATTTGGTGGCCATCTTGGCGCGTAAGCCCAGCTGCTGAGGAGACTTTATTGTGAGCTACATTCAGGTTATACATCGTAGCCCACAGAGTCTTCATCATACCATTTACTTTATTCTGTCTTATTTACATTCCAGACAGATGTTGTATTATTATTGTTGTTCTCCCTAGTAAATGCTCATGCACTTGTGACACCGGGTTTTGGGATATACTAGTTAATGCTTACAGTTTTATATATTATCATCGCCTTTCATTTCTCTTTTAAACTATAATTTTTGTATGTTCCCATGGATTTAAAAGTGTAAATTTCCTTTCTTATTAAAATTTATGAATTCGAAAGTAATAAAATGAGTAGTTAAATTGATCAATTACCGTTGGCTTGCCTGACGACGACGTTAGGCGCTATCACGACCTATAGTGAATTTTGGGTCGTGACAGCTTGGTATCAGAGCTCTAGGTTCACTTGGTCTCACGAGTCATGGTCAAATCTAGTAGTGTCTTGCGAATTGGTACGGGGATGTATGTACTTATCTTTGAGAGGCTACAAGGCTGTTAGGAGCACTTCCCTTCTTGATTCCTCTTCGTGCGATTTGATTCCATTGAAGCTTATGCCTTCATTTCCTTCCTACTCAATCTTATGCGATGTGGATCGCTTGTTATCAATTGGGCATCGAGGAGTTGTAGTGGTACTGCAAACATGGCGCATGATGTATCTCCCTGCATATTCAAGCGAGCTATTATCATCGTCCTGTGGAAGGGTGTTCTGTCGTTTCAGCCCGGTATTAGTATTGGCTATGGTTTTTGAGGTTATGCACGGATTGTTATGATGTTCATGAGTGGTAATCGCGCAGTCTTAATGTAAATGTGGGGTGCTTATTTATGGATCGCGGTTGTGAATGCCTTGAAAGGAGGATTTCTCAGTTCATGGTTTAGAGGTTCCGCATTTAATTATAGTGGAGGAAATGCAATCGGACTATGGATGTTCAGGCTTTGGTTGATGGAGTAACGAGACTTGATATTTTCGAGCGTGGTGGAATTATCATTTGTGGAACCGTCGTCCTTGTATGAACATATTAAGGTTCCCCGGTGTTATGGTCTTCTTTGATTTGCCTTCGGGGCAGGGTATTGTGAAATAGTGCCTAAGAAGCGGTTGTCAGAGATGGCGGTGTGTAGCGATTTCATAATCGAATCGATGTTTCTAATGCTGATGGCTCGAGAAAGATGATCTTTGAGGAGGCTTAGAGTTGGTAGCAATTTATTAGTTCAGGTGCTACAGAGATGGATTTTGATTTAAGGCAGCATTTGGGTAGCGAAGGATGAGTAAGGACACAGTGGGAGGTGTCTCGCGGTGGTTGAATTGCTAGCAGGTCAAGTATAAAAAATAGAGGTCGAGAAGTTGCTTAAAGGAGATGGTTTAACCAAAGTGGGAGTGGCAGAGTAGCATATGGATTCTGTGGCAGGATAGCCACATGCCTTAAGAAAAGTTTAGAGCGATTTGGGAATCATGGTGGACAATGACCAAGTCCATAAATGCCATTTGGGACGGTGACTACTGCACTGAGGAAGGATTGATATGACATAAAGGAGATTGCTTGGAACGAAGAGGGGTGTAAAAGCTTGATTATCATTACGGGATGCGATGTAACTTCGAGTTTGGAATGTATTGTCGGACTTTCAGTTGATCTCTATGGAGAATGAATCGACTTTTACAGCTGGCGGACGAGTATGAACTTCGGAAGGTTTACTGATTTTTTGATAGTTTTGCCCAGTGCAGCGTCGTTGGAAGATGTCGGAATGGAAATTCCACAGGCGGGGTATCTCTTGTGAGCAGGTCAGCAGATGCGTGAGTTTGATGAAGCTTCTAAGAAGAATTCTACTTACTGCTCGGTAAGAGGTCGAATATGTGATTGTGGTTGATGATTCGGAATGTTCATGAAACGCTTAGCAAAAGATTTTGAGAAATTTGGCAGGGTAAAGGAGCAAGATCATGGTAATTGAGAAGGAGGAATCTTTGCGGGTTCTAGATTTATGTAATTGTAGCTTAAAGCTAAGTGAGGGAGCCCACCGTCTACGATTAGAGTGCGTGGTTGTCTGCTTGTGCGATTTCTGGTTATCGGTGTATTAGTGGGTTATTATGACTAAGAAAAACAAAACATCAGGGTAATTCGAGCGAAGAACTTAATGAATGTGTGTTATACTTTGCCTCATCGATTCGTGCAGTTTTTGGAAGATTCAGAGTTTATGCTTCTTGTGGATATGATTGATCTCGTCCAATTTCACTCCTCTATCGAGATTATGAAAATGGTCAATGCAATAGTAATACCCAACAAGAGTCGGGGTCGAATTCTGCAAGGAGCTATATGTATGGGAGTTAGTATTATACATCTTAGCGTGTGAGATTATATATCTAAATTTGCACTTCCGCAAAAATTGGTTGTTTTAAAGTTTAATCTGAACAACAATTGCAATTCAAGAAATAAAACTAGAAGATTGTTTTTGTTGTTTTTCAAATGTTATAAAAGGCCTAGGGATATGACCTTCGCCTAGGTGTTTTCCTAACGGGTTGTAAACTTTAAAGCTTGTTTTATTGGTCAGGGTGTATTATAGCTATCAACACTCGGTTACCCACTCAATACCTCTCGGTCAGAGAGTAATTTTGCGTTCTGAAGTCCAAATGGGTATTGAACTAAACGGTTGATAAAAAGCTCAAGTCGGGTTTTACTATCTCTAGGTTCAACTCTTTAATTGGGTTTATCAATCTCTCGATTGACCCAACTTCTTGCTAGTCGAATTTTCCTAGGATAAGTCTCTCTTTCTCAAGTAGAGACCAAGTCAAATAGGTATGAACTAATGTTTGCAACCATTAATTCGTCAAATAAAAGCAAGAACAAGGCTAAATAATATATACCGAATCATAAACAAGCAATAAATCAAACACCCATTAAGTTTACACACTAGGGTTGGGTCACAACCCTAGTGCAAATCTAGCTACTCATGCTTGAAATTGAAGAAAAAGATGAAGAAATGATAATTAAACTCATATTGAAAGATTGAAATGATAAAATCTATGTTAAAATAGCTCAAAATATGAAAAACTACTAAAATAAGTAAAGAGAAATGGCTACTATAGCTGCTGATGTCCAAAGTTAACCTAAAAATGTGAAACTTGTCTATTTATACAGCGCTAGAAATTTCGGACAAAAATGCTCTTTCGGAGGTTCTGCGGCCGCACAATTCCGTATGTGGTCCGCACTTTTCTTCAGCTTGACAGGATTGGAAGTCTGCAGCCACATAATTCTGAATTGCGTCTGCACTACACTCTTTCTACGGTCCGCACTTTTACATGTGCTGTCGCACCTCGCTCTTGTGTGGTCCACACTTCTACATGTATGGCCGCACCTCGCTCTTTTATGGTCCGCACTTTTACATGTGCGGCCGCGCAGCTCCTCTTCTGCGGTCGCACAATAATTGTGCGGTCCGCACTTTTACTGGACTTGAATTATAGATTCTCTAAACTTTGCTCTGACCCAGCTTCTGCAGCCGCACAATTCATGTGCAGAACGCACTTTGCACTAGTCTCTAATAGGTTTTCCTTCATAACTTGCGGCCGCAGATGATATTCTGCGGTCCGCACTTCTGAGCTTTTATGCCTTTTTTGTCCTTAAGTTCATATAACTCCTTCTTGAGTTGGATTTCATCTCAGGAGTTCATCTTCCAATGTTCCTGCAATTAAACACATTTCATCAGTTTTCGGGAACACAATTAAACGCTTTTGACTAAAACGAAAGCTAAAAGGCGCTAATAAGTAGTCAAAATCCCCACTTATCAACTCCCCCAAACTTAAGCTTTTGCTTGTTCTCAAGCAATTAAGTGGTTCCCACCTCCACTAGTTAAGAGCCATTCCAGCAAATCACAGTGAGTCATTCACACATCAATTGGGATCAACAATTACGCACGCCGCTTATGAATTTTCAACAAGGCAACAAGTTAAACTTTTAAACACAAATGGTTCTAATGTGACACTTGAGCATCAAGAGTTGGCTTTATTCGTCAAGGAAGCTCGCTATTTCATGTAGGTCATTGTGGATCCCAAACTCCTCCTCCTCCTCTACTCTCCGTTTGACTATCTCACTTAAGAATTTAGCACTCAATCCAAGGATTTGCCAAAGGTTCACTCATCTCATTCAAGAAAATGTTGCAAGTACGGTTTTAAGTATCATAGGCTTTCCCCTCATGTAAATCACCACTAATATAAGCTGACTCGGTTTGAAATCACGTAGGGCTTTTTCGGAATGCATTGAAGGCTTTTGGAGTAAGGTTGGATATGCTATAATAGAACTGGTTCATCTTTCCTTAAGCACTCTATTTTCTTTTCTCGGCTCATGCTTTGCTAACTCTTTGAGGCATTTTCTTTCCTTGGAGGGACTAGAGAGACTTAGCATCACTCTTTCTTGATCATGACATTCATTTTCTCCCCCTTTGTTTTCTTTATGCTTGCATCTTTACCTTTCTTTGAATCCCTTCAACTCCTGAACTTATTCGCTTTCTTTTTGCATTTTGCTTTTTGTTCTTTCCTTTTCTTGCCTTTCCTTCTATTCATTTCTTTTCTCTTTTTGTGCCTTGATACCTCTTTTAGGTTCCTCGTATCTCCCCTACACTTACGTTTTTAGCCAATTATTTCACAGGAGTGTTAATGAAAGTTGGGGTGCCAAGAGAGGGTCACTACAAAACGGGCAAAGGCTTGTAATATGGTTATCAAATGAGAAAGGTTCAAGGCTCAAATGGGTTGACTAGGGATAACAACATTGGTGGGCAATGGAAACTTCAAGCAGGTCAAGGAGATCCTACAAACACTTCTCAAGTCAAGCAAAACTTAAACTTTCCCCTAGAAAGACATTTGGGGCAAGTTCTAGACCATTAGCACGGGTACTTGGACTTGCAATAACAACATCTCATCTTTAACGCAGCTGGATTGTTAAAAAGGATAGATTCGAGGACCTACAACGACCATATTCAAGATTGAAAATTATTGTGGTTCGATTAAACTACTCGATGATAGCCTAAGTCAACACAAGAGTCACAAGGTCGCTAACTAGAGCTATTTCTTTCCAAAAACCTTGTTTTTAACCATAAGCATGCAGTTAAGTGTGTTGGTACCAAGTGAAGCATGTTTAACTCTTTGAGCATGACTCAATTAGGCCTTGTTATTCATTACTACTATTATTATTACCTAAACACCAAAACGGACTCAATTTCTTAAGAAGGTTGTCACGCCATCCATCGTTGGGAAGAGTCACCCGATTCACACAAAAACCACCTTTGGAAAGAACCATGGCATTAAGAAAACTAAAGGCTTATTATCCACTAAGACATAAAAGGAAGCTATTAAATAAAAAAGAAGCTACTAATTCAAGAAGAAGACAAACATAAAGATAAAGAAGCTATAAAATGAAAGAACGGTTGGAATCTAAATGAATATACATAATGAGAGCTAAGAGGGAATATATACATAATGAGAAAAGGGAAGAAAATAGTAATAAGTTAATTACAGGCCAAATGTCTCATAGTTATCAAAATACAGAATCATCAGAATGTGTCAAAGAAATCCACCCCCCCCCCCCCCCCCCC
>MCJB01014125.1:3501-31372 GCA_002018475.1 Nicotiana obtusifolia | reverse complement strand
CCTCAAACTCCCAAACTCCACCTTAAATACATACTAACTAGGTGGAAAAACCCCCCCCCCCCCCCCTCCCCGAATAAAAAATAAGCATTGTCCTCCAATGCTTAACACATAAGAGTAAATGAAGGGAAAGAGTAAAGAAAACTCCCTGTGGCTCTATGACTATCTCTATGTCCCCAGCAGTGGCACCGACCGCAGCCTCATCCAATTGGATCTCATCATCCTCAAGTCCGGGAGTGGCTGGGTTGGTGAACATTTGACGTACTGCCTCGGCAATGTCAACAGCAGTGTCTGGCTCCTCAGACTAGCCAGCTGGTGTTGTAGGATCTGCAAGATCTGGGCCTGGGTGGTGTGGGTCTATCAGCATGTCAAATGGAATGTCTCCGGCTGCTCAATCTTGGTAACCTGTCGCCGGAGCTTGTCCACTAACTTCTTGGAAGCCTGGGACTTCCGCATCTTTTTCACTTCCTTTTCCAGCTCCTCTATGACTGACCCATGTTGTACCATAGTGGCCATAATTGTGTTCCGGTTGTCTAAGACCTTCTTCAAGGATTCTTCAACTATAGGGGGAATCTGGGGTGCCGGAATGGATGATTGTGCTGCAACATGATTAGATATGTCAGACAGCTTTGTAGTAGCTATTTGCATTCAGTTGTTGAGGCTTGCCAGTGTTTGGGAGACTCGTAGCATAGAAAGTGGATCAGAGGGCATAGGCACCGGCTTCAAAGCCGAGGTGGAAGGTATTGAGGCTGAAGGTGGAGGCATGGCAGCTGCACTGGTAGAAGGCTCGATTGAAGTGGATGGCATATCAGCTGTCTCTGTACCCACCACCGATGGCTCATCAGACTGGCCTATGGTGGTAGTCGACTGAACGTTTCTCTTCGGGTTTTGGGCATCCATCAGAGTACCAAGAGAAGGGCTTCTTCGCCCGAATCTTCGTGTCAAAATCTCTGGGCCCAACCCGTGCATCAGTAAGGTACTCAGTGATAGTGTTGGGATACGGGTAGGAGGTATCAGCTTGCTTGGCAACCACTGACATATTGGCCGACATTACGACACACAAATTCATCGGGTACCCGGCCATGATAGAGGCGACTAGCACGGCTCGTGGAATAGGTAGGATGGTTTCATTTTGGCACAGTTCTATTCTAATGCATACGAAGGTCTGCCATCCCTTCGCCTCGAAGTTTAGGGTGTTCTGCTGAATAAGAACCCCTGCAGTGATCCATGGTGGTGGTGGCCCCGGGGCTGCAAGAGCTCAGCTAGCTATGGGCGAGCTGCATCACCCAACGCCGGCTTCTCCAAGTACTATGCCAGCTCCACATCCTCAAACCCCAAATAGGAGTTCATTGTGTGTTGGTCAAACCTCACTTTCAAATTTCTCACTTTCGTCACTTTGGTCCCTTTCTTTATGTGTGCCACATTGGCATAGAACTTCGGACCAAATACTCCTTGGCGTCCACAACAGTCTGGGTGAACCAAATCCACCCCTTCCTCTCTCGAAATTGTCTCAACACTACTGGATTGCACTTGTCGAGATATTTGAGTTGCAACTATCACTCAAGAGGGAGCAATCTCACTGGCCACAACCCACGAAAGCTGGTGAAGGCAGCTAGAGTGACGAAACAGTCCTCCCAGACCACTTTCTTCTTCGACCTCTCAAGGCCCGCAACTGTATATCACCCCCTCGGCCATCATTCAGAACATCGTCAATAGTAGTCGCTGGTGCCTCAGGGACAGGTGTAGAAGAGGGCTCCGAAGCCTGACTGGCACTCTCCGAAACCTCGAAGGTGCTATGTGAGGAGGAAGGCTCGTCCCGGAGTTGAATCCTTCCCTGTGGTTGTGATTGGACAGCAGGCAGCTCTTGAACTGAGTCGCCCTCTAATGCTTCCCGAGATGAGGCATATGAACTAGATTTAGAGGGCTCTAGATATCCTCCTCGGCCTGTTGTAGCTTTCTTGGTGATTATATTTTGGAGGGCTAGGGGTAAAGTGCTTTTTCCTCGACCTATAGAAGGTTTATCCCTCCCCTATGAAGTATCATCGCGGCCTCGAGATCTAATCATTTTCTGTAACAAGCAACAGTAGCAGTCAGTTGTAGTTCAATTGAAAACAGACAGTAAACACACAGTTTAGAATATGCAGGCATGGTGGGGAAGTGCGGTCCGCACAACTACAAGTGTGCCGCAGGCTGAGATGTGCGGACCGCACAATTTGAACTTGCGGCCGCAGAGATGGAACTGCGGTCTGCACAATTTTGAGTGCGACCACAGATTTGAAGTGCGGTCCGTACTTTTATCATTGCGGCCGCACATTAGATATCCCAAAAGTGGCAACTCTCTGATAATAGAGATTACGCTGTTCTGCGGCTGCACTCACTTTTCTGCAACTGCGATGGGATTTTTGTGGACCTCACAATTTCAAGTGCGACCGCAGATTCAACCTTACTTACAGTACCCTAGTCTTAGCTTCTGCGGACCACACAATTTCTTGTGCGGACGTAGATTTCAAACCAAAATCGATCAGACTCCTAGGGTTTACAAAATTTTGCACAAATTCGACATGGTATGAACACTTAAGCATGAAAATCACATCATCCATTCCCCATAGAGCAATTATTAGTTAATCCAAAATAGTTTAAAACCCACATGGTAGTAAAATTGAAATCTATTGACAAATGGCCTAAAACTACCTAAAAATTGTAAATTAAATTAAAAATTGTAAACTAAACAAAAAATTAAAAATTCTATGAATAGTTGAAGCATACAACATATGAAGTAATGCAAATGAGTAATCATAGATGTGGATTTAGTGTGGCAGAAAATTGAACAGACGATTTCAAAGTGTTAGAGTTTAGAGTGCTCACAGAGGAAAAAATGTACAGTAGCCCCTAAGGTTACTATTTATACTTAACGATCAGACTTGAGGGACAAGTGAGGAGTGCAGCCGCAAAATTTCCTCTGCGTCCGCACTCAGTTACCTGGGGGCTCAAATGCCCTTGCTAATCTGCAGTTCGTGGAATTTGTGATGCGGCCGTAGATTTTTTGTGCAGACCGCATATTTTGCTGTGCACCCGTACTTTGGCCATTTCTCTGACAGACCAAACTTCAGAGAGTTTGCATTTTCCATTTCCAATTTGTGCGGTCTGTACTGTAATTGTGCGGCCGCAGTTCTCTTCTACTGTAGAAATCACAATTGTGCCGTCCGCACAATTCACATGCGGTCCGCACTTTTTCACACTTAGCTAATTTTCTTAGCATAGTTCCTGTAAATCACACCCATTCCTGCAACACAGTTCAAATCTAGTTAGCACAAAAATAACACCTATCTACAAAAGAAGAAAAGCAAAAGAAAAAGAAACATAGGTTGCCTCCCAAGAAGCGTCTTATTTAACGCCGCGGCACGACACAGATTACCATCACTTCAAATGAATAACTGCCAACACATGGCCGTCATTAGCTTGTCCCAAATAATGCTTCACCAGGTGACCATTGACTCGGAATATCTCATCATTTTTGTTCTTCAAGTCCAATGCACCAAACAGTGTCACACCCACAATTTCAAAGGGACCACTCCATTTAGATTTCAGCTTTCAGAGAAACATATTCAATCATGAGTTGAACAACAACACAAGATCGCCCACCTTGAACTCCTTGTTTCGGATGTATTTGTCATCAAGGTACTTCATTCTTTCTTTGTACAAAGACAAACTTGCATATGCATGGTACCTGAACTCATCCAATTCATTCAAATGTGCAACCCGTAAGTTAGCGGCCGCATCCCAATCAAGATTCAACTTATTTAAAGCCCACATGGGTTTATGCTCAAGTTCCACCAGAAGATGACAAGCTTTTCCAAACACCAACCGGTATGGAGACATCCCAATAGAAGTTTTGTAAGCAGTCCAATAAGCCCATAGTGCATTATCAAGCTTCTTTGACCAATCCGTCCTGTTAGCATTCACTGTTTTGGACAAGATACTCTTTAACTCCCAGTTGGAGACTTCCACTTGACCGCTAGCTTGTGGATGGTAGGGAGTCGTAACTTTATGAGTGACTCCAAACTTGCTAAGCAAAGTGTCAAAAGCCTTGTTGCAAAAATGCGACCCCCCATCGCTTATAATAGCCTGCGGAGTACCAAATCATGTGAAAATATTTTTCTTCAAGAACACCACCACACTTCTCACTTTATTGTTGGGTAGAGCAATGGCCTCAACCCATGTAGACACATAATCAACCACGACCAAGAAGTAGGTGTTTCCACAAGAACTCACAAAAGGGCCGATGAAGTCAATACCCCACATATCAAAGATATCAATCTCCAAAATGGTAGTGAGAGGCATTTCATTCTTCTTCGAGATTCCACCGGCCCGTTGGCATTCATCACATCTCTTCACCATATCACTTGCGTCTTTGTAGAAAGTGGGCCAATAGAAACCACAACTTAGCACTTTCGCTGCTGTTCTTGCTCCACCATGGTGACTACCATAAGGCGAAGAATGGAAAGCCTCAAGAATAACATTTTGCTCTTCATCCGGTACACATCTTCTAATTACCCATTCGTGCAAATCTGGAAGAGGTAAGGCTCGTCCCAATAATAATATTGACAATCCCGTTTGAGCTTCTTCCTTTGATTTGGAGAGAACTCATCCGGGATGATTCCACACACAAGGAAGTTTGCTAGATCGGCGAACCAAGGCACCTCCTTCATTGAAATGTCCAAGAGTTGCTCATCAGGGAAAGAGTCACTGATCTCAAGGCCATCATGCGTGCTCCCCTCCTCCTCCAAACGAGACAAGTGGTCTGCCACTTGATTTTCACTCCATTTCTGATCTTGAATGTCAATATCAAACTGTTGCAACAATAGTACACATCTCATCAACCTAGCTTTTGAATCTTTCTTGCTCATAAGATAACGAAGTGCCGCATGGTCAGTATGAACAATAACCTTTGCACCCATCAAATACGGGCAGAATTTCTCAATAGCAAACACAATGGCAAGGAGCTCTTTCTCTGTAACGGTGTAATTGACTTGGGAATCATTCATGGTCTTACTAGAATAGTAGACCAGATGAAAAATCTTAATGATACGTTGCTCCAAAAATGCTCCAACCGCTACATCACTAGCATCGCACATGAGCTCAAAAGGAATACTCCAATTAGGAGAGGTGATAATGGGAGTTGTTGTCAACTTGAACTTTAGCAATTCAAAAGCTCTCATGCAATCATCATTGAAATGAAACTTAGAATCTTTCTCTAAGAACTTGCACAATGGGTTCACCACTTTAGAAAAATCCTTTATGAAGCGCCGGTAGAACCTCGCGTGACCCAAGAAACTTCGGACGCCTTTCACCAAAGTTGGAGGTGGAAGTTTAGAAATCACCTCTATCTTCGTCTTGTCGACCTCTATGCCTTATTTGAAATCTTGTGGCCAAGGACAATGCCTTCCTTGGCCATGAAATGGCATTTCTCCCAATTCAACACCAAGTTCGTTTCTTCACACCTTGCCAATATTTTTCCAAATTTGCCAAACAATCATCAAAGGAATCCCCGAGTACCGAGAAGTCATCCATGAAGACTTAAAGGTAGTCCTCTACCACATCCATAAAGATCTCCATCATACACCTTTGAAAAGTCGTCGGTGCATTGCATAAACCAAATGGCATCCGCTTGAAAGCGCAAGTGCCATAGGGACATGTGAAAATTGTTTTCTCTTGATCTTCCTGGGAAATAAGGATTTGGTTGTAGCCTGAATATCCATCTAGAAAGTAATAGAAAGAACGGCCGGCTAACCTATCAAGCATTTGGTCAAGGAAGGGGAGTGGAAAATAGTCTTTCCTCGTGACTTTGTTTAGTTTGAGATAGTACATATACACTCTCTACCCGGTCACCGTTCTTGTGGGAATCAACTCGATCTTTTCATTGGTGACCACTGTTATGCCCCCCTTCTTTGGGACACATTGCACCGGAGAAGTCCATGAACTATCGGAAATAGGGTAGACAACCCCAGCATCTGACCACTTGATGATCTCCTTTTTGACCATATCTTGCATGGCTTCATTAAGTATCCTTTGATTTTCAATGGATGGTTTGGAATCTTCCTCCAAGTTAATCTTGTGCATGCAAAATGCGGGGCTTATCCCCCGAATATCTGCCAAAGTCCACCCAATAGCTTTCTTCCTTTTGTGGAACACCGCCAATGTAGAGTCAACCTGCACATTAGTCAAACAAAAGCAAAAAATAACTGGTAAAGTAGAACAAGGGACAAGAAATTCATACCTAAGATATGGAGGAAATGGTTTCAACTCCAAGGTAGGAGGCTCTTCAATTGAAGGCTTTGTAGGAGGAGTTTTCCTATTTTCAAGATCCAAGGAAAGTTTTCAGGGTGCATAGTTGCACGACCCCATTCCTTGCAAAGAATTCACACATTTCATGAAGCCATCCATCTCATCTCATTAAAATTGAGCAAGACGGCTTCCAACATATCACCCACATTAATCGTGGCACTTGTATCATCAATAATTACATCGGTCACCAAGTCCACGAAAGAACACACTTCATTGCTATTTGGTTGCCACATAGATTTGCACACGTGGAACACCTTCATCACCCACTCGAAAAGTGAGTTCTCCGGCTTCCACATCAATAAGAGCCTTCCCCGTAGCAAGGAAAGGTCTTTCAAGAATAATCGGCACCTCATAGTCTACTTCACAATCAAGAATAACAAAATCCGCCAGGAGAATGAACTTATCACCACGAAACAATACATCTTCAATCACTCCCAACGGTCTCTTCATTGTACGATCGGCTATTTGTAATCTCATAGATGTGGGTCTTGGTTTCCCAATTCCCAAGGTCTTGAAAATCGAATATGGCATTAAATTAATACTCGCCCCAAGATCACAAAGAGCTTTGGAAAACTCGGCACTTCAATGGTACAAGGGATTGTGAAAGCACCAAGATATTCCAATTTAGGAGCCACCGAATGCACAATTGCACTCACTTGATGAATGACTTTGATAGTTTCAAAATTCATCGACCGCTTCTTTGTCACCAAATCCTTCATAAACTTCGCATAACCGGGCATTTTCTCCAAGGCTTCAACTAATGGCACATGTATCGAGAGACTCTTCATCATGTCAATGAACTTTTTGAATTGGTTCTCGCCATTTTTCTTGGCGAGCCTTTGAGGATATGGAGGAGGTGTCTTAGGCAATGGTTCCTTAGCCTTTTGCACTACCGGTTCCGGTATGTCAATAACATGATCTCTAGACGGGTTCACTTCCTCTTGAGTATCTTCCACCATGTCATTAATATCAATCCGCACTTCATCATTTGCTTGCACCACCTTGTTCAGGATCTCTTCTTCTTCTACCACTTGTTCATCATCCACAAGTTGCCTTTAACTTGAGGTGCATTCCCACCTCTTCCACTTCTTGTGGTAACGGCCATGGCATGCCCCGTATTGTTCTCACCCTTCGGGTTCACCACCATATCACTTGGTAGAGCCCCCTTAGGATGAGAATTTAACGCTTGAGAGATTTGACACATTTGCATCTCTAGATTGCGGATCGATGTGTTGTGTGAAGCAAGTTGGGAATCGGAATCGGCATTCTTCTCCATCATTTGCTTGAACATGTTCTAAATGCGTCCCATTTCATTATTGGAAGAACTAGGACTATCAGAAGGATAAAGAGCTGGGTTGCTCAATTGTTGAAACATCGGGGGCCTTTGAAAACCCGACCCCCGGTTTCTTTGATTGTTGTTCCACCGACCTTGGTTGTTTCCTCCCTAATTACCTTGGTTATTATTGTTATGCCAATTCCCTTGGTTTTTGGTTACACTCCAATTACCTTGATTTTGAGAATTCCAATTGGTTTGATTGTTTGAAGGTCTCCATTGTTATTGACTAGGGCCTTGGAAGTTGTTTTTTTGCCCTTGGAAATTGTTCACGTATTGGACCTCTTCTTCTTGATCATTATAGGAATCATCTTAATCAAATCCACTATCATCTTGCACAAAATTTTTCACTCTTTGTTGGACTTGAGGACTTCTTGTTCTTCTCTTGTTCACCACCATATTTACTCCCTCCATTGTATTGACTTGCCTCGGGTTTTGCACTTGTTAAAGTTGAGCCTTTGCCAATTGGTTCGTGGTGGTTGTCAACTCGGCTATCGCTTGTCCGTGGTCATGTAACTCTTTATAAAGAAGAATCACATTGGGGTCACCTTGTGGAACATTGGCTCTAGATTGCCACGCTGATGAGTAAGGCGTAGTCATGAAGTTCCCACCGGCAAGTTGATTCACTACACATTGGTTGGTGGTATTGATCTCCCGATAGAAATTTTGTTGAATCATGTTCTGCGTCATATCGTTATTGGGACACTCTTTCAACATTGTTTTATACCTTTCCCATATCTCGTGTAGTGGTTCATTGGGCTCTTGCTTGAATGCTAGAATTTCATCCTGAAGAATAGCCATGTGCCCAGGAGAGAAGTACTTAGAAATAAATTTCTCCGCTAGTTCATCCCAAGTATGAATGGAATGATTTGGCAAATGTTCCAACCATTCTAAAGCTTTCTCCCGTAGAGAGAAGGGAAAAATTCTTATCCTCAAAGGTCCTCGGAGACATTTGTTTGTCTGCTCCCCCAACACGTATCGATGAACCCCTTCAAGTGTTTATATGCATTTTCACCCGGTGCACTAGTGAAGAACCCTCGTTGCTTGAGCAAAGTGAGCATCATGTTGGTTATTTGGAAGTTGCCCGCCCTAATATGGGGAAGGACTATAGCACTTGCATACCCTTCATTTGGCAACACCAGGTGTGGAGCCGCTCGTGGTGGAGGTGGAGGTGGAATAGGAACATTGTCTTGAGGCGCTCAGCCTCGTCTGTTGGCTTGAGGTTCAAGAGGGACCTCATCCATTTGATCATCCTCCACGTTCACATCCCCCAAAGCTACATTTCTGAGCTCATTGTTTGCCACGATAGCACCTACAATACTCACACGTTAGTAACAAGGAAGGAAAAGAAGATATCCCAAAAGTACACCTAAATATACAGCTAACACCGTTTTTAGCTCCCCGACAACGGTGCCAAAAATTGATCTCTTCATATTTCACTCCTCTATTTGAGGTTATGAAAACGGCCGATGCAATAGTAATACCCACCAAGAGCCGGGGTCGAATTTCGCAGGAAGCTATATGTATGGGAGTTAGTAGTATATATCTTAGCGTGTGAGTTTGTATATCTAAATTTGCACTTTCGCAAAAATTGGTTGTTTTAAAGTTTAATCTAAACTACAATTGCAATTTAAGAAATAAAACTAGAAGATTATTTTTGTTGTTTTTCAAATGTTGTAAAACGCCTAGGGGTATGACCTTCGCCTAGGTGTTTGCCTAAGGAGTTCTAAACTTTAAAGCTTCTGTTATTGGCCAGGGTGTATTATAGCTATCAACACTCGGTTACCCACTCAATACCTCTCGGTCAGAGAGTGATTTTGCCCAACTTTGCTTTCTCAAGTCTGAATGGGTATTGAATAAAACGGTTGATAAAAAGCTCAAGTCGGGTTTTACTATCTCTAGGTTCAACTCTTTAATTGGACGTAATTTGATTGATTTGGGAGGTATTTGATTCAAATGGCCTTGTTGTATAAATGGATTCTGGAAGAGTTATGGCGGTTTAGACCACGACTTGAGGTTTGTATTTTCTGCGGTTATGGGAATTCGGTTGCGTGTTGCAATTGTTCTTCTGAAGTGAGTGGAATGAAAGGGGTTCTAGACAATGAAGTGTTTATTCTACTGGTGGTCTAGGGGTTATGATGAAATTCTTGGACTCTCGCATAGCGGCATGATAGGTGCAGTGAGCGGTATGGAAATTGGAAGTTGGGATCAAGGTTGCGGTTTGGTTTTGATAAGAATGTCACGAGCTCGGAGGGGGGGAGGATTTTAGATGTTCAGTGTATGCTGGCACTATTGCCGGGCAGCCTGAGGATGGTCTATTTTGTGGTAGGAGTATTGGGGTATTAAAATTTGGATGCTTGGCTAATACTATAGAAATAGCATGGTCGATGGCCATTGATGTTCAGATTTTTCTACCTAGTGCGGAAGGTTGTGGGAGTATGTCCCATGGGAAGATCACATGAGTGTAACGTGTTAGTCATTTGATTGTTAGGGATCAAAAATCGGGTATGGAGATTCTGGTAATTTCGCAAATGGGAGAGTTTATGCCTGGGAGGCGCTCTATCCCTTTTGTTGTGAACTGTGGGAGATTATTTTAGATTGGGACGGCTGCTCGTGTGTGTCATGAATGGGGCCATTGTGGATCCTTGAAAGGTTGCTGGCCTAGTATAGGATGATCGGAATCGGCTTGGGGTCCGTTGATGGGTCTAATGTGGATGTGTGCTCTACATCAAGCCCGATGTGTTCATTCAGCATACCGTTGCTTATGGAGGAGTCTTTGGGCATTGGATGTTATTGCCGTCGTTGGCTATTCCATGTAACCCTTTATTATGCCACGTCATCGGCTATTCAGTCTGGCTCGAGCTAATATGCTCAATTGGGTTTGTGGTGGGACGAGTAGATGCACGAAGTGTTAAACAGTGATTTTGGACAACTCCGTAACGGTTCTCAAATGTATGTTTAAGTGGGGGAGAATGTAACGACCCGACCAGTCGTTTTGAGCTCTAGCACGTCGTTCGGTGGTTTGAGGCCTTGAGTAACTTCACTTTAGGTATTATGACTTGTACGTGTGATCGGAATTGAATTTCGGGAAATTCGGAGTTGATTCGGAAGGAAAATTCTAATTTCGGAACTTTAAGTTGGAAGAATGGACTTAGGTTTGACTTTTGATAATAAAATCACGAAATCGGGATTTGAAGGTTCCAATAGGTTCGTATAATGATTTCGGACTTGGCCGCATGTTCGGGTTGAGTATCTGGTGGTCCGGAAGCATTTCAACGCTTAATATGGAAATTTGACATTTTGAAGGGTTTAGAATTTTGTTTGATTTGAAGTGGACTTTGGTATTATCGATGTCCGTTTGAGGTTCCGAGCCTTGGAATAGGGTCGTATCATGATCTGTCACTTGTGCATAAAGTTTGGCGTCATTCCGGAATGTTTAAGAATAAACCGGACGCGTTTGTCGAAGTTTGAATATTTGGAAGTTTAAAGAAAGTTTTTGATCATCGATTCATAGTTTTGATGTTGTTTGGTTTGATTTGAGGCCTCGAGAAGGTTCATGTTATGTTTTGGGACTGGTTTGTGTAATTGGACGGGGTCCCGGGGGCCTCGGGGTGTGTTTCGGAGGTGTTTGAGTTGTGTCGCGCTCTTATTTGATGCTTCGGCGTCGTTTCTTTAGGCATAAAGGGAGCTATATTCAGAAAACAATCTTTGATTTGTAATTGGATTGAACCATTAGATCCGTATCGTAATTACAGACCCATAGCAACAAGAAGCGTCAAATTCTGATGTCATATGAGAGAGTTATGCCCATTTCCGTGTCGAACAAAATTGCTGGTTTCTGGTGCGAAGTTTTGTTCTTCGCGAACGCGAGAGAGGTTTTGCAAACTCGAAGAAGGATTTCTAGGTTGACCCTCAACCCGAAAAAATTGCTCTTCGTGAACATGAAGGTCTCCCCCGAAGGCGATGAAGAAAAATCATTTGGACAGTGTTTTAAATCGAGAATTTTAGTATCTTGGGCATATCTTGACTTCTACAGGTCCGTTCGAGGTGATTTTTGCGGTGTTGTTCTCGTATCAACAAAGGGGTAAATATCTCTTTATTTTGATGTTTTTCCATGATTATTTCCGTTGGTTATGATTTTTATCCGTATTTGGATTGTAGAAATTGGAATTTAGAGCCCCAAAGTTGAGAAATGGTAAATCCTTGATGCGAGGGTCGATTCATGAACAAAATTGGATGATTTTTTGGATATAGACCATATGAGTTATGGGTAATATTTATTTTCAATAATTTTCGGAATCCGGACACGTGAGCCTGAGGGTTGACTTTATTGACTTTTCGAGTGGAGTTGAGAATTGTTATAAATTGATTAATTATAAGTATTGTAGAATATATTTTGATTGATTTGCACGTTGTTTGACTAGTTTCGGCACATTTGTCTTTGAGTTGAGGTGCTAGAGAGGTGTTGGAGCCGGCTATGGAACTTCGGAGCGAGGTAATTCTCTTGTCTAACCTTGTGAGGGGGAAACTACCCCTAGGTGATGTAATTGTTATGTGCTATTAGTTGTGGATGCTACATACGCACAAGGTGACGAGAGTCCGTACGTAGATAAAGCATGTTTATGTACAGGTAGACTTAGAACTTTATCATGTAATATTTGAAATATTTGAATTCATTCTGCTGGCTTAATTAATTGAAATTATAATTGAACTTGATTTAGAAATATATACATATATATTAGGCTGATCTTTATTACCTTGAGTTATTGGCAAGTTATTTGAAAAACGGTAAAGGTTGTGCTCACCTTGTATTCATATACTGTACCAGAAGCTCGTGTCTCGTAATTCAATAATTACTTTCCTTTCTTGCGGGGGTGGAACTCCTCGGTAGGATTCTGTACCACACTCTCGTGGGAGCGAGCCGTTCGCCTCGGCAGTATAATAGAGGCATCTATGGTTCGTGCTGTTCAACCCTCGGCAGTGTACACGTTATGATGGGATCGGGCCGATCGCCTCGGCAACATCATATTCTTTCTGAAATCTGGTCGTACGACTACGGCGTAATCGTGCGTTATATCACTAATAGTCCGAATATTCACGAGATTTTTCCTTTCACTGTTGCCTTGCATTTTATATGGTATTTCTTATTTATTTGATATTGGCACTAGGTATTCTCTGAGCTATTGAGATAGAGTACGAGATGAGGAATTGATATCGTTTAAAGAAATTTTTGGAGATTGTGTTAGTTACAGATTTACCTCACTACTACTGTTGTGCTTCTTATCTATTTATAATTTACCATACTGATTTATTAGACTACTAGTAAGTGTCGATGTCGACCCCTCGTCACTACTTCTCCGGGGTTAGGCAAGATACTTACTGGGTACGCGTTGATTTACGTACGCATGCTGCACTTCTGCACTAAATGTGCAGGATCCGACAGGTTCATTTGGTGGTCATCTTGGCGCATTGGCGCAGTTGCTGAGGAGACTTTATGGTGAGCTTCGTTCCAGGCTACGCATCGCAGCCCACAGAGTCTTCATCGTACCATTTACTTTATTCTGTCTTACTTATATTCTAGGCAGATGTTGTTTATTATTGTTGTACTCCCTAATAAATGCTCATGCACTTGTGACACCAGGTTTTGGGATATACTAGTGATGCTTACAGTTCTATATATTATCATCGCCTTTCATTTTTCTCTTGTAAACTACAATTTTTTTACGTTCCCGTGGATTTAAAAATGTAAATTTACTTCCTTATTAAAATTTATGATTTCGAAAGTAGTAAAATGAGTAATAAATTGATCAATCACCATTGGCTTGCCTGATGGCGGCGTTAGGTGCCATCACAACCTGTAGTGGATTTTGGGTCGTGACACAGCTCTTGCTTCTGGTGAAGGTGCATCTTCCATCAGTCCCCAGCCCAAGGGGAAAAACTAAAAATAAAACATACCTCTAAGACTGAGGCTAAGGAGAAGTCCCCGGTCACGAAGGAGATCTTAGAAGGATTCTGCTTTTGATGCTCCCTCAAGTTCTGCTCCTATATCAGCTACTGTTCCGCCACTAGCTTTCATATAGCAAGATTAAGATGTATGTTTCCCCCGATCACCTGACCTGGGGAACATTGAAAATGCCTTTCTGGCGTCCATCCGAAACCCTAACAGTAAACATAGTATTACCTTTACAGTGTCGAATACATGTCACTTGCTCTCCAAACTAGTTGGGGTATCCAACAACTTGAATCCTCTATCTTAGAATAAAGATTGGAGAAAAATGGATGCTCTCTCTGCTGAATGTCTAATTAGTAACAACATGCATCTCTTTGCTCAGGTATCATTCATCTTCCTTTTCTCTTCTTTACATTTATTATACACTATCTTTGATAACTTCAAATTTGACTTTACATGCTAATCTTCTTGCCTCTAAGGGTTTACAAAAGATGATATTGGATAAAGAAGCGATTAAGTTTGAGTGGGATCAACTCGCTGAGTGATTCCAGACTCTAGAGGCTAGACTTGCTCAAATGGGCAAACTTGAAGTCGGTTGGAGCAAACAGAGCAAGAAAAGATGGCTCATAGTCAAGAGACCACTCAATTATAAGCTGAGGTTGCTGAGTTGAAGATCAAGTGGGCAGAGCTGCAGGATGCCGTAAATTCAGTGGCCGAGCATGAGTCTACTTCTATGGAAAAAATCAACAATCTGGAAGCTAATTTACGTTCTGAGACCGAAGAAGCTATTATGGCAGAAGAGAAGAGGGCAAGAATGGAGGAAAGGTTCCAAAGGTCGTGGAGCAAAACCACGAATATGATAAGACCAACACTGACCTTTCCGGAGCCTAAAATATCTTTAACGTCAATAACGAATGGCTGCAGTTGAAAATCTAGAAACTTCAAGCCAGACTCCAAGATCAAGAAGACTATTTCTTGCTTGAGAAAACTCATGTTGTTTATAGCATGAGGAGAAAGACTTTACAAGATGCCAGGAATAACATTTCAAACATAGATGAGTGCATTACCGAAGCCCTTGCTTTAGAAACAACTGCCTTCGAGAACGTTCCTACCCAGCCCACTGCTTCAAGCTCTTCGAACACTTGCTCTGAGTCCTCAAAATTTGAAGAGAAATCTGAAGATGATGGTGAAGATAAAGACGAAGATATTGAACCTGATGCTAAGCAGCCTTTATCTCCAAAAGATGCAGAAGGGACTTCACATCCTTCAACCTCTGCTAATAAAGCTGATTTATGTACTTTTTAAAGTTTTTTTACAACCCTTGTAACTATTCTGTAGTCTTTTTTGGTCCCGGGATGTTGAAATAAAAGATACCTTTCTTACATAACTTCTTAGGGTTTCGAGCAAAAAATATTTTTTTGATCTTTACTTTTCTATTGATAAAGTCCAAAAATTTTCACATCTGATTAACTTTAGTACCGAGTATTCATGCTTCCAGTTTTTAACCTTTAGTTAGAAAGGTTTCACAAGAGAGGGCCCTTATGTTTACGGTGCTCTTGAAGAAGACGTCTCCTATTTATTCCGGCACTTGCATTTGAAGTTTATTCAAATAAAAGAAAAAATATGCCATTTGAACAAGAAATAAGATATAAAAAAGGAGTTTTATGTGTTCCTTCTATTTTCAAAAGTACATTTACATAAGCCAAAAACTTTGTACATTCGCTATGTAAACAAAACTGCCAATACATGTGGCTAATTTGTACTTCTCATTTCTACGGGGCTGGAAATACAGTCCCCGATCCTGACTCGAGGTCTTTCATGACAACCGAACTTTTAAGTTCAAGATAAATTTCCCGGTTCTAGCAGTCCCTAGTATCACTCCATTTCTAGATTTTCCATTCGCCTTTTGAGGCTAGTATTGACACTTTTCGTGCTCTGATAAGAGTAGCTTCCCCCCTCCCCCAATGTTAAGATGCAAATTATGAGAATTCGAACACTGGTGTTCCTCTTGCTATTAGAAATTCTTATTCAGAGTACGCTTTACATTGCTGCCTCATCAAAAACCTTGCGAGGGTAACCTATTTGGGGTAAAACTATACGGAGGAAAAAAGAGTATTGCGCGTACTTTCAGTATAATTGGTGATATTTAACAGTACTCACTTTATAGATGATTCATGTTCCAATTTCTTGGTAATTTAACTCCATCTTGATTTTCCAGTTGATACAAACCTTTACCGTTTATAGCTGAAATCCAGTAAGGCACTTCCCAATTTTACGGGCGTTGACTTTCCGAGTATTATGAGTTAATTTTCGTATGACCAAGTCTCCAAATTTAAAATAACAAATATTTGCTCTACGATTATAATACATGTCCATCCTCTGCTTATGTGCCATCATTCTTACATAAGTTAAGTTTCGATGTTCATTAAGAAAATCCAACTTAACCAATATTGCTTTGTTTCCAGTTCTTTTGTCCCGAAAAACCTTATGGTTGGTTCGCCTATCTCTACCAAAATCAAAGCTTCCGCCCTGTGCACAAGGAAAAAAGGTGTTTCTCCTGTGCTTGATTTTATCGTGGTTCGATACGTCTATATTATTCCCAGTAACTCCTCAGGCCACCTACCTTTTGCATCCTTTCACTTCTTTTTGAGGCTTTGAACTATCACCTTGTTGGTCAACTCTGCTTGACCATTAGCACTTGGATGGTATGGAGAGGCCGTGATCCTTTTAATCTTCAATACCACTCAGAATTTTGTAACTTTGGAGCCTATGAATTGTGACCCGTTGTCACAAGCAGTTTCTTTCGGTACTCTAAATCAGCAAATAATGTGATCCCAAATAAAATGTGTCACTTCTCATTCTCTAACCTTCTTGAAAGCACCTGCTTCAACCCATTTAGTAAAATAACCAGTAAAAATCAAAAGAAATTTTACCTGTCTGGGTCCCTGAGGCAAAGGACCAACTATATCCATCCTCTATTTCATAAACGGCCACAGTAACACCACTGAATGCAAAAGTTCTACATGCTGATGTATCAGCTGAGCATAACGTTGGAATTTATCACATTTTTACCCAAATACCTCTACATCTTGCTCCATTCTGGTCCAATAGTAATCGGTTCTCATTAATTTGAGCACTAATGAATCTGCTCCAGAGTGATTGCCACAAATTCGTTCATGAACCTTCCTCATCACATAACCAGCTTTCGATGGTCCTAAGCATCGAGCCAATGCACCCTGAAAAGACCTCGTGTATAGTTGTCCATCAACAAGAAAATACCGGGCAACTTTTGTTCGTACTGCGCAAGAGGCTTTAGAATCATCAGGCAGTTTACCATGCCTTAAATATTCTATAAATTCATTTCTCCTATCCCAGACAAGATTCATTGGAATAACTTCGCAGTAACCATCCACATCTAGGGCTGAACGCAACAACTGAACAACTGCACCGGAATCACTGCCTTCCATCTCTGTTGAAGAAACCAAGTTAGCCAACACATCAGCCTCCACGTTCTCCTCTCTAGGAATATGGATCACTGAACACTCTCTGATCCGGGAAAGCAAAACTTGGACTTTATTCAAATACTGCTGCATACGCTCCTTTTTAGCATAAACAATCACATATATCCAATTAACCACCAGCTCCGAATCACAATTTACTTCAATTACCTTAGACCCTAGTCCACATACTAATTCAAGTCCTGCAACCATAGCCTCATGCTCGGCTTTATTGCTAGTTAAAGGAACAATTTGAATGGCATGCTTCAGGGTTTCCCCTGAACCCGTAATTAATACTATCCCAAAATCAGACCCCTTTACGTTGGATGAACCATCCGTAAACAAGTTCCAAACACCATAACAAGTCCCCCAAACCAAAATTGTTTCTTTTGCGACTAAAGGCATCATCCCCGGACTAAAATTTGCCACTAAGTAGGTCAAAACTTGTGACTTGATCGTAGTCCGCAATTTATATTCAATATAAAATTCACCAATTTCAATTGCCCATTTAGCCAATCGACCCAATAACTTAGGTTTATGAAGGACGTTCCTCAGGAGAAAAGTTGTCATTACGGCTATAAGGTGATATTGAAAGTATGATTTAAGTTTTGGAGTGGCGACTAAGAGAGCTAGAGCCAACTTTTCTAGGTGTAGATATCGTGTTTTCGCACCTGAAAATCTTTTACTAATATAATATATACAGAATTACGTACCTTCCTCTTCCTGGACAAAAACTGCACTTAATTCTTACTGGCACTCCGATGTCCATGAGAAGTCATTCTTCTTTTTTCATAGCGAAAAGAACTGATGGCACTTCTCCGAAGATCTTGATATGAATCTGCTAAGGGCTGCCAACCTGCCGGTCAGCCTTTGCACCTCCTTTACGCTTTTCAGATGATCAAGAATATCTTCTATGACTTTAATCTTATCAGGATTTACTTCAATTCCTCTTTGTGAAACCAAGAAGCTAAGAAATGTTCTGAATCCAACTCTAAAGGCACATATCTCCGGGTTAAGCTTCATGTTGAACTTCATTAAGATGTCAAATGTTTCTCGAAGATGAGTCAAATGGGACCCAGCACTAAGAGACTTAACCAATATGTCATCACTATAAACTTATATTATTTTACCTGTTTTACGGTCAAACATCTTATTAACGAGCCTTTGATAGGTGGCTCCAACATTTTTGTGCCCAAAAGCCATCACATTGTAACAATACGTACCAAAATTGTAATAAATGATGTTTTCTCTTGATTCTCTGGGTGCATACTAATTTGATTCAACAATGACAAACCCAGTATAATCCCACAAGCGGGGTTTGGAAAGGTAGATAGTACGCAGACCTTACCCCTACAGTGAATGTCAAGAGGTTATTTCCAGTAGATCCTCGACATGAGGAAAAAAGAGAAAATAGCAGTAGCAACAAGAAATAGCAAGAGAAAAATAAAAGAAAATAATACAAAAGAAACATTATGAAGATAGAAATCGACAATATTAGAATACAAGACTGCTACTAACAACACTGGAAATGTACGGAAACCCGCACCACTACTTATTAACCTACAACTTTAATCCTCAACCTCTACAATTTCCTATTAAGTATCATGTCCTCGGTCAGCTGAAGCAAAGCCATATTGCCAATCACCTCTACCCAATACTTTTTTGGCCTACCTCTACCTCTTCTAAAACCCCCTACTGACAACCTCCCACATCTCCTTACCGGGGTATCTGCGCTTCTCCTTTTCACATACCCAAACCATCTAAGTCTCACTTCTCGCATTTTGTCCTCCATGGGGGCCACTCCTACCTTGGCTCGAATATCCTCATTCTTAATCTTATCAATTCGGGTATGAACGCACATCCATCTCGACATCCTCATTTATTCTACTTTCATTTTCTGGATATGAGAATTCTTGATTGGCCAACACCTGCTCAATACAACATAGTCGGTCTCATTATTACTCTGTAAAACTTACTTTCAAGTTTAGGAGGCACATGTTATCACATAAGACAGTAGATGCGAGCCTTTGTTTTCACCCACCCGCACCAATATGCTGCGTAACATCCTCATCAAT
This sequence comes from Nicotiana obtusifolia, assembly GCA_002018475.1. Lineage (NCBI taxonomy): Eukaryota > Viridiplantae > Streptophyta > Magnoliopsida > Solanales > Solanaceae > Nicotiana > Nicotiana obtusifolia. Next base: position 12,175 of record MCJB01014125.1, on the reverse strand, counting down.
CTCTCTATTACCTTGGATTATAGACCCCAGTTACTTGAAACTATCTTTCTTGGTGATGATTTTTGTATCAAGCCTCAAGCGTCATCTTCACTGGTCCCACCAATGAACTTACACTCCAAGTATTATGTCTTGGTCCTACTTAACTTAAAACCTTTAGACTCTAGGTTCTGTATCCAAACTTCTAGTCTCACGTTAACACCACTTCGCGTCTCATCACTCAGTACAATGTCATCCGTGAATAACATACACTAGGTCACTTCCCCTTGAATGTGACTCGTCAGTATATCCAACGCCAAAGCAAATAAAAATGGACTAAGAGCCGACCCCTGGTGGAACCCAATCACAACTGGAAAATGGTTTGAGTTCCCTCCCACTGTCCTCATCCGAGTATTAGCTCTTTCATACATGTCTTTCATTACCCTAGAATACGCTACAAGAACACATCTAGTCTCCAAACATCTCCAAAGAACCTCCTTAGGAACTTTATCATATGCTTTCTCCAGATCAATAAACACCATGTGCAAGTCCTTCTTCCTCTCCCTATACTGCTCCACCAACCTCCTTACAAGATGAATAGCTTCCGTAATCGAATGACCCGGCATGAATCCGGACTGGTTTTCAAAAATAGACACACTCCTCCTCACCTTCGCTTCCACCACGTTCTCCCAAACTTTCATAGTACGGCTCGGAAGCTTGATACCCCTATAGTTGTCGCAATTTTAGATATCACCCTTGTTCTTGTATGATGGAATCATCGTACTCCACCTGCATTCTTAAGTAATCTTCGTCGTCCTAAAAATGATGTAAATAACCCAGTAAGCCATTCCAATCTTGCCTTACTCACGCTCTTTCAAGATTCCACTAGAATTTCGTCTGGCCGGGTCGCTTTCTCCCCTACTCATTTTACACATCGCCCCCTCGACCTCCTCAATCTTAATACGCCTACAATAACCAAAATTTCGACGACTCTCGGAGTGTTCTGAATCACCCAACACGATGTCCCTGGCTCCCTCATCATTTAGGAGTTTATGGAAGTAAGTCTGCCACCTGTGCTTGATATGTTCCTTTCCCATCAATACTATGCCATCCTCATCTTTAATACACTTCACTAAGTCCAGGTCACGGGCCTTTCTTTATCTCACCTTGGCTAGACTGTACAGCTTCTTGTCCCCATCTCTGTCCCTAAGTTTCTCATACAAATGTCCAAACGCTGCAGCCTCAGCTGTCGTAACCGCTAACTTGGCCTCCTTCTTGGTCTTCTTGTACCACTCCTTATTCGCCCTCTTCCCCTCCTCGTCCTTGCTCTCTACCATCTTCAGATACACTACTTTCTTGGCTTCTACTCTTTCTTGTACCTCTCTATTCCAACACCAGTCCACCTTATGCCCACCAGAGTAGCCCTTCAAGACTCCTAGCACCTCACTAGTTGATTCCCTGATGCAATTCGCCGTCGATGTCCACATACTACTCGCATACCCTATACTCCTCCAGGCCCCCATAGCCACCAACTTCTTCCTAACTCCTGAGCTTTGTCCTTAGTCAAGGCTCCCCACTTGATCTTAGGTTGACCATACACTGCTCTCTTCTTCTTTTTCTTCCTCATGATCTCCAAGTCCATCACCAAGAGCCTATGCTGGGTCGAGAGATCCTCACTCGGAATAACCTTGTAATCCGAGCAAAGACTTCTATCATACTTCCTAAGGAGCAGGTAATCAATTTGTGTCTTGGTCATCGAACTCTAACTAGAAGGTGACCAAGTGTTCTTCTCTCTTCTTAAAACTCAAGTTAGTTATCATCAAGTCAAAAGCTTTAGCAAAATCTAAGAACAATGTTCCACCGCCGTTTCTATCCCGAAAACCAAAGCCGCCAAGCACATCATCATAATCTCCAGAAGTCCACCCGATATGGCCATTGAAATCCCCACCTATTAGAATATTCTCAGACAATGCAATACCACACAAAACCTCGTCCAGATCATCCTAGAAGCACCTTTTGACCTCTTCGTCCAAGCCCACCTGAGGTGCATAAGCACCAATGACGTCTAAAGTAAGCCCTCCAACAACTATCCTAATAGCCATCAACCTGTTATTCACTCCCCTAACCTCTACCACTAGCTCCCTGAGTTCTTTATCCACCAAAATACCCACCTGTTCTTGCCACTCACGCTACCAGAGTACTACAATTTATACCCGTCAACATTCCATGGCTAAGACCTCTTCCATCTAGTTCCCTGGACACAATCAATACTGATCCTCTTATTTTGGAGGATCTTCGCTAACTCTATAGACTTCCCCGCCAAAGTACCTATGTTCCAAGACCAACTCTCAGCCTCAAGTTGCCCTTACTACCCTTACCGCCTGCCCCCTCCCCCCACCGAAGACACTATCTTACTCTACCATCATTCACCCGATCCATTATAATCTAGAGGTACAAATGTAGTACTACCACTAATACCGAACAATATCAATGCTAAGGGATAGACAACAGTAATAAGGAGCAAAGCAGTAATAAAGAACACAGAACGATATTAAGGAGCACAAAATAATAGAGAAACGTAGCAAAACAAACCAGATTGAGGGTATAACAAAGACAAAAAGAAGAATCACAGAACAATAGTAAGAGCAAACAAGTGTAAGGAACACAAAACAATAGTAATGCACACAAGACAAATAATAAGGTAAAGTAAGAACAGTAGAACCTGGTTAGCAACAGAGGTACTGGGATATGCCGGAACTGGCTGAACCCGACAGGAAATTCTGGTTGGCTTGGTTTTCACGTGCTGCCACAGCCCTAGATCTCGCCGGAAAATCATTAGCCCTTCTTTGTACGTTGCTGCCAATTCTCGCACCCACACACACAATAATATATAAAGAAAGAGGGAGAAGAGGGAGAGAGGCGATGGTGGTATGCTTGTCGCCTGTGCGGAGGCGACGGTGAGCAGTATGTAGAGATGTTGAGTAAAGAAAGAAAAAAAAAGAAAAGAAAAAATAAGAGAGAGACGAGGAGAGAGATGAGAGAAGGGAAGATGAAAAGACCTACCTGGATGGTGGTCGCCGCGCTTGGCTCGTGCCTGATTATGGGCTGACCGACGGGAAATTGAAGAGAGAGAAAAGGGTGAGAGATGTTCATAATTGAAGAGAGAGAAAGTCAGTCAACGACGGAGTGCATCCTAATTTGATTATTCCAAAATAAGCATCAAGGAAACCCATCAACTCATACCCAATCGTGGCATCGATCATTTGATCGATGTTCGGCAACGGAAAAGAGCCCTTAGGGCAAGCCTTATTCAAATCCTTAAAATCAATACACATTCAGAACTTATTATTCCTTTTTGGTACTATTACTACATTAGCTAACCAATCAGAATACTTAACTTCATGTATTAAACATATATTAAAGTAACCTGGTTACCTCCTCTTTCACAAATATGTTTCTAACCTCATCTATCGGTCGCGTTTTCTACTTTATCGGAGGGAAATTAGAGTTCAAGCTTAGTTTGTGAACGCACTTCGAGTGGGATACCTGTCATAGCTAAGTGAGACCATGCAAAATAATCAACGTTAGCCTTAAGAAATTTAATAACCTCAAGCCTAAGTTCCAGGCTCAACCCTGTTCCCAAGTAAACCTTCCTTTCCGGGAACCCCGTGAACAAAGTGACTTGTTCAAGCTCTTTTGCGGTTAATTTTGTTGCATATGTTTCTTCTAGTACATGGAAAGACTTGGGTACCTGGTAAATATCCAGTATCTCCTCCATGCTATCGTCTTCTTTCGATACCTCCATCAGGATTGAAATGGAAGTTGACACCGACTCCTGTAATTGCTATTTATTGATTCCTTCCGCCTTACTGCTGGACAAAGTAACGATATTCATTTTTCTTGCAGCAGGTTGATCCCCTCTAATCTGCTTAATCCCATCAGGTGTTAGAAACTTTCCAATACTCTCCATAAATACATGTGACTGTCAGCTCATTATTATTGGGAAACGATCCCAACTAGTGCAGAAGTGAATCATACTATCATTAATATTTCATGTTGGATATAGTACAAGAATCAAATAGTAGAATCAGGATCTTAGACTCACCACATTTGCTCAATTAAGTTATATGTTTGTCAATCATCAAAACTTAATTTTCAAAGGCAACAAATGGCAAACATTTCCTAATCAGCTCCAAGTCACATAACTTTACTTTGATTAAAGAGCCGGAGGTTCGTCCAAGAAATACATCTTGAATTTGCCATACTGGATAATCACCCCATAGGAGACCCTCCGGATAATCACCAATGTCCACATAAGAAGATCCACAAGTCAACAGATTTCCAAATATCGTGAATTTGACCTTAACTCGTTGCAGTGGCGGATGCATTATAAAACTATTAGGTTCAACTGAATTCAGTATTTTTCATGTGCAGTCTAAATTTATGTGTAAAAAATTATTAAAATTACAATAAATAATGAATATGAACTTATAACTTTAAATGCTGAACTCATAGAACTAAAATTCTAAATCTGCCTCTGGCTCATTGATAATTACAAATCTACCGGGCATAACACACGGGACGAGCTGAGCCGATAATGCTCATAACAAGAAGCGTGGTTTTAGGAAGCAATTACATTAGGTCATACTATAAATATTCTCTTTCCCCATGTTTGTACTAAATTCGAATTCATACTCATATTGCTATATACTGATATTACTATTGATTCACTTGCCCTAAGCTCACGACCAACTATGCACTTCTTTCAAAGGATTATCAATAAGAATTACTTTTCTTCTTCCTTACCGCTATTATTTTTTTCTTAGTCTCATTCATCTATTTTTCATTGGCAAATATTAATTTAATTGGATTGAACAAACGGCCTGTAGCCTTAGTACATAATTTAATTAATTTAACCTATAATAAAATTTTAGGCTACACATTCTTAGGATTATGGACCTAATTCATTTTTTGGATTTTATTTGAATAAATAGTTTAACATAGCTTTTACAATTTGAATATAAGAAATGACCATACAATGATATTTTGTGTTTTAATTTTAGGATTTTCGTGTTAAAATACAAATAAATAGGAATGGAAAACGGCATGGTGCGGTTGCGAGGCAAACTCGTAAAATTTTCAACCCGTTCCATCTGTCCCGCATGGCATTTGTACCCGCACCCACCCGCTCCATACCTATACCAGCGTTCCCCCCCCCCCCCCCTCCCCCCCCTTTTTTCATTTTCTAGTTTTTTATTATTTTTTTGCTGGATATTTAATTTCATCAACCAAATATTGAATGTTCTTTTTTTTGCTCCTATACTGTTCAACTAGACCTGAGGATTCTCTCATTCAGAATGAAAATGGGCGAAGAATAGGAATGCTGAAAATGACAAAAACCAGAACGCTATGCCGATGATATTGGAATTTGAAAACAAGGGAACAAGTGACTTCAAACTTCTATAATTCTGGTTGGCTGTTACTATATTATACGCTTTCAGTATAAATTCCGAATTTACTTGTATAATTTTTCAAGCGACAAAATTAAAATATCAATTTTTGTATTACAAACCTTCACTAAATGATTTTTAAGTGACAAATGTCAATAATCTTAATCATAAAAATATTTGTCAACTATATTTATATTTCCTTAAATGTCTAACTTCTTTTCTTTTTTTTCAAAACATATGGCTTAATTAAGACTGTATTGTGGGCCGGTCGAGGCCCGGGACCGGCACGGGCCTGCGGTCCTGGTGGGCCTAACGGGCCTCGTGGGCCGGTCCTAGTGGTCCTGGGCCTTTAGCGGGTCTAGGCCCGTGACGGGCCGGTCTACCCAAAAAGACCGCCAGGGCCGGGACCGCCAGGCGGGTCTGGTCCGGGCCCAGCGGGCTTGGGCTGGGCCAACGGTCAAAATTCGAAAAAAGAAAAAAAAAATTAAAAAATGACCAACGGCCAGATTTTTAAAATCTAGCCGTTGGGCCTATTTTTTGACCGTTTTTAATTCAGAAAATAGCCATTTTGGCCCCCAAACTTTTTATAAATACACTTTTTACCTATTCCCACCTATAAATACCCCCCATTCTTTCATTTTTAACTCACAAATTCTCTCAATCTCTCTCAATCTCTCTCTAATTATTTCCATAAGTGCTTACGTTATTATTTCAATTTCGTGAAAAATTGTGAAGTTGGTGAATTGAAGTATTAAAGTCTTCAAATCTTCAAGTCTTCAACGATATTCAATTTTCAAGAAGTTGTTCGTCAATTCGGTAAACTCGTTCCAACTCTTTAATTTTTAATATATTGTTGTTTTTGTTTTATTTAGCGTAATTATAATTAATATGGATTTTGCATTGAAAAAAATGTTTGGTGGTAAGGGAAAGGGAAAATTTAAAATTGGTCAATCTAGTAGCCAAGCTACTCCTCCTCCCCCTGTTACCCGTCCTTCTCCACCTATTATTCTATATAGTGATCACCCTTGTTTTTAATTTTTCGATAGTCAATTTTTTCATGATGTTGCACCCGGTAATCAATTAGATGAACAAACGATGAACGCTCTTTATCCTAATGAAATTATATTTGAAAATGATGATTTAGATGAAACACAACCGGATTTAGACGATACACCTACTAGTCCTATTAATAACCCAACTGATGCCCCGCCTGACCCTCCTGTAGTAACTCCTACATTTGATAGAAGACCTCATAGACGGCCCGAAACATCCCTTGTTTGGCACTTTTTAACTCAATTAAGAGAAGAAAACAAAGCTAAGTGTAAAAGTTGTGGGTCTTTGTTGGCTCATAAATTTACTGGCAACCGTAGCGGTACGGGTAGTTTGACTAGGCACATATTAAAACACCCTAGAGATAAACAGAGATATTTACAAATGAAAGCTGCGGAAGAAGGGACGGGTGTAGGTAATCCGGCTCACACTAGTGCAAGTTCAAACTTAGTCCAACCCGGAATTAACACCGTTACCGGTGGAATTTTATACTACGATCCAAACAAGGATCGTGAAGAATTAGCAAAAATGGTAACAGTTATGTGCTTACCATATAGCTCTCCTTCTAACCCCCATTTCATACAATATATTAGAAAAGTTTATAATCCTACTTATAAAGGATGGCCTCGTGCTACCGTGAAGGCCGACATTTATAAATATAAGCATGAATATGAACAATATTTGCGATATCTATTTACCCATATAGATTGTCGCATTGCAATTACTACGGATATAGGTAGAAGTGCCAATGATTGTGACTATTTAACCGTTACAAGTCATTGGATAGACGAGGACTGGATAATGCAAAAACGCATTATCGCTTATAGAATAATTAACTCACGCCAGACTGGTAAATTTATAGCTAGCACGGTATCAGACATTTGTAGATATTTTTGTATTAGAGATAAAATAATGTCTGTTACTATGGATAATGCGTCTAGTAACAGAAACGCAATAGGCATGCTTACAACTACTTTAAATCCCGCATTTTCTAATATTTTTCATGTTAGGTGCATTTGTCATATTTATCATTTAATTATCGGTGACGGAATGAAAATGTTAAACATAGAAATAGAAAAGGTAAAAATGGCTCTTAATTGGCTATTTTACTCAAACCGTAGGAGTAGAGTTAGAGAATATTTTAAAAAATGTGATGAATGTGGCCTTAGAGAAAGAAAGGTTCCTAAACCTTGCCCGACTAGATGGAATTACATGTATGAAAGTCTAGTTGTTGCGTATGAATATAGGAACCCAATTACCGCAACCTACAATGCTCGTGTAGGTGGTGGTGATGATGAAGACGACGAGCACCTAACTAATCAAGATTGGGTTAACGTTAAAACACTTATAGATTTTTTAGAACAATTTTCAATAGCAACTAACGATTTATCTGGGAAATACTATCCTACTATTTCTAACTGTTTAGTTTATATTGCTGCACTTGCAGATTTATTTGATCAATTTATAGATGGTGTAGTTTATCAATTTGCCATTGATTCTATGAAAGAAAATTTAAAAAATATTTTTTCCTATCCCCCCTATTTATGGCGTTGCCGCACTATTAAATCCTACCATGAAATTAGGAGGTCCCCAATTTTGGTATTCAAAAATTTATGACTCTTTGTCACTTTCACCTGAGGAATATGCAACACTTGGAGATGCAATAGCCTCAATTAAAATAAATGCACAGACAATTTATAATGTATATCAAACTGCTTTAGATCATGCTAGACCCAATATCCAACTCCTACTTCGTCCACTTCACGAACAACTAAAAGAACTGCTGGCATAAAGGCCCTCAGTGCTTGAACGGAGTTCAGGGGTTCCCAAGGTGAGAATATTGGTGATAGTTCACAACTAAATGAGCTTCAAGTTTATTTGTCTCAGGGACTTGAATCAAATAATCCCGACGGCTCCTTCGACGTTTTGGAATGGTGGAAGGACAAACAAAAACACTATCCGGTTCTTTCAAGGATGGCTCGAGATATATTAACCGTTCAAGCACTGAGGGCCTTAATGCCAGCAGTTCTTTTAGTTGTTCGTGAAGTGGACGAAGTAGGAGTTGGAATATTGGGTCTAGCACGATCTAAAGCAGTTTGATATGCATTATAAATTGTTTGTGCATTTATTTTAATTGAGGCTATTGCATCTCCAAGTGTTGCATATTCCTCAGGTGAAAGTGACAAAGAGTCATAAAT